>CM022302.1:281905161-282453425 GCA_011799875.1 Thinopyrum elongatum | reverse complement strand
GAAGAAGAAGAAGAAGAAGAAGAAGAAGAAGAAGAAGAAGAAGAAGAAGAAGAAGAAGAAGAAGAAGAAGAAGAAGAAGAAGAAGAAGAAGAAGAAGAAGAAGAAGAAGAAGAAGAAGAAGAAGAAGAAGAAGAAGAAGAAGAAGAAGAAGAAGAAGAAGAAGAAGAAGAAGAAGAAGAAGAAGAAGAAGAAGAAGAAGAAGAAGAAGAAGAAGAAGAAGAAGAAGAAGACGAAGAAGAAGAAGAAGAAGAAGAAGAAGACTGTTGTAAGGAGAGTCCCAATGTCAAAGGCTTGCAAGTCCTCAGCTCCACAAGAGACAATGACTTTTACACTTGAGGAGCCAAGTGGTGCAGAAGGTGATGCCCCCAAGAAAAAGAGGGTAAGGAAGACTATGGCTAGAGTGATTGGCAGATCCTCCATGATGGTTGATGAGGAGGAGGAGGAAGAGCCAGAAGCTGAAGCACCTCCTGCCAAAACTCAGAAATTGATGTCTGATACCATGAAAATAGATGCTCCTTCCAAACCCAAGTCCAAGCCCAAGGTTTCAGCTCCCAAAAGGTCTACGAGAAACATTTCAGCTGCTGAGAAGAACAAGGCCCCGGTGGCAGAGGTTCAGGATGATGATGAGCCACTAGTGCTCTGGAAACTCAAACCCAAGATCCCAGATCATGACAATGCAGATCATGTTGCAGAGAACATGATGCTCAGGAAGGATAAGGGACTTAGAGAGTGGATGAAAGTTGATCCCTACTCTATCAGAAGATGGACTGCCTGTGACTACCACTTCCACACCACAGAACAACAAGACTTTTATGAGACAATTTTTCTTGATAAGAAGCCCGTCGTCAGTGACATGAAGTGGGTGGACTAGAAATATATTGATGCCAATGAAGATTATTTCCCCCGCGTTCATGAGAGCTTTAGGCTCGCAGGTGTTGACAAGTTGTTGTTCAGAAGCTCACCAAGTGGAACAATGAGATGATCATGTAATTCAAATCCACAGCACACTTCTGTCCAGATGGGAAGATTGCATGGATGACTGAGGGACACAAGTACCAGTCAACCATCTTTGAGTGGGCTGCACTTCTTGATGCCCCTAAGGAAGAAGAAGATGATTTTGATGTTTATGGGAAGCCCAGGATGGACCACAACTCAATGGAAAATATGTACAAGGAAATCCCCAAGAAAGATCTTGGTATACACAAGCTTGGGTCAGTCAAGCACTTGCTGGCTAGGTTGGCCACCAAAAACACCATCTTGAGGCATACTCTCTTGCCCAAGTCTGGAGATGACAAAATGATTCATGGCCACTCCATCAATTTGCTCCATTTGTTTGACTCCCCTCCTAGAAGTTCAAAGTTATAAGTTTGATTGTAGAGACGGTCAAGAGGACAGCTACTGACCAGAAGAGGTCTTGTGGATATTCCCCACACATTCAGATGCTTATCAACTCCAAAGTTGGTATAGATACATATCTACTAGATCGTGAGCACCTCCCTCTTCAGCCCGAGTTTGAGGATAATGTGGTGGTGATGGATGCCTCACACCCCATATCTATTGAGGCTCAAGAGGAGGCCCAAGCAGCTGCAAAAGCAGCTCAGCAAGCCGCAGCTCCCAATGCACCCATTGCAAACCTCAAGTCAAAGAACGATCAGATGACATATATGCTAGAGGTCACCCTGAGGATTGAGAGGAGGTTGGCCAACATCTCCAAGAACCAGGAGAGTCTAGAGCGGGTTGTCGAGACAAAGATTCATGATATTGATGTGAAGATCACCAAGGTTCAGACAGTTGTAGAGAAGCTATAGGCAGATGTTGACGCAAGCAGGATTGCTGTAGAAGATAGTGGAGATGAGAGACCTACCACTGAGATGTTCCAGACTGTGCCCAGAGCAGCCAGATCTTCAACTGTGCCAGTTGCAGACACGAGGCCTACTCATTCTGCACCTGCTACTATAGCTCTACTGGCACCTCCAGTGTCTACTCCACTAGTTCAGCAGACTTCAGTAGAGGCATTTGCATACGCAGTTCTCTCAACGCCATCTACGCACACAGGAGCCACAAGCTAGAAGACCCCTTCAGGAGCTTCGAAGGATCGTGCCTAGAGAGACGCATAGCTCTATAGCTTTTCGAGGTTTTTGGTACTTGTTGCCAAAGGGCGAGAAATTGTATAGATCATTAGGCTTCGAGAGAGAGAGAGAGAGTGTCTCACTTTTGCTCTTTGGTTTTATCAAGTTTTTGCTACCATATTCATTTGATTTGTGCTATTTCATTGTTTGATGCTTGTGAGATACTATGTTCCTATGTGGTTGATCATACTCTGCTTAATGTGTGCTTAATGCTTATCCCTACAATTATTTGTGTGTGATCATTCACTTATATCTATGGTGATGTGTGCATGTTACTTCACTCTTATCATTTTGTGCACTCCACCAAGATGTATGTGACATGGAAGAGTGACCCATGGACCTAATAGATTGTGCATTTGCATTCAAACGCAATTTTTTAATAATGCACAAATTTAGGGGGAGCTCTTGCCTATCACATACTTCTTAAAGCGATGATGTATTTCATACATTTAATCATTTGTCGAAGCTTTGATCTATATGTTGTCATCAATTACCAAAAAGGGGGAGATTGAAAGTGCAACTAATCCCCGGGTGGTTTTGGCAATTCATAACAACATATATCTCATTGAACTAATATCCATTCAAGATAAATATTTCAGGATGTTCAATGATTGGCATCGCATGACATAGAGATGTGGACCCGTCAAAATGCTAAGGACAAGGATTGGCAAAAGCTCAAGACTCTTCATCTTTGTTTAAGTGATCCAAGATCACATCGAGTCCTTAGGAAAGCCAATACTACTAAAAGGGGATGAGGTGCTGCTTAATGGTATACTTGCTCAAAGTGCTTAGTGATATTGCTCCAAAACCCCCAGCTACTCTCTCTATCCAAATATGTCAAAACCCTAAACTCCAACTCGGCACCATCAATACTTTCTATCCGGAGCCACCGAGTTCATTTTGACACAGCCACGGCCAAAACCCTAACAGTTCGGTCACACCGATACGGATCGTGGTCTCAATGAGATGGCCTGTGAACTCTCTGTTACTTGTTGCAATTATTTTGGTCTCACCGAGAATTGCAACCGGTCTCATCAAGATGGCTTGCGAACTCTCTGTTGCTTTATTGGTTCACTTCGGTCTCACCGAGTTGATGCAGTCGGTGCCACCGAGACGAAGTTTTCTCTAAGCCCTAGCACATCGGTCCCACCGAGTTGTTCCAGTCGGTCCCACCAATATTCCTAACCTTCATATTTTTGAACAGATCGGTGCCACCAAGTTTAGCTAATCGGTGCCAATGATATGAGTCAAAAGTGTGTAACGGTTGGATTTTGTGTGGAGGCTATATATACCCCTCCACCCCCCTCTCCATCAGATAGAGAGCCATCAGAACATGCCTACACTTCCACCATTCATTTTCTGAGTGAGAACCACCTACTCATGTGTTGAGATTAAGAGATTCCATTCCAACCATTTGAACCTTGAATTCTAGCCTTCCCCAAGTTGCTTTCCACTCAAATCCCTCTTCCACCATAGCCAAATCTGAGAGAGAGGGTTGAGTGTTGGGGAGACTATCATTTGAAGCACAAGAGCAAGGAGTTCATCATCCACACACTGTCTATTCCCTTTTGGAGAGTGGTGTCTCCTCGATTGGTTAGGTGTTGCTTGGGAGCCTCCGTCGTGATGTGGAGTTGAACTAAGAAGTTTGTAAGGGCAAGGAGATCGCCTACTTTGTGAAGACGTACCCGATGAGGCAAGTCCTTTGTGGGCGATGGCCATGGTGGGATAGACAAGGTTGCTTCTTCGTGGACCCTTCGTGGGTGGAGCCCTCCATGGACTCGCGCAACCGTTACCCTTCGTGGGTTGAAGTCTCCATCAACATGGATGTACGATAACACCACCTATCGGAAACACGCCAAAAATCTCCGTGTCTCCATTGCGTTTGCCTTCTCCAAACCCTTCCCTTTACCTTCATATGCAATGTTTTACATTCCGCAGCTATACTCTTAGAATTGCATGTGTTGGTTGATTGCTTGACTTGTCATAATTGCTAAAATCTACCCACAACTAAAATTGGGAAAAGGATAGATTTTTATTTTTTCAAGTAGTCTAATCACCCCCTCTAGACATAGTTTTGATCCTACATACACTCACAGCACACCTGTCATGGTCGCATTGCACCCCTCAGAGTCGGTCCTGCACACCGCTCACCCAAATGAAACTCACTTCGGCATGCCTCTTCACCGACACATGGGACCGCATTTGGAGAAACCGACCATGCGCCAAACTCCCCCACCCATCGTGCAAAAATTCCCCCCAAATCCCAAATTGAACTGCCCTTCGGCCAACTATCCAATAATATTCCCCAAACCCCCCTCCCCCCAGCGCCCTCCACTCCATTCGCTCCGCCAAAGCCGCCCTCCCCGCCGCGCCAATACGTCTGCACCACGGTTCATCGAGGGGACGCACGGCGATCCTCTCGCTCCCATAGTACGCTCTCATAGACTGCCGTCCTCCAGCCACGGCACCACCGCTGGCGACGTTCTTGTGGAGACGCATGGCGGTGAGCTTCTCCCACGGTACACGCATTCTAGGCTGAGGCCCCGTACATGTCGGAGTAGCACTGAATGTTAGCTAATAGACGTTATTAATCTCACTGCTTGCTGAAATAGTTAATAGTCAATATGCTCTTCTTAAGAAGCTTCCTTGCCCTGTTCTGCACTCAATCTATTTTGCTGAGATGGCATGCCACGCCCGATTAGCTGCTAAAATATCCTGCCATATATTAGGACCATGTATGTATTGTGAAGTAGATTGCCATTGTCTAGTAGCCAATCTGTTAGGTGAAATAGCTCGACACCATTTTACACTCAATCTTTGTTGCTGAGATGGCCTTAGATGGCTGTGTGCTCGGCCTCATTGATTGCTGAAATAGCCTGCCATAATTTAGCACTCTATCTGTTTGCTGAATTAGCTTTACATATATTTTGTTACTTAGATCTGCTTGTCCAAATATCTTGCCATAGCTTTAAACATCGGCCTAGGTATTTTTTTTCTGGACTTTATAAAAAAACATATATGTTTTTCTTGTAATATCTAGTAGAAGAACTAATTTGTATGTCTAACAGATGGACAGGACTTGGATAACTTCTGCTCGAAGATTCTACCCTGCATATGTCGAGGGGGTTGAAAACTTCATGAACTTTATCAGAGCTGAGTACGGTGGTCCGAAATCAGATGTGCTCTGCCCGTGTAGCAGTTGTATGAATTTAGCTTCAAGACCCTAGTCAACTATGCAAAATCATCTACACTTGTATAGGATGTCGGTCACATATACCAGGTGGGTTCATCATGGCGAAGCTGTGAATGTCAATGTTACTAACTATGTGGAAGCAGCAGATCACCATCTTGATCTGCCTGATGCTCAGGAGGAAGAGGAGGAGGAGGAGGAGGTGGAGGTGGCGGCAGAGCCAGTGATTTTGACCAACATTGAAACAATGCTACGAAATGCTCACGCATTTCGAGAACTTTCACCTGCACAAGAAAAATAGTGGGCCCGCATGTTGGAACAATGCAACATGGCAGTCACCGCAGGAAATAAGCTGTTAGTATTCTCATCTATGGTCACCTTTCTTCATGTGAAGACATCTGAGCGGATGACCAACAAATCATTCGATGCGATGTTGGCTGCTTTCCGCAAATCTTACCCAGATGCGTCTGAGATGACACACACCTACAGTAAAATGAAGAATTTCCTTCGTGCGGTTGGAATTGGGTATGATATGATCCATGTTTGTTGGATAATTGTGTTCTATTCTGGAAGGATTATGCCAATTTAAGTGAATGCCCAAAATGCAAATCATCAAGATGGAAAGATGGCGATGCTGTGAAGAGGATTCCGCATAATGTTCTGAGACATTTTCCAATTATACCAAGATTGCAGAGGTTGTTTCATGATGCTCAAACAAGAGAGGATGTACTATGGCATTCTAGAAACTAGGAGTACAGAGATCAGAATGTAATGAGCCATCCATCTCATGGTAGTGACTGGACAAGCTTCAATCAGAAACACAAAAAGTTTGCTCCTGAGCCGAGAAACATTATACTTGGCTTAGCTACAGATGGATTCAACCCATTTGGCCACCAGAGCGCCATATATAGCATGTGGCCAGTGCTTGTTATCCCTTACAACATGCCACCAAATGTCTGCACCAAAGAATCAAACTACATGATGGCCTTGCTCATCCCAGGTCCAAAAAGTCCGGAAAAGGATTTTGATTTATTCATGGAACCTCTTGTGGAGGAACTTCAAAAGCTATGGAGGGGTGTTCTCACTCGAGACCTACATAGCAGCCCACCAGCTGATTTCTTTCTGCGTGCTTTTATAATTTGGTGCATCCATGATTATCCGGCTTTGGGCACTATGTCAGGGCGAACGACACATGGTTATAATGCATGTGTTCACTGTGACAAGAATCCGCTGTCATACGCAATACTTAGCAAGATCTGTTACATTGGACACCGCCATTTCCTTGCCAAGGACAAGCCGTGTCCTAGAAAATACCGAAGACCTGTGTTCGATGCACATCATGAAAACCGTGATGCGCCAAAGAGGCTCACCAACGATGAGTTGCAGGAGGAATTACAGAAGGTTGGGCATATTACACCAGGAAACCATCCGATAATGGTAGTGGGAAAAGGAAGCGTAGCAGGGCAGAAGAGAGATTATTGTTTACCCGCAGGTCCACTTTGTGAGACTTGGAGTATTGGAAAGATTTGGATCTGCGGCATAATCTTAATGTGATGCACATCGAGAAAAATATATGTGACAGCATTATCTACACACTTCTTAATATTGAAGGCAAGACGAAATATACCTTAAAAATCTAGGATTGATTTGACACACCTGGTATCAGATCTGATTTGCAGGTGAAATATGATAGTGCATCACGGGATATGGCACCAGCTGTGTACGTCTTGGACAAGGTAAAAAAAAGAATTATGCAAGGTCCTGTCATGTGTGAGATTCCCACATGGATTTGCTTCCAACCTTGAAAGGAGAGTCAGTGCAGATGGGAACAAGGTACAAGGGTTGAAAACTCATGACTGCCACGTCCTACTTCAAAGGGTTTTACATGTTATCCTTAGAGGATTGGGCCGCCCTGACTTATACAGAGCAGTTGCAGAGTTGGGACAATTCTTTGGGGAACTCTGTAGTAGAAATATCAGGATAGATGTTATGGAGCATCTTAGAGACAAGATACCAACTATCCTATGCGACCTTGAGAAGATATATCCTCCAGCCATCTTTGATGTGATGGTGCATTTGGCTGTTCATCTACCTGTTGAGGCACTACTTAGAGGTCCAGTACAGTATGGCTGGATGTACCCTATTGAAAGACGGCTAGGCACTTTCAAGGGCTATGTTAGGAACAGAGCTAGACCTGAGGGTTCCATTGCAGAGGTCTACATTGCTACAGAAGCATTGACATTCTGCTCAAAATACATTGAAATAGTTGATCAGCTTAGCAAAAAGGTGGGTGAAAACAATCCTGAGCTCAATGTTTTTGATTGTTCTATTCGAGTTACAGGGAAGAGTCGACAACATGACAAACCTAAATATTTGGACAAAATGGTTTGGTATGTGTTGAATAACTGTCCTGAGATTCTACCTTATATCGAGTAAGTGCTAAGTACTGCAGCTTATACATCATAATCTACTAAACTTGCAGTACATTCTTATATATTTAGATGTTTGACGCGATCACTATGTTGTGCAGCATCTACAAAAAGGAGTTACCCACACAAAATCCAAGAAACATTGACAAACTGGTTAGGGCGGGATTTGCGAAATGGTTGAAGAGTCGTGTAAGCTTTTGAATTACACTATCAGTTTTTTAATATATTGAGTACATAAGATGATCAACTTGTCTATTTTCTATCCATAGGTTAAGAAGATGTGGGAGGATGGGCAGACAGTTAATGATGCCCTTTACGCACTAGCAATGGGTCCTGATACTCGGGTAAGACATTATGAATCTTGCGTTGTTGGAGATGTGCGCTACAACACCCTTGCACGCGACGAAGGCAGGAAGAAACAAAACAGTGCCATCATGAGCACAGATACGTAAGACAAAGAGATAACTGAAATGTATGCTAACATAACAGGCATTGTTTAGTTGCAGTATATCTCCAGTTTCGAGGTTCATTGATGTGTGGTTCTGTTCTACTATCGTTGGTATAACCTTTTTCCAAGATCGCAAAACCCAAAGCTAATGATTATTTCAAATCCATCAATGTCAAGGCGGCGTACCACACCTACGAGCCTTTTATTTTGGCAAATCAAGCAACACAGATATTTTTCTTGGAAGACACATTTGCACGTAGCGATAAATGGAGAGTATTACAAAAGTTTGAGCAGAGGAATTCGTTTAATGAAGTTGCACAATAAGATGATGCTCACACTGCTCCTGATGTAGAAGATTCCACAGATGTTCGTAGTATCTTTCATAACCATCACATCAATAACATTGGCGAAAAGATTCCCTGTCGGGTTCTAGACATACAAGATTTGATCAATAAGAAGCCAACGTTCGAGGACATTGAGAATGAAGAAGAAGATGACACTGGGGGAATTACGATTCAACCTAATACACATGGCGAAGATGTTGGCGCTGCTGCTGCGGTGATGATTAGATTTCTTTTGTCGTACTTGCCTATGAGAAGACGACTTTTTATCTACTATGTGAAATTGTGTTTGCTATGACAAGTGAAACCTTATGACATTGTTGTTTAGTATTTTGCTGTGAGAACATCACTTATTATGTATGTTGATTTGTGTTTGGTGATTGTATGACGACTAAAACTTGATGACATTGTTGTTTAGTTGTACTCCTATTTGGCTGTGAAACTTGTATTTGATGACATAGTTTGCTATTGGACTGCAGTTTGCTCTACGTCTTCCAGTGGGAACAAAGCTGACCAGACAGGGCCTCTGCTAATTTACTTATTTATTAGCAAAAGGGCCTATGCTATTTATTTATTTATGAGCAAAAGGGGATAGCCATCGATTTCTGTTAATAGAAATCATTAGATGGTCACAACACTATGCCCAGCCTGCTAAACAGGTTTCATTCATTACTAGTTTCAGCAAAGTGCTCATGTCATAGCCATTGAATACATCATGAGTGCTACACTGCAAATAAAGAGACAATCATGCTACAGAGCACAACGATCTTGCCCATTATCTTCACAAGCTCTTTTATCTCCTCATGGCTACCAAGGCCGTTTAGCAGCTATTGCTTGGCCATGATCAGATGAACTGCATCTTTAACCTTCTGCTCTGCATCTTACTATTCTATTGTTCCTTCAGTTACTTGTCCAACACCCCAACCTGCTGGTATTGGGATTCCTCGGCTAACCAAACAATCAGTGTAGTTCCATTCCCCCACATCAGCAACTTCCCAGAAATACAAATCACATGAATCTTCCCTTTTCCGCACGAAACAAATTGGAAGATCATCAACCAAACTATTAAAAAAATCAGCAACTAAAAGCAGGCGAATAACTTAAACATATTATTACCCCATGATTCGGGCATTTGTAGAAGACTCGGACAGGGTTGAGGATTGTAGCTGAGACACGACGGATGACTCTGCGTGATTTGCAGCTGTGGCACCACCCCAATGGCAGTGGGTTGCATGAGCAACCGGCTAGGGTGAGTGTGCCGGCGGGGGTGTGATGAGACCCACAGGCGGTGGTATGGGTGGCGACTTGGCACACATCTGGTTGTTGCCTCGATTGCCTGCTGAAGAGCAGGTGGACGAATCAGCGGACATGGTTGCTCCGGGCGGCGCTTCTGATGCTAGGCAGAGTAACTACATAAGAGGAGAAGCGAATGTTGGATATGTCAGTTTCATTACTTGCAGAGTAGCATAGCTCTATATATAGTGTTAGTCTAGGTTTGGATTCGAACCAGGTACAAGAGCACGTCTCTCTTTTTTCTAAATCTCAGCAACGTCTCTTTACTGGTACACTAGCTTGTTATGTACGCCTTCTCAACTCTTTGATTTTCGAGATTGTTATCCGGCGAACGTTCCCTCGGAGGGGGACGGCAAACGAACGCATTTTCCTGTTAGTTTTATTTGCGACGCAAGATCAAACGATGGCAGTTTTGGGAATATTATCTGGCGAACGAGCCCAGTTTTTCTTTTCTTCCTAAAAAAGTATGCTACATGGTGTCGACTTAGTTAACACACAATTGTGCCAACCTTGACCGTTGGATTGACATTCAACGTCTATCGTGTTTCTTCAGTCTCTTCTTCCTCGAGCCGCCAAAGCCAAACCAGCGCCGACGGGATCGCCTGCTCCCGCCTCCCACGGCTGGCTGTGCTGCCGCGCACGCATCGCGGCCACATCGCACCCTAAAACTCTGGCGCATCTTCCCCGACTCCCG
Organism: Thinopyrum elongatum; assembly: GCA_011799875.1. Taxonomy (NCBI): domain Eukaryota; kingdom Viridiplantae; phylum Streptophyta; class Magnoliopsida; order Poales; family Poaceae; genus Thinopyrum; species Thinopyrum elongatum. The sequence goes on along the minus strand of CM022302.1, from coordinate 282,442,901 downwards.
TTCATTCCCGTCCGAGGCCTCACCATCGTCCTCTGCCTTGGTTTGCTCCCACGGTGCCGCCCTCCAGCGTTGTCAACATGGTCAACAACCGAGATGAATAAGGAGATGACTGTACATGGTGAGGATGACAGTAGGGACCCACCAGGATCATGGCAGTACGCAAGCAAGTGCCTCCTTTATTACAAGAAAAAAATGGTTCCTCCTGATGGTTTCCTGACATCTGGGTTGCACGCCACTGTCAACGTAGTCAATAAGCGAGATAAATGCACAAGGAGCGGCTGACACACGGGACCTAGCAGCTCGCGCGGTATTTTTTTTGTTTTCGGGACGGAGCACGGTATCAACTGGGTTGTGCAGGAGCTGTGGCCCGTCTAGCCCAGGCTTTTATTTCATATGTTTACCTCATGACCAGCCCAGTTTTTTTTTCTTTCTGAAAATGGCTTGCCCAGCTATTTTATTTTTTGCAGAATACCCAACGGAAGCATACTTGCTTTTCTACGCCCTGCTGGGCCATGCTTCTTCTTCAATATCTGATCTTCTTGCTCCAGCCGCCCAAACCAGCGCCGGTGGGACCGCCTACTCCCGCCTCCCGTGGCCGGCTGTGCTACCGTGGAGGCCTCACCGCCCCACCCTACTCCCATCGTTGGCCAGGCCATTCCTCTACTCACCCACACCTCCTGTTATTTTCCGGCTACGGCAGCAGAACCAGTAAACCCTCGTACTCCCAACCACGTGGGAAACCACTGTCGAGTCTTCCCCGGCGCTGGGTCGTTCCCTTCCTAGGCCTCACCGTCGTCCACTACGTTGGTGCTCTCGACATAGCGTGGTCAACGTAGTCAACCAACGACAGCCATCGGAAGAGGGATGTACGTGGAGCGGCTGATAGTAGAGACCCATATGGTCCATGGCCGCACGCAAGCAAGTGCCTCCTTATTACGCAAAAGAAATGATTCCTCCCACTGACAGGCAGGACCCATTATCTACATCTCCGCATGCAAGCAAGCGCCTTCTTATTACGTGAAAAAAAAGTTTCCTCCCCCTGACAGCTGAGACCCACCAGCTACATCTTCGCACGCAAGAAAGTGCCTCCTTATTACGCGCAAGAAAAGTGATTCCTCCCACTACTAGCAGGGACCCACCAGATTTGGAGACTGACTTGTGGGCCTACTAAGTTGACACGTACGCATCGCTTTGTCAACTTTGTCAACAAAACAATTCTAGCAGCAGTGATCGTTGAATGTTAGTCCAACCGCCATGCTGCTTCTTCAACCTCCGATCTGCTTGCTCCAGCTGCCCAAACCAGCTCCGGTCGTACCGCCTGCTCCCGCCTCCCGTGGCCGGTTGTGCTGCCGCGCAGGCATCACCGCCCCACCCTACTCCCACCACTGGTCGGGCCTTCCCTTTACTCACCCACACCCCCTGTTATTTTCCTGCGACGGCAGCCTCAGACCGCAGCCGAACCATCAACCCTCATACTCCCTCTTCCGCGTGGGAAACCACTGCCGTGTCTTCCCCGGCTTTGATTCGTTCCTTTCCTAGGCCTCGCCATCGTCCACCGCGTTGGTGCTCTTGGCGTGGCGTCCTCAACATGGTCAACAAACGACAGCCATCGGAAGAGGATAGTACATGGTGACGCTGATAGCTGGACCCACCAGCTACATCTTCGCACGCAAGGAAGTGCCTTCTTATTACGCAAAAAAAATTATTCCTCCCCCTGACAGCTGGGACCCACCAGCATATCTTTGCATGCAAGGAAGTGTGTTCTTATCCTCCCTGATAGCTGTGACCCACCAGGTCGAAGCGTACGTACCATTGTCTGTGTGGTCGCAGACATGTACATACATACCGATCGATCGGTCTGTCCGCCACGATGAACCGTGGCCGAGTAAGGAGCAGTAGCATTTTAGGCAGTCCCATCTAAATCTTGTACACATATGACAACCACCCTACAAAAAAGATGGCCATGTATGTACATACGGGTGTGGTCTCGAATGCATACAACGACGATGTCCTGTTCATCGGCAGTGAACCGGCTGGGTCAGAACAGAGAAACATCGTCGTGTTCATCGGGGGGTAACCGACTGGGTCGGAATGCGTCCTGTTCAACGGGAGCCAACCGGCTTGGACGGAACAGCCGAAATGGGGTCTGGCTTAATGCAGTACGGAGGAAATGGCCTTCTGTTCGACTGCCTACGGTAGAAACAGATCCTTTTCATTGGGAGGGGTCTGGCATACAGCAAAACGGAGGAAACAGACTTCTATATGAGCTCCTACGGTCGAAACGGGGTCCGGTTGATTGGGAGGGGTTTGGTGTACCACGAAACGGAGGAAACAAACTTCTCTTCGACCGCCTACGGATGAAACGGGGTCCGATTCATCGGGAGGTGTGTGGCGTACCACAAAACGGGACTCCACGGGCTATTGTTCATCCATCGTCGACTTCCTCCAACCTCCACCTACTACTGTTCATCCACCTTCGACATCCTCTAGCCTCCACCAGCCACTGTTCATCCACATGCTACTATTCATCCAGCCTCCACCAGCTACTATTCAACCAGCCTCCACGGGGTCCTATTCATCCACCCCCAACCGACTGTGTGTGGCGGCCTCCTCAGGGTCCTGTTCACCTAGCGGCAACCGCCTACACACGGCCGGGGTCTTGTTCATCCAACCCCCACCGGGAACTGTTCGTCCACAGCCAACCAACCGGCTGGACTCACCACGTCTCGACTCGTTCTACGTATCGCGTGCGCGGCAGCAACAAGCACTATTCATCCAGAGGCAAACCTACCATCTAGCTAGCTGCATCTCGCATGGGGGTTTGATCGGCTTCAATAAGCAGCAGCAGGGATCGATCGGGTTCAGTTAGCAGCGAAGGAGTCAGTCGGGTTCAGCTAGTAGTGAAGGGATCGATGGATCAGCTTAAGTACATAGCAGGCGATCACTCGGGTTTAGTAAGCGAACGCCTCTTACTCGGGGTCAGTTATAGCGACACGGCTCGCACCACACGCGCGTACGAGAAAGAAACGCGCGTCATGGGGTATTATTCTCCATGGATGTGTTCTCGTCATGGAGTTTTGCAAAGATAACTTGGAACACATTATCCATAGAGATTTTGGCATTATCAAGTTTCCCATCTACGTAACCACTTTGATTCCCGGCCACGATCAAAGAATATTGTTGATTAACTTCATTGAAAATTTGTGGGATCACATCTAAAATGGGGATTTTCTTTTTACGATTCTCATCAAAATTTTGATTATTTCCAAGCAAATGTCTCAATCTATAGTCACTATTGTAAAGGATCTCATCTATCACATGTTTTTCACGGCTCATACCATAAAAATCAAAAATTTCCCTAGCTTCCTGTACTATGTGATCAAATTCATTCATAAGAACATGGGTAGCTATCTTTTTAGCTTTAGGATTTTTTTATAATGGGAAGCTCATAAAACAATCTTTGCAAGGTTGGGTGGGTACGAATAAATCTATTTTCAAATTTCAGAACTAGTGCTGAAATAGCCTCCGCATAAGTTTTAGTTCTTTTAAGTATAGGAGCATCATCAAAAGGCAAATTGCTGACACAATTGAAAAATTCTTGGATATGTTCTTTTCCCATAACATTCCCTTGCCCCAAAACAAAAGTTTTAGCATCCAGAGTGCCAGAGCATCCAATTTTAGGAGTTAGGCCATCATCTGTTTCTGCCATACAAAAGTCACTCATGATGATGAGTTCAAGCAAACAAAAGATCGAGCGGAAGGAAAAAGGAGAAATAAAAAGGCAAATATTTTTGTGTTTTTCTAAAAACGTTTTAGAAGTGGGGGAGAGGAAAACGAGAGGCAAAAGGAAAATAATGTAATGCAAGAGATGAGAGTTTATGATGGGTACTTGGTAGGCTTGATGTAGAACCTCCCCGGCAACGGCGCCAGAAATTCTTCCTGCTACTTCTTGAGCTTGTGTTGATTTTTCCCTTGAAGAGGAAAGGGTGATGTAGCAAAGTAGAGAAAAGTATTTCCCTCAGTTAAGAACCAAGGTATCAATCCAGTAGGAGGCACAAGCAAGTCTCCAATCTATGCACCTGCACAAGCTAACAAACACTTGCACTCAACGCAAAAAAGGGGTTGTCAATCCCTTCACGGTCTCAAACAAGAGTGAGATCTAATAGAGATAGGTATAAAAGATAAATAAAATAGCAAACTAAAGTAAATATAAATAAATCGCAGCAAGGTATTTTTGGGTTTTTTGGTTTATAGATCTGAAAATATATGATGGAAAATAGACCCGGGGGCCATAGGTTTCACTAGAGGCTTCTCTCTTGAAGATAGCATATGGTGGGTGAACAAATTACTGTTGAGCAATTGATAGAAAAGCGCAAAGTTATGACGATATCTAAGGCAATGATCATGAATATAGGCATCATGTCCGTGACAAGTAGACCGAAACGATTCTGCATCTACTACTATTGCTCCACATATCGACCGCTATCCAGCATGCATCTAGAGTATTAAGTTCATAAGAACGGAGTAACGCCTTAAGTAAGATGACATGATGTAGAGGGATAAACTCAAGCAATATGACATAAACCCTATCTTTTTATCCTTGATGGCAACAATACAATGCGTGCCTCGCTACCCCTTTTGTCACTGGGTGAGGACACCGCAAGATTGAACCCAAAACTAAGCACCTCTCCCATTGCAAGAAAAACCAATCTAGTTGGCCAAACTAAACCGATAGTTTGAAGAGAAATACAAAGATATCTTAATCATGCATAAAAGAGTTCAGAGAAGACTCAAATAATATTCATAGATAATTTGATCATAAATTCACAATTCATCGGATATCAACAAACACACCGCAAAAAAAGTATTACATCGAATAGATCTCCAAGAACATCGAGGAGAACATTGTATTGAAGATCAAATAGAGAGAAGAAGCCATCTAGCTACTAGCCATGGACCCATAGGTCTTTGGTAAACTACTCACACATCATCGGAAGGGCAGCAAGATTGATGTAGAGGCCCTCCGTGATCGAATCCCCCTCCGGGAGATCACCGAAAAAGGCCCCAAGATGGGATCTCAAGGGAACAGAGGCTTGCAACAGCGAAAAAGTATTTTTGGTGGATGCCTTTGATGGTTTGGGAATATTTGGGAATTTATAGTGCAAAGATTAGGGTCGGGAGACCTCCGAGGGGCCCACAAGCCCTCAGGACGCCCCCCCAGGGGCGCGCCTGGCAGGCTTGTGGCCTCCTCGGGAACCTTCTAGCCCTCTCTCCAAGTCACTTAGGTGTCTTCTGGTCCAAGAAAAATCATCGTAAAGTTTTATTCCGTTTGGACTCCGTTTGATATTCCTTTTTCTGTAAAACTCAAAAACAAGGAAAAAACAGAAACTGACACTAGGCTCTAGGTTAATAGGTTAGTCCCAAAAATAATAAGAAATATCATATTAATGCATATAAAACATCCAAAACAGATAATATAATAGCATGGAACAATAAAAAATTATAGATACATTGGAGACGTATCAAGCATCCCCAAGCTTAGTTCCTGCTCGTCCCCGAGTAGGTAAATGATAAAAACAGAATTTTTGATGTGGAATGCTACCTAACATATTTATCAATGCAATCTTATTTACCATGGCATGAATATTCAGATCCATAAGATTCAAAACAAAAGTTTAATATTGACATAAAAACAATAGTACTTCAGGCATACTGATAAAGCAATCATGTCTTCTCAAAATAACATGGCCAAAGAAAGTTATCCCAACAAAATCATATAGTCTGGCTATGCTCCATCTTCATCGCAGAAAGTATTTCATCATGCACAACCCCGATGACAAGCCAAGTAATTGTTTCGTACTTTTGATGTTCTCAAACTTTTTCAACTTTCACGCAATACATGAGCGTGAGCCATGGATATAACACTATAGGTGGAATAGAATATGGTGGTTGTGGAGAAGACAAAAAGAAGGAAAAAGTCTCACATCAACTAGGCAAATTAGTGGGCTATGGAGATGCCCATCAATTGATATCGATGCAAGTGAGTAGGGATTGCCATGTAACGGATGCACTAGAGCTATAAGTGTATGAAAGCCCAAAAAGAAACTAAGTGGGTGTGCATCCAACTTGCTTGCTCATGAAGACCTAGGGCAATTTGAGGAAGCCCATCATTGGAATATATAAGCCAAGTACTATAATGAAAAATTCCCACTAGTATATGAAAGTGACAAAATAGGAGACTCTCTATCATGAAGATCGTGGTGCTACTTTGAAGCACAAGTGTGGAAAAAGGATAGTAACATTGTCCCTTCTTTCTTTTCTCTCATTTTTTTTGTTTGGGTTTCTTTGGCCGCTTTTATTTTTTTGTAAAGTCCAGAGACTCATCCCAACTTGTGAGGGAATCATTGCTTCCATCATCCTTTCCTCACATGGGACAATGCTCTAATAATGACGATCATCACACTTTTATTTACTTACAACTCAAGAATTACAAATCGATACAAGAACAAGATATCACTCTATATGAATGCCTCCGGCGGTGTACCAAGATGTGCTATGATCAAGAGTGACATGTATAAAAAAATATGAACGATGGCCTTGCCGCAAATACCATGCCAACTACATGATCATGCAAAGCAATATGACAATGATGGTGCATGTCATAATAAACAGAAGGGTGGAAGTTGCATGGCAATATATCTCGGAATGGCTATGGAAATGCCATAATAGGTAGGTATGGTCGCTTTTTTGAGGAAGGGTATTTGGTGGGTTTCATGCACCGGAGAAAGTTGCGCGGTACTAGAGAGGCTAGCAATGGTGGAAGGGTGAGAGTGTGTATAATCCATGGAATCAACATTAGTCCTAAAGAACTCACATACTTATTGCAAATATTTATTAGCCATCGAAACAAAGTACTACATGCATGCTCCTAGGGGGATAGATTGGTAGGAAAAAACCATCGCTCGTCCCCGACCGCCACTCATAAGGAAGTCAATCAAAAAATAAATCATGCTCCGACTTCATCACATAACGGTTCACCATACGTGCATGCTACGTGAATCACAAACTTTAACACAAGTATTTCTACCAATCCAAAATTACTCACTAGCATGACTCTAATATCACCATCTTTATATCTCAAAACAAATGCAAGGAATCAAACTTCTCATCTATTCAATGCTCTTTATATGAAAGTTTTTATTATATCCCTCTTGGATGCCCATCATATTAGGACTAAATTCATAACCTAAGCAAATTACCATGCTGTTTAAGACTCTCAAAATAATATAAGTGAAGCATGAGAGTTCAACAATTTCTATAAAATAAGGCCACCGCCGTGTTCTAAAAAGATATAAGTGAAGCACTAGAGCAAACTGCCTAGCTCAAAAGATATAAGTGAAGCACATAGAGTATTCTAATAAATTCATGATTAATGCGTGTCCCTCTCAAAAGGTGTGTATAGCAAGGATGATTGTGTCAAAATAAAAATAAAAGACTCATATCATACAAGATGCTCCAAGCAAAACACATATCATATGGTGAATAAAAATATAGCCTCAAGTAAATTTACCGATGGATTGAAGACAAAAGAGGGGATGCCATCCGGGGCATACCCAAGCTTAGATGCTTGGTTGTCCTTGAATATTACCTTGGGGTCCCTTGGGCATCCCCAATCTTAGGCTCTTCCACTCCTTATTCCGTTGTCCATCAAATCTTTACCCAAAACTTGAAAACTTCACAACACAAAACTCAACAGAAACCTCGTAAGATTCGTTAGTATAATAAAATAAATCACCACTTTAGGTACTGTTGTGAACTCATTCTTAATTTATATTGGTGTAATATCTACTGTATTCCAACTTTTCCATGGTTCATACCCCCCGATACTACCCATAGATTCATCAAAATAAGCAAACAACACATAGAAAACAGAATCTATCAAAAACAGAACGTCTGCGAAGATCTGAATTGTTCTCATACTTCTGTAGCTCCAACAATTCTGTAAACTTAGGACAACCTGGGAAATTTGTATATCAATCTTGTGTAAAACATTCAGAATTTTTCGTCGCTTCTGTGAATTACTAAAAGTCTGCTACTGGACGCAAAATTTTCTGTTTTTCAGCAAAATCAAATCAACTATTACCGTAGACCATCCCAAAGGTCTTACTTGGCTCAAACACTAATTAAAACACCAAAACAAAATTATTATAGAGGTAATAATGTGTAATTATTGAAAAACAGAACCAAAAACAAAAAACATGAAAATAAAATTGGGTTGCCTCCCAACAAGCGCTATTGTTTAACGCCCCTAGTTAGGCATAAAACAAATATCTAGGTATTGTCATCTTTGGTATTATTCTACATAGATGTGTTCTCGTCATGGGGTTTTGCAAAGATAACTTGGAACACATTATCCATAGAGATTTTGGCATTATCAAGTTGCCCATGTACGTATCTGCTTTGATTCCCAGCCACGATCCAAGAATATTCTTGATTAACTTCATTGAAAACTTGTTGGATCACATCTAAAACGGGGATTTTATTTTTAAGATTCTCATCAAAATTTTGATTATTTCCAAGAAAATGTCTCAACATATAGTCACTATTGTAAAGGATCTAATCTATCACAAGTTTTCATGGCTCATACCATAAAAATCAAAAATTTCCCTAGCTTTCCGTACTATGTGATCAAATTCATTCATAAGAACATGGGTAGCTATCTTTTTATATTTAGGATTTTTTATAACGGAAAGCACATAAAACAATCTTTGCAAGGTTGGGTGGGTATGAATAAATCTATTTTCAAATTTCAGAACTAGTGCTGAAATAGCCTCCGCATAAGTTTTAGTTCTTTTAAGTATAGGAGCATCATCAAAAGGCAAATTGCCGACACAATTGAAAAATTCTTGGATATGTTCTTTTCGCATAACATTCCCTTGCCCCCAAAAAAAGTTTTAGCATCCAGAGTGCCAGATCATCCAATTTTAGGAGTTAGGCCATCATCTGTTTCTGCCATACCAAAGTCACTCATGATGATGAGTTCAAGCAAACAAAAGATCGAGCGAAAGGAAAAAGGCGAAATAAAAAGGCAAATATTTTTGTTTTTTTCGAAAAAAGTTTTAGAAGTGGGGGAGAGGAATACGAGAGGCAAAAGGCAAATAATGTAATGCAAGAGATGAGAGTTTATGATGGGTACTTGTTAGGCTTGATGTAGAACCTCCCCGGCAACGGTGCCAGAAATTCTTCCTGGTACTTCTTGAGCTTGCGTTGATTTTTCCCTTGAGGAGAAAAGGGTGATGCAGCAAAGTAGAGATAAGTATTTCCCTTAGTTAAGAACCAAGGTATCAATCTATGCACCTGCACAAACTAACAAACACTTGCACTGAACGCGAAAAACGGGTTGTCAATCCCTTCACAGTCTCGAACAAGAGTGAGATCTAATAGAGATAGGTATAAAAGATAAATAAAAGAGCAAACTAAAGTAAAGATAAATAAATTGCAGTAAGGTATTTTTTGGTTTGTTTGGTTTATAGATCTGAAAATATATGATGGAAAAAAGACCCGGGGGCCATAGGTTTCACTAGAGGCTTCTCTCTTGAAGATAGCATACGGTGGGTGAACAAATTATTGTTGAGGAATTGATAGAAAAGCGCAAAGTTTTAACGATATCTAAGGCAATGATCATGAATATAGGCATCACGTCCATGACAAGTAGACCGAAACGATTCTACATCTACTACTATTACTCGACACATCGACCGCTATCCAGCATGCATCTAGAGTATTAAGTTCATAAGAACGGAGTAACGCCTTAAGTAAGATGACATGATGTAGAGGAATAAACTCAAGCAATATGACATAAACCCCATCTTTTTATCCTTGATGGCAACAATACAATACGTGCCTCGCTACCCCTTCTGTCACTGGGTGAGGACACCGCAAGATTGAACCCAAAACTAAGCACCTCTCCCATTGCAAGAAAAACCAATCTAGTTTGCCAAACCAAACCGATAGTTCGAAGAGAAATACAAAGATATCTTAATCATGCATAAAAGAGTTCAGAGAAGACTAAAATAATATTCATAGATAATCTGATCATAAATCCACAATTCATCGGGTCTCAACATACACACCACAAAAAAGTATTACATCGAATAGATCTCGAAGAACATCGAGGAGAACATTGTATTGAAGATCAAAGAGAGAGAAGAAGCCATCTAGCTACTAGCCATGGACCCGTAGGTCTGTGGTAAACTACTCACACATCATCGGAAGGCTGCAAGGTTGATGTAGAGGCCCTTCATGATCGAATCTCCCTCTGGGAGATCGCCGAAAAAGGCCCCAAGATGGGATCTCACGAGAACGGAGGCTTGCGGCGGCGGAAAAGTATTTTGGTGGATGCCTATGATGGTTTGGGAATATTTGGGAATTTATAGTGCAAAGATTAGGGTTAGGAGACCTCCGAGGGGCCCACAAGCCCTCAGGGCGCCCCCCCCAGGGGCGCGCCTGGCAGGCTTGTGGCCTCCTCGAGAACGTTCTGGCCCTCTCTCCAAGTAACATAGGTGTCTTCTAGTCCAAGAAAAATCATCATAAAGTTTTATTCCGTTTGGACTCCGTTTGATATTCCTTGTCTGTGAAACTCAAAAACAAGGAAAAACAGAAACTGGCACTGGGCTCTAGGTTAATAGGTTAGTCCCAAAAATAATATAAAATAGCATATTAATGCATATAAAACATCCAAAACAGATAATATAATAGCATGGAATAATCAAAAATTATTGATACGTTGGAGACGTATCACCGCCCAGGAAGAAAAGCCCATTTTATGTCATGATTTTTTGTCACAATTATCGTCATAGAAGTGTCATAACCATGACAATTTTTTTTCGTTCGGGCCATAATGTCACGGATGTGTATTTTTTTGTAGTGTAGGCTCAAAGAAAAGAAATGAAAAGAAGTACAACAAGGCAAGACCAAAGTGTGCTCCTCATTTTATTATGCAAACTGAAAATAAACATGCAAAATACAATAACAAATAAAAGAAAAAAAATATGCATGCATGGATAACTAGGGGATGAGCTCCCCCAAGCTTAGGCTCTTGGCCTACTCTCTAGTCCATGTCCTCATCATCGTTGCCCACTTGGCCAAAGTGTGGCCACTGCATCTGAGAATGGCCACTAGAGGATTGGCCTCCTATGTCATGGTTTGGCTGCCAAAAAGAAAAGAGGGACTACATCTTCCCACTCAGCAGGTTAATGTTGTTGTTGGCCTCATGGAGGTCCGTACGGATCCCTCCTACCTGCTGCTACAACTGCTAAAACTCAACCCTAGGCACATAGTCATGAGGATGCCCAAAGTGAACCTATGGCGCATATTGTGGTGCAGGTTGTCGTGGAAAGTTGGGTGCAAGCTGAGGGGCATTACCCCATGCATCCCAACCGTGGGCCGGACCTGCTACTACAGCGTCCCACTCTGGAGCGGGTTCAGGTTGAGTGATGTTCCCGAAACAAGCCTCGCGGGAGTACTCATTGATCTCGTCAACAGAGAGTACCCACATATCACGCGTAGAAATAGTAAATGCTTGCGTCAAGGGAAAGCGAACATCAACAATGTTCGTGTTAGGTAGGGGGCATTTGTAGCAATTCTCCCCTTGCACGGGCCCAATGAAGTGAGTGTTGATCATAATCCTTTAGTTGAGTGCCGTAGGACCTGGGACGTGCTGTATAGCATCAATATCGAGGCCAAATTGCTTGGCAAGCCGAGTCACGACACCTCCCACAACAATAGTTCCCCTCGGCTGCTTGTGTTGCCTACCAAGGTGATGCATAAGAAAAGCTGCCAAGTTAAGTTTGGGGGTGTAACCGGGGTGGAGTGTTGCGTGGAGCACACACATGTCATAGCTTGACATGCCCCCGAGGTTCTCCCTACGAAAAACAGTGATGGCAATGAAAATCATGAAGTAGTGAATGACGGTGTTTTGGATGCTCGATACCTTCTTTCCGGAGAGGTCATGTTCATCCTTGACGGAGATGAGTGCCCATGAACACAACGCGTCACCAACCGGCGTGCCCCTAGTGTTGAGAAATCCTCGGTTCTCAAAACCGAAGGCACTGCAGAATTGTTCTAGCATCATGGTGTGCTGGGCTCCTCCGAGCATGAATGAGCAGCTCAGCGCCACCCTAAAGTCATCGAGACTTTGGCAGAAGGTGGAGATGAGCTCCACGGTGATACTGCGGTACGTGAGGTAATAAAGGTTACTGAAAACTCCCATTCCAACATACTTTGCAAGCCATGCGAAGTCATTGTGAAGCCCTTGGGACTCCAAGAACACGTCACACTTCCACTTCACGGGGGTCATCCCCCGGCTATTCACACGCTGGAAGTCCTTGTTCATAGAAGCATGGAGTTCATCTCCATTCTTCTGAGCACGCTTAGACCGTGAGCCCATGGCCTTCTTCCCCACAGCAATCGCCGATCTCATCATTTTCTATACACAACAAAAATAACAACAGAAAAATGTAAGTTTAACTTGTGGATCGAGTTCTAATACAACCTAAGATCGATTCTTACCTATTACTTTGAATCCTAACATGCAAATTGCTCAGAAATCGGAAATATTATGCATATCATCTAGGATATGAACATTGATGAAACCACCACCAAAACTTGCAAATAAACCATGGATCGAAGGAGAAACTCATCAAGGATGAAGATGCATGAATCAAACGAATGAAATCCACGAAGAAACGAGAGAGAGAGAGAGAGAGAGAGAGAGAGAGATGTGAGAGCTTTGGGCGTTGGGAGGAAGAAGAAGAAAACCTCCTAGCACCGGCGGCTCAGATATATGAAAATTCAGGCGAAACAGGCGCTCATACGGGCGCGGGCGTCCATATGGAACACCATCTCATGTTCTAATAAGCCGATCTAGGGTTTACATACCTGAAACGGGTGCTCAAATGGACATATGTGCTCGTTTAAAATGCCGTCGTCGAACCTGTTTATCCGAAGCTGCGCCGAGCTAAGGGCGAAATGAGTGCTCGAATGGTCGCTGGCGCTTGTTCGAAAGGCCGTCTTTCTCTCTATTCCCGCGGACGCTCCTGGTCGAAGAATCAAATGATCGCACAAGTGGACGCTTGCCCTCATTTGGAACGCCGTCTTCGAATCTGCAATTTGTGGCTGTTTTCGGCGAGAGTGCCATATGACCATGCAAGTGGTCGTATGGAACACTGTCATTCTCTCTGTTTCTTTTTTGTGTTTCCTCTGAACTTTCATATGACAGCGCATACCGGTGGCAGCACCTGTATGAAACACCGTCGATCTCCTCTATTGCTTTCCTCATTTGTTTATTTTCCTAGTTCCTCTTTTCAACACTTATCCTTCACTAAAAAGGTTAAAAACAACTTTTTCGAGGGATTTCCATTAGTTCATTTATAAGAGCAAAATATTGACTAAAACAAAGATAAAATTTTATCAAAAAAGAGATAATGGGTTGCCTCCCATAAAGTGCTGGTTTTTAGGTTGCTTAGCTCAACCTCTTACCTCGGTATTTTATCAAGCATTAGGTGGTCATGAATTTTCTCTGCTCATCGTACATAATCATTTAGGCGGTGGCACATACTTCACCTTGCTCCTGCACTACTGCAGGATGGTCCTAACGCGACACTACGATCAGAGACCGTTCGACGAAACCGTGTGTGATGCATTAATCACGAACGGTGGTGTAAGAAAACCGTCAAAAATAAGACAAACTGTTTGCGATGGCGAAGACATCAAACACGGTTCAGACTATAGTTACATGTGCAATGCGCGTCATACGGTTCACTTGAATGAATTGTTTGCGATGAGCGTAAAAAAAGAAACGGTCAGCCAGATGAAGGTGTGTGCGATATACGGCCTACAGTTCACTCGGACGAACTATTTGTGATTAGGCAACACAACAGAAATGGCTAGCCAGTTCAAGGTGTGTGCGATATAGGGCATACAGTTTACTCGGATGAACTGTTTGCGATGAGCCAAGACAACAGAAATGTTTCAACTTAATAAGATGTGTGTGATACGTGGCAAATAGGTTAGTAATGAGAATGGGAAGACTGATAGTAACACAGACGATTGCTGCTAATAAGCTGTGTGTGTTGTGGGCCAACGCTTGCTGGTATGCAATTGTCAGTGATTGATGAAATCATCACCGTCGAGTTCCCTAGTTTACTCCGTGTGCGATGTGATTTGCTCTGTCTTCAGATGAACAACATATATAACCAAAAATAAACATCCAATTACATAAGTGACTATACAAAACATTCGCACACACCTCAATAAACAATTACATGCATTCTAAACTAGGAGGAACGATCATCTAATCATCTACTTCTTCTGAGGCTGCTGCCACTGCTCCGTGGCTCGATCCCACGCCATATTTTGACCTTAAATTTAACTAACAAAATGTTAATGCATGTTATAAAAAATAATATAATTGGAAAAAATGTTTGAATACGAATCCAAGGATATAATCTTTGGTGACATGCATTCGTATTTTATTAGTTAAATCTCTAGTCAAAATTTGGCACAAAAATACAACCAGGACTTATAAAGCAGGACGGAGGTAGTAGGTAATTAAATCGCAAACGTTTTTTATTTATTAACCATATGTGTACGTGTTGTTTCATCCTCCTCTCGCACGTCTTGTCACCCCGCTGCCGCAGACAGCTTCGAGCGCAAGCTTAAGCACCGCGCTGGCGTTCTTTTGGCCAAACGGTGGCTCGAAGTGGCGTTAATGAATCGTCAGTGAGTGCGTTCCCGCGTAACCACGTAGGTTCCCGCGCATAGGCGCGCAAGCTTCCCGCCCGACTCGGCAAAATCCCCCAAAATCCCAATGCTTACCGGCTTGTAATGGAATTTCATGCCGTGATGGCATGCCAAGCTTGGTGCCATTACATGATAGCATGCCAAGTTTCATGAATTTCTGATGAGTTTTCGATTTAATGGAATTTCAAAACCAAGTATTTCAATGTTTGGCGGTGACCCACGGTGCTGAGGTGTTTGAAATTCATTCCCATTTCTTGCATTGTACATAAGCATCCAGCCACATATATGATTTTACAACCCATTTTGGTGCAGCGGAGCATGTGCATATAGTTTAATTTTAAATTATGCACCTTAAATACCTAAAAAAGTTACTTAATGTATAGAAATGTCCAAACGAACCCTGAATAATTACAATTTTTTTGACTACAGTCCCATAGTTGCATGTTCATTGCAGATAAAAGTTCTAGCAATTCAAACACCCTGCTTTGCCGCTATGACTCATTATGTATTTCAAATCAAGAGGAAAATCAAGTTGGTCACACACAGTTTATTATCACCAACCGTGTGTGATGCAGTACAAAATATCTTGGAGCACCGTCGGAGTAGTATATGGCTTACGCGAGAAGGTTCATCGGCTACAGTACACAGCCGGCGCGTCAAGCACACTAGCTCACTCCCCAAATATCATTTCACTGTTCAATCGTCGCCGGTTAAAGATGGGGACGTGGACCCGCGTCGTGAGGGTAACTTCAGTGGCCCACTCCGGCGAGAGCGCGGCCGCAGCCACCATGAGGGTGCTAACAACCTGCATGAGCACGGCCGCAATCTACGACTGGGTGGCCAAGATAGCCCAAACGGCCGCTGTTGCTGCTCAGGTGGCGCCAGCAACATCTGCAATGGGGATATAAACTAGCGAGAGTGGCACACCAGCTATCCGTTCTGCAGCGGCCGCCTTAGCCCTGATGCAGGCCGCCCACGACCATGTCGAGGCTACCCGCGCCCAGCTCCTGGCGGTCACCGCACAAATTGCATGAAGCTTCTCCGACAACTGTCGGCAACCCTAAGAAGATCTACGGTGGCGGCGGCGGCCTGGCTGCGCCCGTGGAGCCCCCGGCGAGCAGGAGGAGCACGACAAACACCGAAAACCTAGCAGGGCATAACCGAAGGGGGCGACCACAGGGAGCAGAGGAAAACAAATCGATGCGGAGGAATAGACAGAGCTCATCGAGGAGCAGCCGTAGGTGTGCTGGGCGGCGCCAGAGCTCATTGGAGCGGCTGGAATCGGCCAGCGTCCGTGGCGGCAGTGTAAGGGGATCGAGGGGACCAGACAGGAAAAGAGCAAAGCGAGCGAGAGAGATGGGCGCGTGCGTTGGTTCTGGTCTAGCCCAGCCAGCGTATGTGCGTGATTTGTGTGTTAGGGTCCTACCCGCAAAAAAAAAAGACAGCCCCACCTCTTTGCCGTCTACCCGCAGACGACAAAGAATCTTTGCCGTCTGCTGGCAGACGGCAAAGAGGTGGGGCTGGTGGGCCGTTACACCTCTTTGCCGTCTGCCAGCAGATGGCAAAGATTCTTTGCCATCTGCTGGCAGACGGCAAAGAATTGGCTGATGGCAACCAGGTTCTTTGCCGTCTGTCAGTTCTTTGCCGTCTGTTTTTTGTAAGCAGACGGCAAAGACCTTCTTTGCCGTCCGCTAGCAGACGGCAACGAGCTGACAGACGGTAAAATCTCTGATTCCAGTAGTCACAACAAACAGAAATGGTCAGATAGATCAAGGTGTGTGCGCTTGACGGGTACACATTCTAATTAAAAGAAGCGTGCAGGGTGGTAATAACAAGCACATATGGTTGATGGAACAAGTCGTGTGCTGACATCGCTGATTACGGTGCATCCTATAGTTGCATATGCCACGTACGCATCCGAGAATGGGTGCCCACGTTACGCTGTCCGGGAATCGTGCCGCACTTTGAAACTAGAACCGCCAATAAATTTTGATCTTGCTTTCCGTCATATTCCAAATTACCATGCGATATTTAATTGCAAACTTGTTCACACCGATCAAAGCCTAAATGGTTTCCCACCTAGCAGTGTATTATTAGGTTATAAATACTACCTACTCCACTGCACATTCGTCCTCAATTCCTCATCAACAAACAAACAAGTGTTTCTTTGATGAGGACATCAATACCATTGTTACACCCACAACCCCTACTGCTATACCTATTGGACCAATTACTAGGGCTCGCGCACGCCAATTAAATTACCAGATACTTTTGTTTCTTGGTAACGATTCTAATGTTCATGAGAATATGATGCTACCTAAATTGGAAACATTTGTTTTGCTTACAAATGAAGAGCCTATCTTGGACAAGAAGGATGAACATTGGAGCAAGATCAATCATGGAGATGATGGCATGCGCAAGGGGAACAAGAACTGAGTTTCAAGTGACGATTTCAAGACTTTGAAGCCACCATAATGAGTGCATGAAGGTTTTTTTTGACTATAAACAATAGGGTAAAACCCCACTGCAAATTTTATTAAATAAAAAGGTCACAAGAACAAAAAACAAAAGTGGGCTTGAGGTAAGCCCAAAAAAACAAAAGCTGAAACTAAACTAAACTAAACTAAAGAAGAGGAAAAAGAAAGAAACAAAATAAAACAGAAGAAAACAGAAAAGAAGATTATAGGGTGCTATCTACCCAAGCAATGAAAGAGGCTGCATGCTTCTTCTTGATTCTGTACTCCAGCCACTTAAGCTCTTCAAAATAAATAGCTTTCCAGCCTTGGAAGGAAGGTTGGATATGCTCAAAGATCTTGTTGTTGCCTGAAATCTAGATGGCCCATGATCCCAGAATAATGATTTCAATGAAGAATGGCACATGTAATTTCTCTTTTAGGTCTTGAAAGGCTTCGAGGACAGACAAGTTCGGAGTTCTTGTTGGGCATATGAAATTCCAACATTGTTGAGCAAAGGGGCACCCCCAGAAAAGATGGTGAAGAGTTTCCTCCTGCTTCAATGTAGCACAATTGTAGCCATCCAACTCAAAAGTCTTTCTTCTGAGCAAATTCCTTGTTTTGAGTCTGTCATGTAGGAGCATCCAGAAAAAGACGTTGTGTTTTGGCTGGCAGGAGCTCTTCTAGATCCAAATAAAGTGCTATGGGACCTGTTTAAATCCAAGCAATGCCTTGTAAGCTTTTGTTAAGGAATATAACTCATTGCCCCAAATATAGCTCCAAGTGTCAGTCATATCTAGAAATTTTGAGTGTTTGACCTCCAGAAAAATAGCTTCCATATGAAGGAATTCCTCATGAGCTTGTGTAGATAGTGGAAGGTGGAACATGTCTTCAATATATTCAGCAGTGATTACTTGATGAACACTATCCTGAGGATTAATCACAAAGGTAAAAAAATATGGGAATTTAGTTTTCAGAATATTGGAATGCAAGAGGTCTTCCCAAAACGGAGTACTTTTGCCATCTCCAACATTTCATCTTGCAATAGCCTTGTAGTGATCAATGAGTGCTAGATTTGCTCTCCACCAGAAAGATCCCACCTACTGTTCTCCTGGCATGTGTCCATTAGAATAATAAGTCTCCCAAATTAGGTTGACCCAATGAATGTCATGTCTATTGAAGAATTTGTGCAAGTTTTTCATGAGCAAAGCCTTGTTTTGAACATAGATATCCATGATTCCCAAACCACCTTGGTCTTTAGGCCTACACACTCTACTTCAAGCCACCATAGCTGGCCTTCTATCCTCCAGGTCAGGGCTTCTCCATAAACAATGCCTTAGATATTTTGTAATTTTCTTTTTGATGGTGATTGGGATGTCTAAGCAGCACATGAGGAAGATGGGTAATGAGGCCAACACTGATTTGACCAGCAGGATTTTAGCAGCCTGTGTCATGAAGGTAGCAAGTCCAGCTAGTCCTTTAGCCACTTTTGAAACAATAGGGAGGCATTGTTCAACTGTGGGTTTTTGCAAGCCTAGGGGTAAACTTAAGTATGTGAAAGGAAATTGCCCTCTGGTACAGTTCATAGTGCTGGTGAAAATTTGGACTCTGTCTTCTTCAATACTGATTGGGACCAAGAAGGACTTAGCATAGTTAACCTTCCGACTAGTGGCAGAGGCAAAAGAATTAAGAAGAGCTTTGAGGCAGATGAGTTGTCTAGCATTGGCTAGCATCAAAACTAGTGTATCATCTGCATATTGAATCACTGGGAAATCAGGGCAGGAATTGACTTGTAAGGGAGCAGTAAGGATGCCAAGATTCATGGCCTTGTTGAGAATTGTTTGCAGAAAATCATCTGCCAGCACAAATAGTAGAGGGGATAGAGGTTCTCCTTGCCTAACACCTCTCAAACAATAAAATTTCTTTCCAGGGATCCCATTAAGGAGAATTGCAGAAGTTGCTGAATTAAATAGAGCTTGATTCCAATTAATCCATTTTTCTCCAAAACCTTTTGCTCTAAGGATGTTAATGATAGCTTGGTGTTCAATGGTATCAAAAGCTTTTTCAAAGTCAAGTTTCAGCACCAAAATTTCTTCACTTGACTTGTAACACTAATGGTTATACTCATATGCCTAGCCCGACAGTCTTGAATAACTCTGTCTTTAAGAAAGCCATATTGATTAACATGAATCATTTGTAGAATCACTTTCTATAGCCTGTTTGCCAAAAGCTTGGTAATGATTTTGAGCACACCATTCAAGAGTGAGATTGGCCTAAAATCATTAGGAGAAGTAGGAACCTCTTTCTTGGGAACCAATGTAATATAAGTGTTTATAGTTTCAAGGGAAACATTGCCTGCATGAAAGTCCATAATTAACTGCCTGACATCTTCCCCAATAATACCCCACCATGCTTTCAGAAATTCATTATTAAAACCATCAGGACCAGGAGATTTGTTTGTAGGTAAGTTTTTGATCACATCATTAATTTCAGCATCAGTGAATTGTTTCTCAAGATCTTGGAAGATAGAATTGGGTATGTGCTCGTCAAATAAACTGTTCAGATCAAAATGCATGCTATGGCCCTCAGAATGGCCTAATCTTTTTTGAAGGCTTCCCAAAGAATTGTAGCTTTGCCTGTATGATCAGTTACTTCCACCTGGTCCTCATTTAGTAACATTGCTATCTTATTGTGCCTGTGATTAATGGAAGCTTTAGCATGAAAAAACTTTGTGTTCTCATCACCAAACTTGACCCCTTTAATTTTCCCTCTTTGCTTCCAGTAGATCTTCTGATTATTCAAGACTATCAATAAGCATTCCTTAAGCATGTCTCTACAATTCCACTCATGTGTGTTCAGATTCCTGTATTTCTCAATCAGATCCCAAAAGAAGATGCAATCATTAAGTTCTTGGATATTTTGTTTGAGGCTGGAGAGTCCTTTGGCCCATAATTTAATGGCCCTCCTCAAGTTTTTGAACTTGGGATTGATCCTTTTTGCAGCATCAGTGTGCCCCACTGGAATGTTCCAAGCATTCATCACAATATCCTTGAACTCACTATGTTGCAGCCAATAATTTTCAAATCTAAAAACATTTGATTTGGGGATGGTTGTTCCAACCTTGATCATGCTTGGGAGATGGTCAGAAACAAGTTTAGCCATAGAGAGAGTAGTAGTGTCTGGGTATGTGATCAACCAAGCTGCTGAGGTGAAAAACCAGTCAAGCTTCTCAAGAAGTGGGTTATCTTGCATATTACTCCAACTAAACTGTCTTCCCTTTAGAGGTAACTCAATTAAGCCCAGATTGCTGATTGCTTCATTGAACAAGAGCATTTGATTCACATCATCTCTTGGTTTATTTCTGTCATTGGGTGATCTGATGAAATTAAAATCACACATAACAATCTAGTCTACATCATCAGGCATCTGTCTATTATTAAACCACTATATAAATTCAGATTTTTCCTCTTGTCTACAGGGCCATAAATATTTGTTAAGATCCATGACTGAGTGATAGAATTACAGGTAAACTTAACAGCCAAGGAGAATCTGTTTTGGAACATCAATTCACTAGTAAATAAGGACCCAGTCCAAGCAATAATGAGGCCACCAGAAGCACCCACTCAGGGTAGAAAGTAAAATTTGGTGAATCTTCGAGGAAAAAAATTGTCGATGTAAGCTAGATCAAAGTCTTCTCTTTTTGTTTCCTGTAAGCAAATAGTACCAGCAGCACTTTCTTCAATCTTCTGTCTCAAAGCCAACCGTTTATCAGGTGAGTTGAGGCCCCTAATGTTCCAGTTTAAAATACTCCAAGATCGGTTGTTATTCGTGGGAACTAGAATTCATTTTAATAGAAGATTCAAGGTCCACCCCTTGAATAAGCACCCATGCATTCATAGCAGAACCAAGCATGTGATCAAGATACTAATATAGCAACCCAACAACACAGAAGTAAGAAGATCCAGCATAATAAGTCCCCAAGTCTTGGTGCATGAAAGTCTCCAGCAAAAGAACAAAAGCAGAAAGGCTATTACATCTGTCTGATAGAGCCCACATGAGCAAAATACAAGGAACATCCATAACACTAGGAGAGACTAACATCCTAGAGATCTTGATGTAAGGAGACTTGATCATCATTTTTTGCCTTTTTCCTTGTCTCCAGTGGTCTTGGGCAACCCAGCCACTCTCCCTTGATCTTTCATCTTGGGCTTCTTAGACAGCTTCTCATGCAGCTCGTCCTTAGCCACCTTGCATAAGGATTTGGTGAGATTTTTTACCACAAGAAAGTTTGTAATAGGTGGTAGAAAATTGCATGGTAAACAAACATTGCCAAAGCATGAATTTCTTTTGAAACCATTATTTTCAAGTCTGATTCTATCACTCCTTCTACCTCAGACTCAATTAGAGGACCCTTTCCTCTTATTTTCCTGGTTCCAGTGTATCCCAAGGGCTGAGTGGTGGCTTTGTTAGGGGAGGCAAGTTGAGGAGTGCCCCCAGATACAGTGTGTGGTACTTGGGCAATAGAGGGCTCTTGGTTTTCCTTCTCTATGTCCTCAAGAGGATCCTGCAGACAACTTGGTGCTTCAGTAACAGAGCAAGTATCAGGGATATGAAATTCAAGCACATTTTGTGCCTCACAATTGGCAGTTAGTAATTGCCACAAAGAAGATTTAAGCAGGTGTAGTGTCCAGCCAAATTTATCAGGAGTCAACAAGAGGTGCAAGATGAAACTAAACCAGCTTACACGAATGGCAATCTTGAATAAATTTTCCTTGTTTGCTGTTCCAGGAGCAAAATGTTTGACCCACAAGTCTAGACCCTCTTCTGAAATCAGGTGAGCACCATCAATCATAGACAAAGCATGCTTTTCAACTAAATGATCCATGTCAAGAGAATGAGAAGAAGGGGCCAAAAAATCCTCTCAGGTACCTTTACCATTTGTCTGTCTGCTTTGATGGGTGGAGAGTTGTTTGCCTCAGAATTTTTCCTCATAGATTCTGTCCCCACAGTCAAATGATTGGGAGAGTTAAGTGCTTCTCCCACAATAGCTGGGACCATAGCAGAGATATCAGAAGGTTTAGAGGAATGTAAAGCAGCATCAGGCAGCACACAGCAGGCAGAAACTCTAGGCACAAAATTTGAACTTCCAAGTAATTCTTTAGTAGTGGGTGAACCTAACACCAAACCTTCAGAGGTCTGAGCAATAGAAGCATCCTTATTGATGGGAAAAATAGTAGCTGGAGGCACAATAGCTAACTTTGCTTGGTCTGTCTCAACCAGTTGGCTGGTAACAGGAGCTTGTTCACTCATAGTAATACCAACATTCACATTTTCTGCAACAAGTTCAGATCCCCTTGCAGAAACAGAGATTGTGGGCATTTTTGGAGTCTCATTAGTGACTGTCTCTTGTCCTGGGTGAGCTGGCAAATCAATGTTCTCCCCATGCATGTCAGGTTCCTCATTTGCATAGGCCAGCAGGATGTTTTGTAGACCTATGCCCAAAGGGGGTTGTTATTAAGGACCCCTTGATTGACTTCATCATTGGGATGCTGAGCAAACATCAGATTACTATTAGAGTGATCTCCCTCAGAAAGTGAAACATTGGTTGTGGTGTTGTTTTCTAGGGCTCCATCTTTCTCATCAACTTGCATTTCCACTTGGTGATCTTGCTCAATTATGGCCTGGGGAGCTAGTTGGCGAAAAGCCCAATGCCCTTGCTCATCCCACTCTTCATTGTTAGCTAACACATTATTGTCTGGGGGAGCAATATGAAATCCTGGGAAATCATTAGCATTCTGAGGTATAGGGTGAGGATCCACATTAGGAGGGGGGATGGGGTCCTCATCCTCTGGTCCACCACCCTGCATCTCCTCATCAAAACCCTCTCCTTCAGACCACCGAATACTCTTGGGGATATCGATCAACTCAGTACATCTAGCCTTGACCAAGATTTTACCCCTTCGGGCATCTTCCTTTTCCCAGTTAATAATATGACCAAACTTGGCAATGGCCATAGCAATATCCTCCATGTTGCAATGGTCAAAAGGAACCCCCACAATTAACAACCAGCAAACCCTATTGAAATTGATTCTTCTCTAGTTTCTACCCTGGTCATGCGCAACAAAAGAAAGAAAAACATCTCCAAATGCATGCGGGCTCTGTTGGATGAGCCTGTCTCTATCCCGAATATGAATGAACTGAACATAGGCCTCCCCAAAAGGAAATGGCTGAATACTACCATGACCCACTTGCTCCACCCCTTCTAGAAATTCCTCAACTACCTCACGAACATTGTGGAAATGTACCTCATCCGGAAGTGGCTGTATTGTGACAATCGCCCATTCTTCATGATGCCGCGGATGGCGCGGCAGAACCACTCTGGCGACACCATTTCGACCAGCAATCTATTGAATCTGGAAACCAGCAGGGACAAATTGATGTGGATCAATGGGAATGTTTGCCATCGCTGAAGGATCCTCACCAGCGAGCCACAGCAGAGGAGAGGGGGTTTGTGGCGAGCTCGTCAATGCAGAGTAGGTGGGTGTATCGACAGAGGATTGTGAAGAGGCAAGGAGCGGTCTCGGCTGGAAGTTTGGAAACAAACCCGAGACGAGCTCCCTAAATGACGAGACTTGCCTTTCTTCACAATGCGGCCCACTCGCGCGAAACCAATCTGCAACCACACCTTGGGCCCAAGCACATGCCGGAGGCCCGGGGAAAGAATTGAAGCGTAAAAAAGGCCAAAGCCCGAGTAGGTTAGGGACTGGGCAGCTGCGTGCAAAGTGGCATGTGTCCCTGCAAGCATGGCAGACAACATGCATGTAGGAACGCGAATCACGTCCAACTGAGGACTCCTGCTGCACCGTTGTCAACCCATTGATGGGCACATTAACTTGGGTGGTAATGGCCTTGCTGCCTTGATTCTCCGCACCTTGAATGATTCCCATTAACCAATCAAAAACTGACCGGTGAGAAGTAATCAATGCTCTAGAGTATAAATAGGGCTATAAGTAGGCCGTTTGCTATTGCAATAAGGGCTGCTCGCCTTTCCTTTTGACGGCTTGTCTTCCTATCGTTCCTATGTAGTGGTCGGCCTTAAAAGGAGTCTTCCTACCATACCATCATGCTCCGATGATCACCGCCGGTGGGAACCAGTGCTTTGCCGTTTCTCCCAACCAAGGTCCATTCACGATCTTCTTCTGCATAGAAGGCGATCTCTTCACGGCGCCAATTGGGACTCCTGTTGCCCCAAAGACTAAAAGCCATATCAAACTCTTTTTCACTAACTCTACCAGCATTGTAGATAGCAAAGCCCACAGAATTTGAAGCCACCGAGAATTTGAAAGTACGATCAAGAAGGTGACGAACACGAAAACCTTGGGCATAACCACCAAAAGAAGCTTGAAGTGCAACACTAACTGTATGCACATCCAACTTAAAGGATGCATGGTAGAAGGAGATGACGAGGATGAATTCCTTGCGCCGGAAGCCAAGGGAAAAGGCCACAAGGTGCCCAAACTTGGATCTCATCTCAGCTTGGAACAACTTGCCATGATCAAAGTTGAGGGCGAACGGGGCCATAGCAAAGGTGCAAGGTGGTTGCCAGGACCGGGATGGTAGCTGGCAAGGGAGGGGTGTCCGTCGAAGCAGGAGTAGCCAACTACGTGAGGGGGGGTGGCCGCCGGGGCCAGAGTGGCCACCGGCACAGGGACGCCGGCCTAGATGCCGAACAAGTCGCCTCTAGTCGCTCCTATTGGATCTAATCTTCTCGCCTCTAGTGCATGAAGGCTTGGACGAAATATAGAAGATGCCACTTCATAAATTTCATCCAGAGGCTATTATAGGAGCTGCATCACCTTATTATTGGGCCAGGCCCATGTAATTTCAAAATACTTCAGTATAGGCTGTTTTCAAAATACGTCAGTATACTTCAGTATAGGCTGTTTACAGAGTTAGGGTTGGTTTCGGACGCCTCCTACAAGGGGTCATGAAATCCCTCCTGTTCCTCCATATATACAGAACCCCACCTTCATTAATAAAGCTTTCCTCTTATATTCGCAATATCCAGATTGCAATTTCAGTTTCTTGCTTGTTCTTCGTTTGCAAGCAGGAAACAGACCCTCTTCGTCAGGTTGATTGTGCTCTAGCGTGGTCAATAACCTCTCGGAGTTGGTTTAGCGATTGCTAAGGCACGACGTCATCGCACGATCGTAGTTGGATCGTCAAAGTCTACTCCACCAAAAACGATAGCCACCATCTCATCGAAAGACGAGACACCTTTGCCTCTATCAAGTGGTATCAGATTTCTAGGTTGTTCAGTGAGATTTTACCTGTTTTTCGTAGTTAGATCGCGTCTATTTTCATACCTATAGTCCAAGAAAAAGCCAAAAAATAGGGTTAGTTCATAATATCCGAACCAATGTGAGCCTTTGCATAATCTTTTCAATGTTTTGCTTTGTTGAATTTGCGGTTGCATTGTTGTATCGAGTTGCTGGTCTTGGTGTCTAGTCCTTTAGAGTTTCGAGTTCTGGTCACAGGTTGTCACGCCGCCGCCGCACAATAGCTACCTCTGCTGCCATATACCTCCACCACATATCCGCCGCCGCTCCATAAAACCACCACATATCCACCGCCATCACGCCACCAGTCTGAGTTTCCACCATATACATATCCGCCACCAGTCCAAGTTGCCACTAGATACATATCCGCCACCGGTTCGTGTTTCACCCGATTCATCTCCGCCACCACTGCTAGTCTGAGTCCAGTATTTCCTTCTCAGTTATTGATTTTGAGATCACACCATACTACAAGTCATGACCAAGTCGGACTTCCCAACTTCCGTGCCACCCGCAGAAGAAAAATAGTTCCAGTTTAAAAAAAAGGAAACTAAGTCTCGAAAATTCTAGCTAGGCAGTTTTTAGGCCATTTGTAAACTTTTTCGAAAAATAATTGTTGCGGAGCAAAAAAAAGTAAAAAAAGAGATTCAGAGTGTGCTCCACCCTTGTTTACGTGGAGCACCGTGATTTTGTTAGTGTTCTAGGTTCCCATCTCTAGCACGGTCTAGCCTAGGACCAACACAGTACCGTCATTGAGCGTTTATTCAACTTTGCATCTCGGAATTGATTTTTGCTAAACTTTTTGCTACCATATTCTAAGCCATACCAGCTCTATCGTGCATTTGACTCTCCCTGGTAATCACTTTATCCAAGCTTTCAGAGTTTTGACTACAACGGTTGCCGGTCACCGTTTGCTGTTGGGTAAGAACTGGTAAGAATTTGCGATTTGCCTGACGGATTTGTGACACACCAACACCACCACTTCATAGTAGTCTGTAAGATCACATTCTTGTGTGTTTATATTGCTGCTAACCATGACAGGATCATAAGTCGACGTGACTGACTGGAAGAACATGACAAACAAGGCGTTACATGATAAATTTCAGCAAATGATGAGTGGACAGGTGCAAGATGTGCTGAACAGGTTTGAAGGGGCATGGAGAGGATAGATGGCCATCAAGAAGATGTTCAAAACGAATCTAGATGATAAGTTTATTAAACTACAGCCACAACCTCCACTGGCTGCACCTGCCGGACCTCTGCAACAATGATAACAACAACACAAGACCACCAACAACAACTACAACGCTGCCTTCCAAATCAAGTGGGTTGAGCCATGTGCGTTCCCCTTAAGCTCACCTAAACTTCTGGTGCCGCTGCACCTGCTATTGATGCTTCTATGGCTCCTGCTCCTACTGTTGCTGAGGAGGAGGATGATTACGAGGGCGATTACGAGGACGAGGTTGATCAAAATCAGAACTACGTGCAACCACCAGCACCACCACCACCAAG
Organism: Thinopyrum elongatum; assembly: GCA_011799875.1. NCBI lineage: Eukaryota > Viridiplantae > Streptophyta > Magnoliopsida > Poales > Poaceae > Thinopyrum > Thinopyrum elongatum. The sequence continues at coordinate 282,415,798 of CM022302.1, read as the reverse complement.
TCATCCGCATGCAAATAATCACAACGGTAGGGCTGCCCCACCACCTCAGGTACGAGATCATGACCATCTTCCTAAACTAAAATTGAATATTCCACCATTTGAGGGTAGATATGTTCCTGATATATATTTTACTTGGGACTAAGAAACTGAACAACGTTTTACATGTTTACAATATCCCGAGGGGAGACGTGTTGCTGCTGTTTGTGCTTTCACTAGTTTTGCTTGTGTGTGGTGGTCTGAACATTGTAGAGTATATCATATTCCGGCTACTTGGGCTGCTTTAAAAATGCTATGCGTACTCGTTGGGTTCCACCATATTATCAACGTGAATTACTTCAAAAATTGCAGCGTTTAAGACAAGGAAAATTTCTGTAGAAGAATAGTATTAGGAACTACAATCTCACATGATTAGATGTGGTATTGTTGAGGATAATGAAGCTATGTTTGCATGTTTCATGGTTGGGTTAAATAGAGAGATTCAGACCATTTTAGAGTATAAGGAGTATAACAATATCACTCGTTTATTCCATCTTGCTTGCAAAGCTGAACGTGAAGTGCAAGATCGACATGCATTGGCGCGAACTAAGTTTTCTACAGGTCTAACTTCATCATGGACACCGTGTGCATCCTCTACTTCCACATGTTTTGCTGCACCGGCTCCTTCGTCAGCTACCACCTCCAACCGTGATACAAGAAAGTAGGCACAACCACCACTATCTGCCAAGAGCACACCTTATGGGCCTGCACATAGCTCTTCTTCATCCATGGCATCCAAAGGGCAAACACATGATATTATTTGTTGCCATTGTAAGGGTGGAGGTCATTATGCGAGAGAATGCTGATCTAAGCGTGTGATGATTGCTACTGAGGATGGTGGGTATGAGTCCGCTAGTGACTATGATGAGGAGACTTTGGCTCTTATTACAAGTGAAGAACACGGTGGAGATGATTCTGAACAAGAGACGCAATACATGGTTGCTGACGACGCTGACATGTATGAAAGTTTAGTTGCTCAATGTGTTTTGAGTGTGCAGGTCACACAAGCTGAACAAAATCAGAGGCACAATTTGTTTCATACAAAGGGAGTTGTGAAGGAACATTCTGTTTGCGTCATCATAGATGGAGGGAGGTGCAACAACTTGGCTAGCATGGATATGGTGGAGAAGTTGTCTCTCACCACAAGACCACATCCGCATCCTTCTACATCCAATGGTTCAATAATGGTGGCACGGTTAAGGTAACATGTACTGTTCATGTGCATTTTAGTATAGCCACATATGTTGATTATGTTGATTGTGCTATGGTACCCATGCAAGCATGTTCTTTAATACTTGGTAGACCATGGCAATTCGATAAAAATTCTGTACACTATGGTAGAAAAAATCAGTATACTCTTGTTCATAAGGATAAACATATTACTTTGCTTCCTATGTCACCTGATTCTATTTTCAAAGATGATATTAATAGAGCTAGTAAAGCAAAACAAGAGCAAAATTAGAGTGAAAATCAGATTGTGGCAAAAGAATTTGAGCAACAAATGAATCCTAATAATAAATCATCTAGTGTTGCTTCTGAAATTAAATTCAAAAGTGGATGTTTACTTGCCACCAAATCTGATATTGATGATCTAGATTTCAGCAAATCAGTTTGCTATGCTTTTGTGTGCAAAGAGGCATTATTTTCGTTCAAGGACGTGCCTTCCTCTTTGCCTCCTGCTGTCACTAAACTTTTGCAGAAGTTCACTGACGTCTTTCCACAAGATGTGCCACCGGGATTACCACTTATTCGAGGGATCGAGCATCAGATTGACTTAATTCCTGGTGCATCGCTACCCAACCGTGCACCATACCGTACCAATCAAGAGGAGACGAAGGAGATTATGCGTCAAGTACATGAGCCGCTCAAGAAAGGTTATATATGTAAATCCCTTAGTCCTTGTGTTTTTCCTATTATTCTAGTGTCGAAAAAGGATGGTACGTCGCGTATGTGTGTGGATTATAGAGGCATTAATAATATTACCATTCATTATCATCATCCTATTCCTAGGCTAGATGATATGCTTGATGAATTGAGTGGCTCTACAATGTTCTCCAAAGTTGATTTGCATGGTGGATACCATCAAATTCGTAGGAAATTGGGAGGTGAATGGGAGACAACATTTAAAACTAAGTTATGCTTATATGAGTGGATAGTCATGCCTTTTGGGTTAACTAATGCACCGAGTACTTTCATGAGATTAATGAACGAAGTTTTACGTGCTTTCATTGGACGATTTGTGGTAGTTTACTTTGATGATATACTGATTTGTAGCAGATCTTTGGAGGAACATTTGGAACATTTATGTGATGTTTTTATTGCTGTACGTGATGTATGTTTGTTTGGTAACCTTGGGAAGTGCACCTTATGCACCGACCGAGTATCTTTTCTTGGTTATGTTGTTACTCCACAGGGAATTGAATTTGATAAAGCCAAGATTGAAGCTATTGAGAGTTGGCCACAGCCCAAAACGGTCACACAAGTGAGGAGTTTTCTTGGCCTCGCTGGTTTCTATAGGCGTTTTGTGAGAGATTTCAGCACCATTGCTGCACCTCTCAATGAGCTTACAAAGAAGGATGTGCCTTTTCTTTGTGGTACCGTACAGGAAGAAGCCTTCACGGTATTGAAAGATAAGTTGACACATGATCCTTTACCCCAACTTCCTGATTTTAATAAGACTTTTGAGCTTGAATGTGCTGCTAGTGGAATTGTACTAGGAGGTGTGTTATTACAAGATGGCAAACCTGTTGCATACTTTTCTGAAAAATTGAGTGGGCCTAGTTTGAACTATTCTACTTATGATAAGGAATTATATGCTCTTGTTCGGACTTTAGAAACATAGAAAAATTATTTATGGCCCAAAGAATTTGTTATACATTTTGATCATGAATCTTTGAAACATATTAAAAGCCAAGAAAAATTGAACCATAGACATCCTAAATGGGTTGGATTCATTGAGACTTTCCCTTATGTCATACAACACAAGAAGGGTAAAAAAATGTTATTGTTGATGCACTGTCTCGTCGCTATACTATGCTTTCATAACTTGACTTTAAAATATTTGGTTTGGAGACCATCAAAGATCAATATGTGCATGATGCTGAATATACAGATGTATTGCAGAATTGTAAAGAAGGGAGAACATGGAACAAGTTCATCGTTAATGATGGATTTGAGTTTCGTGCTAACAAGCTATGCATTCCAGCTTGCTCCGTTCACATTTTGTTGTTGCAGGAGGCGCATGGAGGAGGATTAATGGGACACTTTGGCGTGAAGAAGATGGAGGACGTACTTGCTACACATTTCTTTTAGCCAAAAATGAGATGGGATGTTGAGCGTTTTGTTGCTCGCTGCACTACATGTCAAAAAGCTAAGTCACGACTCAATCCTCATGGTTTATGCCTTTGCGTGTACCTAGTGTTCCTCGGGAGGATATATCTATGGACTTTGTTTTAGTTTTACCTCGAACAAAGAAGGGGAGGGATAGCATATTTGTTTTCATGGATAGGTTTTCGAAAATGGCACACTTTATACCATGTCATAAAAGCGATGGTGCTGCTAATGTTGCTGATTTGTTCTTTCGTGAAATTATTCGCTTGCATGGTGTGCCAAATATTATTGTTTCAGATCATGATACTAAGTTTCTTAGCCATTTTCAGAGATGTTTATGGGCTAAGTTGGGGACTAAACTCCTTTTTAGTACTACATGTCACCCCCAAACTGATGGACAAACTGAAGTAGTCAATAGAACATTGTCTACTATGCTTAGGGCTGTTTTGAAGAATAATGTGAAAATGTGGGAAGAATGTTTGCCTCGTATTGAATTTGCTTATAATTGTTTGCTGCATTCTACTACAAAGATGTGCCCTTTTGAAATTGTGTATGGTTTCCTACCTCATGCACCTATTGATTTGTTGCCTCTTCCATCTTCGGAGAAGGTTAATTTTGATGCTAAACAACATGCTGAATTGATCTTAAAAATGCATGAGTTAACTAAGGAAAATATTGAGCGCATGAATGCTAAATATAAAATTGCTAGGGGCGACTCCTAGGCGACTCCTAGGAGATTTTGCGCCAGTGGCCACTCTGGCCCCGGCGGCCACCCCCCTTCCTCCTGCTGGTGGCCACTCCGGCCCCGGCAGCCACCTCTCCACCTCCCCAAGATGGCACCCTTTTGTAACACCCTGGTAGTTAAGCTACAGTAACCACAAGCTAATGGTGCCATGTCATCGCAATTACTGTTGCTAGATTCCCCTTTGATTCAAAGCCGATTCAAATTCAAATTCAAAATCAAGTCAAACAAATAAAGTTTTCCAATATTAAAACTAAAATGTCTGGGTTGTGCCAAATAATGCATAGGTAATTATGGTGGAGAAACCAAACTTTTATAAAATGTTTGATTACTCTAAAGTGAGTAAAACAGCAACATAACCAATTTAATAAATGCCTTTTATTATTTATAAAATGTTAAACTATTTTATTCAGGGGTTTAAACTTTTGTAGGTGCGGAACAATTAGTGACACTAATTTAGGTGCGAGTGTTATGTTTTTCAAAAATAAAATAAATTGGAAACTAAAAAAACTAAAACAGAGAATAATTAAAAGTAAAACAAAACAACAGGAAACAAAGAAAACCCCCCCATGCCCTGGCAACTGGGCCTAGCCCAGCTGGCCTCAGCCCACCAGGCCGGCGCACCCCGCTGGCCTATATGGCCTCCCCTGGACCCCGAAACCCTAACCCCGTCGCCCACTCCCCCCCACCTCTCCCTCCCCCGATCCAAACTGGATCGGGATCGGGACCTCCAGCCGCCGCCACCCTTCGACGCCCCGGCGCGCCCCTGCCGGCCGGCCGCCGCCCCAACCGTCGCCTCGTCCTCCAAGCCTCCCTCCTCACCGGACCTCCTCGAGCCTCGCCGCCCCCTCCTCTCCTCGAATGTGAGGACCCCGTTGCCTCCCTTCCTCTCTCGGTCGCCGCTGTCGCCCCTAGCCCGCTCCGCCCCGCGCTGCCGCTCACCTCACCGCGGCCTCGCCATGCTCCCCGCGCGCCGCCTGTGTCGTGCCCGTGCTCGTGATGAGCACGCGCCGTCCACCGCGCCCGCAGCCCCACGCCTACCCCGCTCGACCGCCTGCTGCTGTCGCCGCTCCGCCCGCCTTGGCACGCGCTCGCCCGTGCGCTCCGTGCTGCTGCTGCTTCTGCTCGCCTAGCACCCAGCTCGCCCCGCTCGCGCTGGACCCGCCCCTGGCCACCAGCCTCGCCGATGCCGCACCGCTCGCCGTCGGTCGCGCCCGCACCCAGCGCCCCGGCGATGCCCGTCTGCGGCCGCGGCCATGTCCGCCGCTGCCCCGCGGCCCCGCTCGCCGCCTCCACCTGCCGCCCGCCGGTGGCGCCACACCGCGCCCCGGTGGCCTCGCCCCATTCCCCCTGGTTGGGCTCGGCGCCGCACGGGTTGCGCCCGCAACCGCGCCCGCTGGTGCCCAGCACCCGCACCCGGCGCCCGATTTGGCCCCCTGGGCCTATGACACGGGGGGCCCGCCCCCAAAATGATATTATTTTTAAAAAATGTTAAAATAAATAAATTAGTAATTAATTAATTAATGAGTTAATTAAGTTTGTTTAACTAAAACTAATTAAAATTAGTTAACCTATCCTGTTAATTAATCTAATTAATCTGTTAGTTAGGCTAATTAAATTGTTAATTAATTAAACAGTCAATGACGAGCGGGACCCACCTGCCAGGGTTGACCTAATCAACTTTTGGCCCTGCTGACATCATACTGATGTCACACTGACATCATAAGTGCATTTTATAATTAAATTAATTCTGATAATTCTAAAAAATGAATTATAACTTTGATAAATAATATAAAATAAACTGTATATTGGATGAAAATACTTTGTACATGAAAGTTGCTCAGAAGGACAAGATGAATCCGAATACGCGGTCCGTTTGTCCGCCACACGTCCCTAGCATAGCGAACATGCAACCGTCCCCCTCCATTTCCTCTATCCGAAAATGCCAAACTTCGGGAAAACATTCCCGGATGTTTTCCCTCTTCACCTATATCGTGTAGCACCGCGTCAGAACACCCCTAGCTCTGCGTATTGTCATGTCATGCTCTTGTTTGCTTTATATTTACTGTTTCTTCCCCCTCTTCTCTCTCGGTAGACCCCGACACTGACGTCGTCCCCGAGGCCGACGCAGCTCCGGAGGTTGACGACACCGTTGACGACCTTGCCTTTGCCGCCGAGCAACCAGGCAAGCACCCCCTTTTTGAGCATACCGATATCGCCTATTCTTTCTCTCTCATGCTTGCATTAGAAATTGCTGCTGCTACTGTTTAACCTATTCTGATGCATAGCCTGTTTATTGTAACCTGCTATTGAAACCTTACCTGCTTATCCTAAACTGTTTAGTATAGGCTAGGTAGAGACCTACCAGAGACACCACTTTGTCCCCAGTTGCCCCGCTGGATTATCAGATGACTCGATTAACGGGATCGACAGCTAGACCCTGGCACTGCACAACACCCCCTTTAGTTGTACGACACTGCAGCGTCACCATCGAGTGCCGAGGGTGATACCTCGTATAGCACTCCTGATGTTAGCTCTGTAGAGTAGCTATTTGGTCGTGGTCATCGAGGGTGATTCCTCCTTCTCCACTTCCGATACGACCCTGTCGCGCAACACTTCAAGTGTGAACCTCGAGGGTGATTCCTCCTAAGTTCACCTTGACGGTTACATCGAGTGGGCATCCGTCGAGGGTGATACCTCGGATTCCCCTGATGTTATGGACACACAATTACTGTGACTTTACCCCTGAACCTTGTTAGAAACAGGTCGGCCCCGAGGGCAACCCAAGGAAGTTACTTTTATTGCAGAACTAGAGGGACAGGCGGTACCACCCAGTAGAGGTGGACCTGAGTTCCCGACAGTCTTTTGCGAGATGGGTTGACCTGGACGGTGCCCCAGTGATGAATACGAGGCGTGGCCGAGCATTCTTGGCCCTTGCCGCAAGTCCTCGAGATGGGGCGACGGAGTCACATCGATCGTGAGTCTCTGCTCATTACCGCACCCCCCCAAGATACTAATGATTTGGATATTTGATTCGAGTGGGCCTTTGGCCCGATAGCACTAACCATCACGCGGGAAAAGTTATGGGCACTCTGCATCGTAGCATCAGCCGAAAGCTCTGTCAGACATCCAGTTCAGCATTGCGGCCGGGACGGACTGGCGCCCCCCTGGTGCTTGGCTTCCCCCTACACGCAACGACTCGGAGTGCACAGGGCGATGGCCCAAGACCTCTGAGCGCTTAGGATGTAGACCGACGGGGACCTCTCTGCTGAGCTCTAGGTAGGATTGCGGTGTGTCGTTTGGCCGAGGACGGGCATGACCCGGAAAAGTGTGTCCGGCCGGAGTTAAGCGAGCGTGGTGGGTAAGTTGGTGCACCCCTGCAGGGAAGAAATAATCTATGCATAGCCGGATCCTCGGTAACGGACGCTCGGAGTTGTATCCCGATCAATACAACTAGAACATATTGATGAGATGAGATATGGATATTATGGCTCTGGGATTACTTTCTCGCAGGGAGTCAAGAAAGGATCTCTAGCCGAGGTTGATACTTGGACAATATGGCTCTGGGATTGCTTTCTCGCAGGGAGTCGAGAAAGGATCTCTGGGTGAGGTTGAGACTTAATGATACTACTACTTTATGCTGTACTAATCTACACTCTTCTAATGCTGCAAGACCTCTGAAGATGCTAGTCTTCGATAGGACTAGGCCTTCCCCCTCTATTCTGGCATTTCTGCAGCCCAGTCCACATATACAGCCTTCCTTTGATAATGTTGCATATGTAGTGTAGATCCTTGCTTGCTGAGTACTTCGGATGAGTACTCACGGTTGCTTTGCTTTCTTTTTCCCCCATATCCTTTTGATGCAACCAGATGACAGAGCCCCTGAGATAGCCGCCCCGCCGATGGCTACTACTACCACCTCGAGAGTGGTTACTTCTATGAGCTGGCCGATGACCAGGAGTAGGTTCGGAGGGTCCCAGGCAGGAGGCCTGCGCCTTTCGATCGTAGTGTTTTCTTTTGCCCTACCTTTTAAGGGCCTATCTGTGCTTTCTTTTATATCTGTACTCAGATATCTGATGCTTCCGCTAATGCTTGTATGCAAGCTTATGTATTCGAGCCCTCGAGGCCCCTGGCTTGTAATATAAAGCTTGTATGACTTTATTTATGTTTTAGAGTTGTGTTGTGATATCTTCAAGTGAGTCCTTAGGCTTGATCGTGTGCATTTGCGTGTATGATTAGTACACGATTGAGCCTGGGGCGTCACACCTTTGCTCTGAACTTTGATCATGGCAAGAAGTTCCAAGCGGACATGCGGTCCAAGTTTGGGCACCCGATGGTTTTCTCACCGGGATTTCGTCAATGAGAATTCACCTTGGTGGTTTCCTTCTACAGATCCTCTTTCAAGCTTGATGCTCATATGGTTAGTGTTTCTCTGCATGCAATGTTTGGAGGTTATGCTCAAGGCTTTAGGGTTCATTTTCTGAAGGATAGATCATTCAAGTCTTCGGTTGCTTCCAAATCTGTGGGTTTTGAGATTTACAATGCGGCCAAAATTGTTGAAAAAGAGTTTGAGATGGTTTTTAGTCTTTGGAATTTTGGTGGTCCAAATTGGCGTAGGGAAGAACTTGCTTTTTATACCGAGCAAGTCAAAGAATGGAAGTTGGTTGGTAGGAATGGTAAAGCCTTGGTTCCTCACTCCGGTGATCGCCGAAGCAACACCACGGCTACTCGAGCAGGCAGATCAGTCTTCGAACGGTTATCTGGCCACATTCATGATATGCGAGATCAGGGGGCTAGCTTGATTGCCCCTAATGCTGCTGAATTCAATAGGCCTAAAATAGAGCCCCAGGTCATTACGCAAAATAATCGTGCTAGCATGTACGTGGTATGCTATGCATGCGGCGATCAGGGACATTACGCGCGAAACTGCCCGGTTCCAAACCTTCCTGGGCTCTGGCCTTTTATTACTTTTGGCTCTTTTCCTAGCCCACTGGAGCAGGCTTGGGCCGAGGGCGAGGTGGAGTCCTGGTTCCACTGTGCTAGGCCAGCATTCCCGTTTAGGTAGATCTCGTCATTTAAGGAGCTGGTCAAGGATCTTTTCCAAAATTTCCATCCAAGACCATTGCTTGTCTCCTCGCATTCCTCTACACCTACCAACTCTGCTTCAACCTCGACGAGCTCACCAACTTCATTGTCATCGCCGATGAGGTCAGTGGTTCTCTGCTCGTCGCCTGTGCCGCCGATGGCCAACATTCCCATCGACCCACTTCTGTTTGTCCCTCATGGATTCCAGATACAAGAAGTCAAGGGGCGAACAGAGGTTTCCAGGGTAATCCTGTCACACCGTCCTAGAAGGCACGAGGACTGGGTGATTGTGTCCATCCATCCACATCCCAATGAGGTAATTTTTCCCAATGTTCGTGAAGTGCTTGAAGAGTTTCTGCAAGGAGTTGAACAAGTGGGATTTAGAGAGATTCAGCCTTGCCCATTTGGTGAAGCTTATATTCAGTTCACGCATGTTCGGGATAGAGACCGACTTATCAGGCAGAGCCCTCACCCTTTTGGAGATGTGTTCATCTCTTTCACCAAGCACAATGAAGGTAGGAACTGGTGGAAGATTCACTTCAACAGAACTTGCTGGCTGTTGTTTGTAGGTGTCCCATTTGACTACTGCAATACAGAGGACATTGCTGCTGCCATCTCAAAATGGGGCAGAATAATAAGTTGGGAAAGAGAAGATGCTCTAAGAGGAAAGATTTTGGTAAAAGCTAGAGTCACTGAGCTCATTGATGTGCCTGAAAGCATTAGATGGTCTGATGGGGGAAACTTTGAGGAAGAGTCATGGACCTGCTCTATTGAGGTTCTATGGGAGGAAATGCTAGGAGGTGGCCCTACTGATGAGGACCCCATTCCACCACCTGGTGTGGACCCACACCCTGTTCCTCAGCATGCAAATGATTTCCCTGGATTTCAACCTGTGCCCATGAACAATGTTCAAGCTAATAATGATGATTGGGATCAGTGGGATGATCAGGAGGAGAATGAGCATTGTGCTTTTCCTCAGCCAAGCCATCCTGAACCAGTTCAGCAGCAGATGGAGATACCTATGATTCTAGAAGATGGTGCTCCAAACAGCAGTATCACCACGACTGTTTCTTTGTCTGATGGTATCTTCTCTATTACCCACACTGCCCAGTGAGGAAGTAAACCAAGGAGCTCCAGTTTTGCCTATGTGGCTGGGCTTGCATAACATTGCTATGGCTTATCAAGCAGAAGCTGAGGAAGAAGATCATGAGGTAGCAGCAAACATATTGGGAGTCCAAGATCAGCATGTGGCAGTAGGTCAGCCACTAGTGGAATTGGCTGCAAACAACTTGGAGTTATCTAACAATCAGCACACTTCTGTTGTTGATGTGAGTCTCAGGGAGGCAAACATTGACAAGGCTGGATGCTCTGCAGCACAAGATAACACTTTAGAAGAGGCTACTAACGATGAAAATGATAACATCACAGAGAAGATCATAGAAGACAATCCCAATGATGAGAATGCAGTTGCTACTAATGACACTACTGCCTTTGCTCAGGAAAAGGTGGACAGGTCAACCTTAAAACGGAAAGACAATGTTCCCATAGTCCTAGTCCCTCTGGTTGGTACATCTTTAGAAAAGAACAAGAAAGGTACTAATGGCCCACATCCTTTATCTTGTTCACCCCATTCAATTGATTTACAAAGCATAGATGAATCACATGCTCTGGATATTATTGATGCCTCTCATTTAATTTATGAAGAGGGACTGGACCTTTGGATTCAACACTTTGCTCCAGCTACACAGGGTGCTGCAAATACTTTTAAAATTGAGATTCTAGTAAGTTGGTTCAACTTCATAATACATCTACTGTTAACTCCTGATAAATTTGGCTGGGTCATGCATCTATTGAAATCTGATCTATGGAAATTGCTAACTGCTAATTGGTCTACTGAAGAGACTATCTCATTTCATATCCCTGATAGCTGCTCTACTTCATAGGCTCCTTGCTGTAAAGAAATAATTCAAGGAAATGGCAAGGAGAATGTGGGCATTAGCCCAGCTGCTCATTCCTCCAGTGGTACTGGAAGTCCACTAAAACAGGTGTCCCCAAATAAAGTGATTATACTGCTTTGGGAGAAGCAGTATCAAAGAAAAGAAGGGACAAAGAGCCTTTGGTTGAAACTGAGGTAAGAAGAAGTGATAGAATTAAGAAAGATAATAATGGTTATAGGAGAAAATCTTGTGATGCAAAAGCTTGCCTACCTTCTAATGCAATACCACCAGTTATTCATAATAAAGTGGTAAAAAATCTCACAAAAAGTTTCTGCAAGGTGGCTGAGGAGGAAATCCATGAGAAGCTGTCCAAAAGACTAGAGAAGAAAGGACAGGAGGACGTGGCCAAGGTGTCCAAAGCCACAGGAGCTATAGAGCACCCCAAGACTATGTAATGATGAGGACACATCATAGCACCAACCATAGAAAAGGATTACTTCACTTTCCTAGTTTGGGTACCAATATCTGTGTGTATGCTGGGGTTAAATGTGTCAGTTTATGTAAAATGACTGGCTGTGGCCCCGTGTGGCATCTTTTGTTTCCTGTTATGAGGACCTATTTATGCTATTTGTGTAATGATGACTGCTCTCTTTTGGTTATGATTGATAAACCTATTATGTTGTCACTGGAAAGCTTTTGTCCTGATGACTGCTATTGGTTGTTTGATCATGGTATGAGTATGAGGAAAGCAAACAATGAGGATCCATAAAAATTTCTGTTAGGGCCATATACCAAGGGATGGTACTTGGTGTCTCAAATAAACCAGATTATTGTTTTTAATGAATAACAACAGGTCATGGAATATTTTGAATTGGAATGTCAGGGGTATAAATGCTTCAGATAAATGGTTAGCTATGAGACAAAAAATTGAAGAAAGTGCAGTTGGTATTGTTTGCATTCAGGAAACAAAGAGAGAGAAATTTGATCTTACATACATCCACAAATTCTGTCCACAAAGATTTAATAATTTTGAATATCTTCCATGAATTGGGGCTTCTGGAGGTATTTTGACTGCTTGCAATGGGGCTGTTTCAGTGGTGAAATGATCTTCCAAAATAAATTGTCAATATCCATACAATTCACATGCAACACCACTTCTCACTCCTGGATTCTCACAAATATATATGGACCTTGTAACCCTGAGGAAAAAATGGAGTTCATAGATTGGTTCAGCTCTATACAACTGCCCAATGAGGTAGAGTGGATCATCATGGGAGATTTCAACTTTATCAGATCACCTGAAGATAGAAATAGACCTGGAGGCGATGTAAGCCAAATGCTTCTTTTAAATGAGGCTATAATCAGGTTAGGTTTGGTGGAGCTACCTCTTAAAGGCAGGCAATTTAGCTGGAGTAACATGTAGGAAAGTCCTCTACTTGAAAAGTTAGATTGGTTTTTCACTTCTGCAGCTTGGATGACATCCTTCCCTGACACCACTGCTCTTCCATTAGCCAAACCTATCTCTAATCATCTACCATGTGTGATTAAAATTGGAACAAGCATTCCCAAGTCCAAGGTTTTCAGATTTGAAAATTATTGGTTGAAACATAGCTCTTTCAAGGACATTGTTCAAGCAGCCTGGAATATACCTGTGGGTTTCACAGATCTTGCCAAGAAAATTAATGCAAAATTTAAGAATTTGAGAAGAGCTCTAAAATTGTGGGCCAAGAGCTTGTCTTGCCTTAAAAAGCAGATTGAGGAGCTAAATGCCTGTATTTTCCTCTGGGATATGATTGAGGAATATAGAGATCTTTCAATGTTTGAAGGGAACTGTAGGTCTATGCTGAAAGAATTTTTGTTGGTAGTGCTTAATAATCAGAAGATCTATTGGAAGGAAAGGGGGAAAATAAAAGGTGTCAAGTTTGGTGATGAGAATACCAAATTCTTTCATACCAAAGCATCCATCAATCACAGACATAACAAATTTGCAATGCTTTTGAATGAAGATCAAGTGGAAATTACTGACCATGAAGGAAAGGCAGCTATCCTCTGGGAGGCTTTTAAAAAAAGATTGGGACAATCTAATGGTCACACAATGCATTTTGACCTGAATGATCTATATGAGCATAGAGTTGATCCTGAGGTATTCCAAGACCTTGAGAAACCTTTTACTCAGGAGGAAATTGATGAAGTGGTGAAAAACCTTCCTACAGACAAATCTCCATGTCCTGATGGTTTTAATAATGAATTCATCAAATCTTGTTGGGACATTATTAAGGGGGATATCACTGAGCTTATTATGGACTTTCATGCTGGTAATGTAAATCTTGAAAGCATTAATACATCTTTCATTACCTTGATTCCAAAAAAGGAAGCGCCTCTCTCACCCAATGATTCCAGACCAATTTCTCTACTCAATGGAGTTATTAAGATTATCACCAAATTGTTAGCCAATAGACTACAAAGTGTGATTCTTCAGATGGTTCACATTAATCAATATGGGTTTCTCAAAAACAGAATGATTCAGGATTGCCTTGGTTGGGCTTATGAATATATTCATCAGTGTCACAAATCAAAAGAAGAACTGCTAGTGATTAAATTGGATTTTGAAAAAGCTTTTGACACCATTGAACATCAGGAAATTATTGATATACTCAGGAAAAAGGATTTGGGGAAAAATGGATCTCCAAGATGCATTTAATTTTCACATCTGCCTCATCTGCAGTTATGTTAAATGGAGTCCCTGGCAAAAAGTTTTATTGCAGAAGAGGAATAAGACAGGGTGATCCTCTTTCTCCTTTGATTTTTGTGCTGGCTACAGACTTACTTCAATCCATTCTTAATAAGGCCATGAGACTGGGTATTGTTACTCCTCCACTCCAAGTCAACTCATGTCCTGATTTCCCAATAATACAATATGCAGATGACACACTGGTTCTTATGCAAGCAAATGCCAGACAACTGATATGCCTCAAAGCCCTGTTAAATACATTTGCATCAGCTACTGGGTTAAAAGTTAATTATGGGAAATCAATCATGGTACCCATAAACATTGCAGAGGATAGAGTAAGCATTTTCACCAACACCTTGCAATGTACCAGAGGGCACTTCCCCTTTACATATATGGGATTACCACTAGGAATCTACAAACCAACTGTGGAGCAATGTCTGCCCTTGGTTCAAAGAATTGCTAAAAGATTAGCTGGGATCTCTACTTTTATGACTCAAGCAAGAAGATTGCTTCTGGTCAAGTCAGTGCTTGCATCATTACCAATTTTCTTCATGTGCTATTTGGACTTACCTATTACCATCAAGAAACAGATCCTCAAGTACTTGAGACATTGTTTATGGAGGAGCCCTAATTTGGAAGATCACAGACCAGCTCTAGTGGCATGGCAAACTGTTCGTAGACCAAAAAGCCAAGGAGGCCTGGGAGTCATGGATATTTTCACACAAAACAAGACCCTGCTTATGAAAAATCTCCATAAACTCTTTAACAGACATGATATACCCTGGGTGAACTTAATTTGGGAGACATACTATAGTGATGGGCAACTCCCAGGAGATCACAAGGTTGGATCCTTCTGGTGGAAGTCAAATTTAGCGCTCATTGAATAGTACAAAGCCATAGCTAGGTGCAATGTGGGGGATGGTAAAAGTGCTTTATTCTGGGATGACTGCTGGCATCAATTTGTTATGAAACATAAGTTCCACCATCTTCACACATTTGCCAGAGACACAAACATAAATGTCAATCAAGTAATCAACACTGAATACCTCCAAGATCTTTTTCACCTCCCATTGACAACTCAAGCATATGAGGAATTCTTGGAAATGGAAGATATTTGCATCACACTAAGACATTCGGAGGACTTGGATTCAGTGGACACATTGAGCTATATATATGGGGAAATGAATTCTACTCTTCAATTAAAGCTTACAATGTGTTAATTGGATATAAACAAACACCACCTCACTTCAGCTGGATCTGGAAGAGCTCTTGCCAACCAAAACACAGAGTATTTTTCTGGATGCTACTGCATGACAGAGTCAACACAAGAAACTTGTTGACAAGGAAAAACTTTGAGCTTGAAGCATACAATTGTGCAGTTAGGGGCTGTCAACAGGAGGAAACACTACATCATCTATTTTGGAGCTACCCTTTTGCAATCCAGTGCTGGGATTATATTTGCCCCACTAGAACCCACAATTTGTCAGTGTTAGAAGCTTATCAAGATCTAAAAGACAAACTCACTTACCCTTTCTTCAAGGAGATTATCATTGTAGGGTCTTGGGCTATTTGGATATCCGGGAACAATAAGATCTTTGAAAATATAACTCCCTCATTTCAAGGCTGGAAATTCATTTTCTTGGAGGAACTGAAGCTGCTAAAATACAGGATGAAGAGAAACTATGCCAATCAATTCTCAGCCTGGTTGGAGCCCATCATGTAATTATAGATGTAGTTTAGTTTAGGTGTAGTTTAGTTCTTGTTCTATTTTTGTTTTGTTTTTGTTTTTGTTTCCTCTTTCTTTTTGGGCTTACCTCAAGCCTATTGGACAGACTGTTATGTTTATTTTTATTATTAATAAAAGTTACAGTGGGGTTTTACCCTACTGTTTATAGTCAAAAAATAAATATAAACTTGCTGGAGATACGGGTAGAAAACATGTTGTCTTTGCACCTGGAGATCTTGTTTGGTTACATTTGCGTAAGGATAGGTTCCCTGATTTGTGCAAGTAAAAGCTAATGCCACATGCTGATGGTCCTTTTAAGGTGTTAGAGAAATAAATGATAATGCATATAAAATTGAGCTACCTCCAGATTTTGGATTTAGTCCCACTTTTAACATTGTAGATTTGAAGCCGTATTTGGGTGAGGAATATGAGCTTCCATCAAGGACAACTTCATTTCAATAAGGGGAGGATGATGAGGACATCAATACCATTATTACATCGACATCCCCTGCTTCTATACATACTGGGCCAATGATTTTAATGTTCATGAGGATATGATGCTGCCTAAATTGGATACATTTGTTTTGCTTACAAATGAAGGGCCTAGCTTGGACAAGAAGGATGAACATTGGAGCAAGATACAGCATGGAGATGATGGCATGCGCAAGGGGAACAAGAACGAAGTTTCAAGTGATGACTTTCAGACTTTGAAGCCACCATAATGAGTAGATGAAGGCTTGGAAAAAATATACAAGATGTCACTTCATAAATTTTGTCCAGAGGCTATTATAGGTATTGTGTCACCTTATTATTGGGCCTGGCCCATGTAATTTCGAAATACTTCAGTATAGGCTGTTTTTAGAGTCCGTATGTGTGGGAAAACATAGTTAGGGTTGGTTTCGGACCCCTCCTCCAAGGGGTCATGAAATTCCCCCCTCTTCCTCCATATATACAGCCATTAGGGCATCATTTAGACTTTGGGTTTTGTTTAGATTAAAGTTCACCTTAGCTGTAACTTCGCGTTCTTTGTTTGTGTTCAATGACCAAACAAAGATGTTACAGAACCCCACCTTCCTTAATAAAGCTTTCCTCTTATATTCATAATATCCAGATTGCAATTCCAGTTTCTTGCTTGTTCTTCATTTGCGTGCAGGAAATAGACCCTCATGGTCAGGCTGATTGTGCTCTGGCGTGGTCAATAACCTCTCGGAGTTGGTTTAGCGATAGCTAAGGCGCGACATCCTCGCAAGATCATAGTCGGATCGTCAAAGTCTGCTCCACCAAAAACGATAGCCACCATCTCATCGAAAGATGGGACAACCTTGCCTTTATCATTCTTCGTCGTTGCTCTTGCATCTGCCATGGCCCGTAGGAGTTCTGGGTCGAGAAATTACTAGGGAGAGCTCGAGCATGGAAGCGAAGGCACGAGAGATGTCCCGCCTCACCATGAAAGCAGGCGAGATGTATCGCCTCGCCGCTAAAGCAGCACAGAGGTCCCGCCGTGTCCGCCAAAGCAGCACAGATGTCCCGTCGTACCATTGAAGCAGCAGACTGGTCCGGTCGAGCTGCAAAAGCAGCATAGATGTCCCGCCGCACCGCAGATGTAGCAGAGAGGTCCTCCCGCGCTATGATGTGATAACCCACAAGTATAGGGGACCAATCATAGTCCTTTCGATTAGTAAGTGTGTTGAACCCAACGAGGAGTAGAAGGAAATGACAAGTGGTTTTCAACAAGGTAATTTATGCAAGCACTGAAATTGTCGGCAACATGTAGTTTGATAGCAAGATAGACTGTAACAAGTTACGAGTAACAATAGTAACAATAAGTGCAACAAGGTAGCCCAATCCTTTTTGTAGCAAAGGACAAGCCAGAACGATCTCTGATAATAAGTAAAACATTCTCAAGGACACACGGGAATTTCATCTAGTCACTTTCATCATGTTTGTTTGATTCGTGTTTGCTACTTTGATAATTTGATATGTGGGTGGACCAGTGCTTGGGTGATGTTCTTACTTGAACAAGCCTCCCACTTATGATTGACCCTCCTCGCAAGCATCCGCAACTACGAAAGAAGAATTAAGATAAATTCTAACCATAGCATTAAACATATGGATCCAAATCAGCCCCTTACGGAATAGCGCATAAACTAGGGTTTAAGCTTCTATCACTCTAACAACCCATAATTTAATAACTACTCCACAATGCATTCCCTTAGGCCCAAAGATGGTGAAGTGTCATGTAGTTGACGTTCACATAACACCACTAAGGGAATAACAACATACATATCATCAAAATATCGAACGAATATCAAATTCACATGATTACTTGCAACATTACTTCTCTCGTGTCCTCAAGAACAAAGGTAACTGCTCACACAACATATTCATGCTCAAGATCAAAGGAGTAATAAATATCATAATGGATCTGAACATATAATCTTCCACCAAATAAACCGGCTAGCATCAACTACCAGATGTAATCAACACTACTAGTCACCCACAGGTACCAATATGAGGTTTTGATACAAAGATTGAACACAAGAGATGAACTAGGGTTTGAGCTGGGATAGTGCTGTTGAAGATGTTGATGAAGAATGGCCTCCCAAAGATGAGAGGGTTGTTGCTGATGATGATGACTTTGATTTCCCCCTCCCGGAGGGAAGTTCCCCCGGCGGAATCGCTCCGCAGGAGGGCAAAAGTACCCTGGCCAAGTTCCACCTCGAGACGGCGGCGCTCCATCCCGAAAGTCCTCTCCTTATTTTTTCTCGGTTAAAAGACCTTATATACCAGAAGATGGGTACTGGAGGTGTGCCAGGTAGCCCACTACCCACCAGGGCGCGCCTGGAGGGGGTGGCACACCCTGGTCCCTAGTGGGCACCTGGGTGGCCCCATCCGGTATTTCTTTTCTGCAGTATTTTTTATATATTCCAAAATAATTCTCCGTGAAATTTCAGCTCATTTGGAAATGTGCAGAATAGGTATCTTTGACATAGCTTTTTCAGGTCCAGAATTCCAGCTGCCAGTATTCTCCCTCTTTGTGTAAACCTTGCATATTATGAGAGAAAAGGCATTAGAATTACTTCACAAAGCTTTATATTGCATAAAAACACTATGAATAATAGTAGGAAAACATGATGCAAAATGGACGTATCAACTCTCCCAAGCTTATACCTCGCTTGTCCTCAAGCGAAAGCCGATATCGAAAATCATGTCCACGTGTTTAGGAGAGAGAGAGGTGTCGATAAAAACAAAATACAGACATAATAGCATCATGCTTATTATTATAACAGCAATAAACTTTATCATAAAACTTCTTATGAGCAAGTAACAATTCATCACAACATCGAAGTATGAAGCATAAACTTTCTTGAAAACTAACAAACTATGTTCTCAGTCAACTTTGTAATTGCAATTCATCATATTTTCAGGAAGGGTCTCGTATCGGATCCTTTTGGCAAGTCCACATACTCAACCATCATTTAATATTCTATTATTGCTAACACTCACAACATATATATGGATCAAAAAGTCTCAACCGGACACATAGAAAGATAGGGGCTTATAGTTTTGCCTCCCAACTTATTCTCCTTAAGGGTGATGTCAACAATAATAACTCATTATCACTCATATCCAACTAGATATATGTGCCTAGATCTTTCCCCACCACATGATGCTTGCAAAAGAGAAAATAAAAAGGAATAGACGAGAACGCTTTGACTCTTGCATAAAAAGTAAATACATAAAAGTAAAAGATAGGCCCTTCATAGAGGGACGCAGAGGTTGTCATGCACTTTTGGTTTTTTATGCACAATCTCTTAGTGCAAAAGAACGTCATGTTATATTGCCCCTTATGATAGCAACCTTTACTATGCAGTTTGTCGTGGGAAACCACGGCCACCTATGGGGCCATGAGCCCCTTTTGGTTCGGCGGGGGGATGGGCATGTTGCACAAAGAGCGGAGAAGCATCGCGCAGCACGGTAGAGATCACACGGGCAGTCTTTACCCAGGTTCGGGCCGCCGTGAGGCGTAAAACCCTACTCCTGCTTTAGTGGATTGATGGTGGATAATGGTGGTGGACGCAGCACACTCACCCGGCAAGGTTGCTCTGGGGGCGAGAGTGGCTACGCGCGTATGGATATGCGAGGGTCCAACCCTTTCTACGGTCGCCATGGGCCTCCTTTTATAGGTTAAGGGGTCACCACAGTGGCAAATCAGTCTTTGCGTACTGATTAGATAGCTAACAGTGCTATCATATCTAACTCTGCAGGCTGATAGAGCACATTAAATGCGCCGCTCAGTGTCACATCACAGCTCGCCCGGCAGGCCCTGTCGGGCTGTTTTGCCAGCTTCGCGCCTGCTCGCTTGACACGTCTCAGGACGGGTGTCATATGGAGGTGTTTGCTATAGGAAGTGGCTGCCATGTGGCAAAAAGCAGCCACTTAGTCACCTTGGAGCTCGACACCGCTTTGATTAATGACTTGCGTCGCTTGTGAGGTGGAGCGGTGGAGTGGCTTGCCTCCGCCAGCCCCGGCAGGCCTGCCGGGACGATCTGGGAGCTTGCTTCTGGGGCAAAACCCAACCCTGCCGGGCTTGCCTGCCCGGCAGGTAGGCCCTTCCCTTAGCGATGCCTTGTTCCTCTGGCTCACCTTGGCCTTCTCGACTTGCACTTGGATTCTTCAAAGGAATTGATCCTCCTTGTTTTTTCTAATCTTGGTCTTGTAATCTTGTCTTTGGCCTGTGCATAGTCTATGCAATGGACCCAGGGTCTGTTGCACCGACAGCAGCCCCCGGGCCTGGCACGAACGGGCCGCTGGGCGTCGTCGGGGTTGGCCCTAACCAGTGCACAGGAAGAAATGTAAGGGCGGCTCCACCCTTTGAGATCTTCTTTGCTTCTTCATTAACCTGAGCTTGGGTCAGTTTCCGGTTTTCCCGTGCGTCGTGCAACACCAATTGTGGTGGGGCCATTCTTGTAATGGCCCGTGAATGACTTTAACGCACAGGCGCGTAACTGCCAATTCACTCTTCCCACCGCGCACTTATCCTTAGCCACGTATGCCGCATGCATTGAGTGGGGTAGGTAATGGAGGTGCGTGATGCAGGAGAGCATCAAGGCAGGGGCCCGATCTTCTTGGATTGGTGGAGGAGGACAGCGGGTACTCGTCGGGGAATCAGCGCCCAGCCCCAACTCGCCTATAAAAGGAGGAGCAGGGGAGGAGTGGAGGCATTCATCCACATTCCTCTCCTCCTCCGCCTTCTGCTTCTTCTGGGTATGCTGAAAGGAAGAGCCCGGGGTCGGGCCCCGGGTCCTAGCTTGGAGTTGTCGACGATGTCAAATGCTCGTTCTGATGCATGGGAAGTGAGTCTAGTCTGGTGCCGCGCGTCGCCGGGGGTCGCCACCCTGTTGGCGAGGTGTCCGGGGCTCTTGATGCTTACCTGGGATGCAGTATATGGGTTCCTTGGTAATCCCAGCACTCCGCCTTAGGGCGGGTCTCGCATTCTTGCTAAGGACGGCGGTGTCTTCCTGCCCGCCAAGGTGGGGAGCGGCGCATGTCGAGCCTCCTGGCCGCTGCGGCTGCTCACCGTCTCTTCGGGGGAGGTGCCGGGCTGGGGGCCCGGCGCCTTCCTGGAGCAGTGTTGATGAAGATGAAGTTAGGGAAGATGGAGAAGGCGGGAGGCAGACCGTTAGGTTGGAGTACGATGGCACCGACGCGTTCATCTCGTATTGACGTCCTGCCGCCTCGTCTTCCCGTTCTTCCCCTCCCCTCCCTGGCACCGTCATCTGCAGGCTCCCGATCTCCGGGGAGGGGGTCGCTCTCTTGGTGCCTTCACCTCCTCTAGCAGTCTTCCAGCTGAGCTTCGACGGCCTTCCCTGTCGGCGCTTGCGCTGGGGCTTTTGACTGGTCCTGGAGGTGGTGACCAAGGCACCGCCGAGCTGCTCCTTCTGTCCCCCTCCTTCGCAGCCTTGCCACTCCCGATCTTGTCAGGCTACACCTGGCAGGCCAGGACGGGACCGGGGTGGGCTCCTGTTCGAGCAGTCCTCCTGAGCTCTCCTCTTCCCACCGCACTACCTGGGACATAAGGGACAAGGAGAGGAGTTTATGGGGCACTTATCTTTTTTTAATCTTAAATCTGTAGGCACTTGCCAAATTTTAGTTCAAATAATGTAATCTCTTGTATCCATGTTTATGTTCCGTGAGATTTGTACTTGTCGATCAGCATATTAATGAAAAAGATAAGCTTTGCCGAGCACTTGTGCATGTACGATATCCATGCAGAGGTGAAATGCCTCCATACTTTCATGTAAACAAGTAGATCCCGGTAAGCTATCTTGCGGGCACACCATAGGACTGCTGCCGTGAGGCTGAGCCTGTCGGGCGCAGAACCCATTGGGAGAGACCAGCCCCCCGCCAACCCCTTTCAGCCAAAGGCCACTACGACCATCCTGACCAAAGCAGCGTTCGTGTCAGTAGATGGAAGCACCTTTGTTTCCGAGGCGGCAAGGTTTTCATACCCACAAGTCCTACTCACGGAACATGTATGGATAAGAGATGGAACTTATCTATTTGGCTTGCCAGAGACCGTAGTGCTGGCTTGTCTTCGCATCCTTTTCCTAGGACTAAGTCCACAGCAGGAGCCTGCAGTTTATGCAAATGAAGATGATGCCAGATGCAATCTATCTACATGATCATGCAACCTATCTACATGAATCATGCGATGCTTATGATATGCTTATGCATGCATGCAACTTGTCGAGGGCCCCCAGCGCTTCATTTATTTCTCTGTTGCTCAGGGTCTGCGCCTGGCTTTGTACAAGGGGTTACGTGCAGCTGAGGCAAGGCCTGTACAAAAGGGTGGCTGCCGGGCAGGGCCCGACAGCCGCGCCTTACGGGTAGAACTTGCGGAGATGCTCAATATTCCATGAGTTTTGTAATTGAATGCCATCTCCGGTCTCCAGACAGACTGCGCTAGGTCTGGTGACTCGTACTACCCGGTAAGGGTCTGCCCACTTCGGCGACAGCTTGTTTGTACCCTTGGTTGACTGAACGCGCCTAAGGACAAGGTCGCCTTCCTCAAAACATCGGGCATGAACCCTGCAGCTATGATAGCGATGCAGGGCTTGCTGATAGCGTGCAGCACGCATAGCAGCCCAGAGACGGTTCTCCTCGACAAGCATGGCATCGTCACGCATGTGCTGTTCCTGCGCTACTTCATCGTAGGCAAGCACTTGAGGTGACCCGTAAATGAGTTCCGTGGGGATAACTGCTTCTGCCCCATATACTAGGGAGAAGGGAGTCTGCCCGGTAGCTCGGTTTGGTGTCGTTCTGAGGGACCAAAGAACCACCGGCAGCTCATTGATCCATTGCCTGCCGTGCTTCCGTAGCTTATCAAACATTCTTGTCTTGAGTCCTCGCAGCACTTCAGTGTTTGCCCTCTCAGCTTGTCCATTGCTTCTGGGATGTGCGACAGAGGCAAATGAGATCTTGCTTCCGAGGGCATGAACATATTGCATGAAGGCGCGGCTCGTGAACTGGTTGCCGTTGTCGGTGATGATCCGGGCAGGGACCCCGAAGCGGCACACCAATCCTATCAAGAACTTGATAGCTGACTGAGCAGTCACCTTTCTCATGGCATCTACTTCTGGCCACTTTGTAAACTTGTCGATTGCAACGAACAAGAATTCAAAGCCCCCGGCAGCTCCGGGGAAAGGGCCGAGGATATCGAGCCCCCAGACCGAAAACGGCCATGACAAAGGGATTGTCTGGAGTGCTTGGGTAGGCAGATGGATATTTTTGGAATGGAACTGACAGGCTTCACACTTGGTGATGAGTTCAACCGCATCTTGGAGGGCTAGGGGATAATAGAATCCTTGCCAGAATGCTTTCCCAACAAAAGCCCTTGATCCAATGTGGGAGCCACACATGCCTTTGTGTATCTCTGCCAGCAGTTCCTTTCCTCCTTCTCGGCAAATGCACTTCAATTTCACACCATTGGGCCTTCTTCTGTATAGTGTGTCATCGACAAACTGATACATACTGGCCCTCCGGGCTACACTTATAGCTTCTTCTTGCTCTTCGGGAAGTTCTCCGGTTTGGAGGAAATGGACTATGTGCCATGCCCAAGTTGGAGCCTGAGGCTTGGCAACAAGGACTAGCGGCACCTCATTCGTGGGGGCGCATCCCTCGACCGCGGGGACCAGTGGCCCGGCAGGAGGGTGCAGCCCGGCAATCGAAGGGGAGTTGTTTCCGGCAGGGTCCCTGCCAGGAGCCCCGAAAGGCTCTACCGGGAGAGGCTTACCGGAGTCCAATTTCCTCCTCTTTCGGGCCATTGTTGTCGGGGATACGGAGGGCTGAGTAAGATGGAGAACAAAAGTTCCTGGTTCCACAGGAAGCTTCTGCGTAGCACACTTTGACAGGTGGTCAGCAATGCTATTTTCCGCATGGGGTACTTGTTATGTTTGCAACCCGTCAAAGCGCTCCTCTAATCTTCTCACTTCCTCGACGTATGCCTCCATCAATGGGCTTTGGTAATCCTTGTTGACTTGTCTCACCACCAGTTGTGAATCTCCTCGAATGATCAGCTTCTTGATTCCCAACTCTCTAGCAATCCTGAGCCCAGCAAGAAGCCCTTCATATTCTGCTGTATTGTTCGTCGCCTCCTCCCGGGGAAAGTGCATCTGGACGACGTACCTCAGGTGCTCTCCAGTGGGAACCACGAGAAGCACGCCAGCCCCTGCACCTTGTAGGGAGAAGGCACCATCGAAATACATGATCCATTCTTGGGGTGCTTCCTTGCCAGGGACTGTTTCCTATACTTCTTCACTAGGGATTGGCGTCCATTCTGCAATAAACTCTGCCAACGCCCTGCTCTGGATTGTTGATGTGCTTTCAAACTTCAGGCCAAAGCTGGACAACTCCAATGCCCACTCCACTATCCTGCCGGTGGCCTCTGGGTTTCGAAGTATCCTTTGCAACGGGAAGTGGGTGACAACCGTGATCTCATGGGCTTGGAAGTAGTGGCGTAGTTTCCTTGAGGCCATGACAAGGCCAAAGATCAATTTTTGCATGCCAGAATACCTGGATCTAGCCCCCTGCAATAGTGAGCTGACAAAGTATACTGGGCGCTGCACCACCTTCTTCCTTGCCGTGTCCTTGGGGTTGTTTCCGCTGTCGTGCTCCTCTTTGTCCTGATCTGTATCTGGCCTTGCCGGGCCGCTCTCTTCCTCTTCCCCGGGCAGGACACTTGCTGAGGTGGCTGCTTCTTCTACTTCCCGCTGCGCTACTAGGGCCGCACTAACCACTTGATTAGTTGCTGCCAGATATAGCAGCAACGGCTCTTGCGGTTTGGGTGCGACCAAAGTAGGCATAGAAGACAAGTAGGCCTTCAAATCCTGCAGCGGTACATCTACTTTCGGGGTCCACTTCATGGGTCCTACCCTCTTCAAAATCTTGAAGAACGGCAAGGCGCGCTCGACAGACTTGGAGATGAATTTGCTAAGCGCGGCAACGCATCCTGTCAAACGCCTCACATCCTTAACTGTCTTGGGTGCCTGTATCTGCTGAATAGCTTTGATCTTATCGGGCTTGGCCTCTATCCCATGGTGGGACACAAAGAAACCAAGTAACTTGCCGGAGGGAACGTCAAACACGCACTTCTCTGGATTCAGTTTCAAGTTGATCTTGCGCACATTAGCAAATGTCTCTTCTAAATCCTGGATGAGGGTTGATCTGTCCTTGGTCTTGACCACAATATCATCCATATAGGCTTCAATGTTCCTGCGCAACTGTGGTTCAAAGCCAATCTGGACTGCTCTTGCAAAATTGGACCCGGCACTCTTCAACCCGAAAGGCATGCGCACAAAGCAGTATGTGCCGCATGGGGTGATGAATGAGGTCTTTTCTTCATCATCCTTGGACAGAAAAATATGATGGTATCCAGAGTATGCATCCAGAAAAGAGAGCAACTCACATCCTGAAGTAGAATCCACGATCTGGTCGATGTGCGGCAAGGGAAATGGGTCCTTTGGGCATGCCTTGTTCAGATCCGTGAAATCTATGCAAAGCCTCCATTTTCCATTAGCCTTGCGCACAACCACTGGGTTTGCTAACCATGTTGGATGCAGTACTCCTCTGACCAAACCAGCTGCTTCAAGTTTCTTGATTTCCTCGGCAATAAATTGCTGCCGCTCCAAGGCCTACTTCCGAACCTTCTGCTTGACGGGCGGGGCATGTGGGCAGACAGCAAGGTGGTGCTCGATTACCTCCTTGGGAACACCGGGGATATCAGATGGTAGCCAGGCAAACACATCGATATTCGCCCGCAGGAAGGCAACGAGTGCGCTTTCCTATTTGTCATCAAGGGTGGCGCTGATAGTGAAAGTACCACCAGTGCCAGCCAGCCCTGCCATGACCTTTTTCACTTGGGGTGGAGCAGCCTTGGATCTCTTGCTGTTGGAACTCTCTAGCGTGTCATCAACGGGCGTGACACATTCCACAGAGGTACGCTTCCCAGATTCCTTGCCAGTGCCTCTGCTATGCTTTTCCTTGGCGGGAACTGTGGCTTCCGCGACCTCTGTCGCGACCGCATCCCGGTACATCTTATCCACGCAAATAATTGTGTCTTTCTTGTCCGACGGAACAGAAATGACGCCCATCGGCCCTGGCATCTTCAAGGTGTTGTAGGCATAGTGGGATGCTGCCATGAATTTGGCCAGGGCCAGGTGCCCAAGGATCCCGTTGTACGGCAGGGGGAGGTCAACCACATCAAACACAACTTTCTCAGTCCTGTAGTTCAACTCTCCTCCAAATGTCACTGGCAACGTAACCTTTCCCTTAGGACGGCTCCTGCCGGGATTGACTCCTTGAAACATGCCTGTGGCCTTAAGTTCTTCCTCTGCTATCTGAAGTTTGCTGATAACTTTTGGGGAAATTAGATTCAACCCAGCCCCGCCGTCAACCAGCATCTTTGTGACCTTTAGGTTGTGAATTGTTGGTGAGACCAACAACGGCAAGCACCCTACCGCGGTAATGCGGTCGGGGTGGTCCTCTTCATCAAAGATGATGGGCGTGCATGACCACTTGAGCGGCTTTCGAGAATCTGCCGCTGGCTCCATGGCATTGACTTCACGCGCCCACTGTTTAAGTTGGCGGTGAGAGGAGTGCAAAGATGCACCCTCGTCAATGCACAGGGCGTCAGTGGCCTTCTGGAATTCCTGCTCGCTGGTTTCCTCTTCATTCCCTCCATCACTCTCATTACTGGAATCCTCCTTCTCTCGGCCTTTGGCGGGTTTCCCTTGGTTCCGAGGAGCCTTGTCGAGGCAATTTGCTTCACCACCCCGGCCCTTCCCGCCAGCGCTATTCTGACCTTTTTCCTTGTCGCGCTTCTCATACTCAGCCTTCTGTCTCTTGACGAGCTGCTCAACTTGATGACACTCCTGGAGATCATGGCCCTTGGTCCGATGAATCTTACAATACGGCCCATCACTTTTCCCAGCTTTCTCGGTAGCCGCCGCCTCCCGGCAGTCAGTGCATGCGGTAGCCTCCTTGCCGGGGGCTTCAGCCTTGGCCTTCTTGCTGGTACTAGGCATGCCTGACCCCTCAACAGTCATCACTGTCTTATCCTTGCGCTTCTTGTTGTGCTTCTTGGTCTTCTTCTTCTTACTGATGGCCTCGTCATCATCTTCTGAGTCAATGTCGACGCAATCTTCCTCTCTAGGAAGTTTCCTCCCCTCCTCCACCCGAGCACATTTGTCTACCAAAGTGTAGAGCTCCTTCACAGTCTTGGGCAACCGAACGTTCATCTTGGAACGTATCCTGTGGTTGCGCACGTTGGATTGGAAGGCAGCTATCACGGCAGCTGGGTGGATATCTGGGATATTTCTGTGGACTCGGCTGAATCTCTGCAAGTACTTCCATAGAGTTTTTCCCTCTTTCTGCTAGAGAAGCTGCAGGTCGTTGGGCCGCCCTGGTTCTTGATGGCCGCCCGTGAAGGCACCAATGAACTCATGGCACAGGTCAGCCCAGGTCGAAATGGAGTTCTCCGGCAGGTGCATCAGCCAAGACCTCACATTTGACTTGAGGGCCAAAGGGAAGTAGTTGGCGAACACCTTCTCATCTCTTCCCCCGACAGCTTGAATAGCGATGGTGTAGATGCTCAAGAACTCTACCGGGTTTAGTCTCCCATCATACTTCTCGGGTATCTCTGGCTTGAATGTGTGAGTGGACGGCCAACGGACTTGCCGCAGCTCACGGGTGAAGGCAGGGCACCCAACCTCGAAAGGCAGGCACCCGCTATCTCCGAGTGCGGGCTCGTCGACGTCGGGGCCATCACACCCATTGGACCGGCAGGGGTTGTCGCGGTGCCGCTCGTCAATGACGCGCGTGCCTTCCCTTCGCCTGCCCTCCGGAGCACGCTGTCGGCCTTGACGCGCTCGAGGGTCTGATGAGGCCATCGAGACGTCATCGGGTGCTTGGTTTTGCAGCTCCTAGGCGGCTTGCCGTGGTGGGGATTGCACCGTGAGGGTGGCCCTTCCAGCACGACCAGCCGCACGAGCCGTCGTTGCTGCCTGGGAAGGCCATGGCGGTCTGGCCCGCTGTGATCCTTCCGCCTCGGAAAAACCAATTAGACTTTGGATGGTGGCTCGCCACTCATCCATCTGGTCTGCCGCTGGTGGAAATCTCAACAGCAGTTGGGCTCGTGCCATGGCCTCTGAGGTAGTGCTTGGCATAGGTGATGACGATGTAGATCGTAGTGTTCCTCGGCTCCTGATGTTGCCGGTGGCGACCGTGCCTCGCCCTTGCTGCTGCGAACCAGCCATTTGGGCAGGATGGTGACACGGCGGAGGCGCTTGAGGGCCAGCGGCTCAGCTGGGCATAGTAGCTGGGTCAGCCCTCCCCGGGGGTGGCGCGTGTCCTATGGTCGCGCCTGCTGTGGGGGCGGCTGGAGGGTTGCGATTCACCCCAGAACAAGCATCATCACTGCGGCTGTGCCCGTTGGCGAGGAGAAGGGGTTCAGGCGGAATGATCCATCCATCCATACCCCGTGGAGCATGGCCGTTGGGATGTTGCTGATGCTGTCCATCCCCGGTACCTCCCGTTTCTGCTTCAGCCGTGGGGGAGGTGGTGACGGCGCCGCCTGCGCCGACCACGTCCCTCGCAGCATCCACACCCTCGTGAGCCCCCGCATTCCCCGCGACGTCGGTGGTCGCGGGTGGCGGAGCCTTCAAGGTGGACGGGTGATTTGCAGCTCCGGGCTTCCTCTTGGGCGCCATAGTCGATGACGCCGTCGATGACAAAAATGTCGATGAAGATGACGCGCAGCGTACGCTCTCGGTTTCTCGCAAGTGATCCCCCTACCTGGCGCGCCAAAGATGTCGTGGGAAACCACGGCCACCTATGGGGCCATGATCCCCTTTTGGTTCAGCGGGGGGATGGGCACATTGCACAAAGAGCAGAGAAGTGTCGCGCAGCACGGCAGAGATCACACGGGCAGTCTTTACCCAGGTTCGGTCCGCCGTGAGGCGTAAAACCCTACTCCAGCTTTGGTGGATTGATGGTGGATAATGCTGGTGGACGCAGCACACTCGCCCGGCAAGGTTGCTCTGGGGTCGGGAGTGGCTACGCGCGTATGGATATGCGAGGGTCCAACCCTTTCTACGGTCGCCATGGGCGTCCTTTTATAGGTTAAGGGGTCACCACAGTGGCAAATCAGTCTTTGCGTACTGATTAGATAGCTAACAGTGCTATCATATCTAACTCTACAGGCTGACATAGTGCATTAAATGCGCCGCTCAGTGTCATATCATAGCTCGCCCAGCAGCCCTGGCCGGGCTGTTTTGCCAGCTTCGCACCTGCTCGCTTGATACGTCTTAGGACGGGTGTCATATGGAGGTGTTTGCTGTAGGAAGTGGCTGCCATCTGGCAAAAAGCAGCCACTTAGTCACCTTGGAGCTCGACACCGCTTTGATTAATGACTTGCGTCGCTTGTGAGGTGGAGCGGTGGAGTGGCTTGCCTCCGCCAGCCCCGGCAGGCCTGCCGGGACGATCTGGGAGCTTGCTTCCGGGGCAAAACCCAACCCTGCCGGGCTCACCTGCCCGGCAAGGTAGGCCCTTCCCTTAGTGATGCCTTGTTCCTCTGGCTCACCTTGGCCTTCTCGACTTGCACTTGGATCCTTCAAAGGAATTGATCCTCCTTGTTTGGTCTGATCTTGGTCTTGTAATCTTGTCTTTGGCCTGTGCACAGTCTGTGCAATGGACCCAGGGTCTCTTGCACCAACACAGTCTTTCGCTTTTATTACTTTCCATCACAAGTTCGTACAACGCTTATTTTCCCTTACACTAAAAGATCAAACACATTTAGAAGCAATTTTTATTGCTTTATGCACCGATGACAACTTACTTGAAGGATCTTACTCAATCCATAGGTAGGGATGGTGGACTCTCAAAACATGGATTTGGGTTTAAGGGTTTTGGATGCATAAGTAGTATCTCTACTTAGTGCGGATTTTTGGCTAGCAAAGATATTGAGCAAGTACCACATGTTGGAGGATCTATGACAATATAACTTCTATGTGAATATAAACAAACATAAATCATTACGTTGTCTTCCTTGTCCAACATCAACAATTTGGCATAAAATATTTAATGGGGGCTCACAATCATAAAAGATATCCAAGATGGTATATTTGCATATGCATCTTCTCTTCCCTTATTAATTCTTTCATGAATTGCATCATTGACCAATGCTATGTTTGTTAACTTTCAATAAATTTTACCACTTATACTTTTCCTTATGTGATGTCATTACTTACCATAATATTAGAATATGATATTTTTCATTATTTCCTTTATTTTGACTGAAACAAGAAAGGTAAAGAAGCAAAAACTCATACTAAACTTTATTATATAACTCTCACTCGATTACATAGATAGATAGATCATGAAACTAGCACTCGAAAATAGATCGTACTAAACTTTTATTCAACTAAATCATGAAATAGCTAAGGATCGAACTAAGATAGGTAAAGGTAATAAAAGTGATGGTGATACGATACCGGGGCATGTCCCCCAAGCTTGGTGAAAGCCAAGCGGAGTGCCCATACCCGTGTGCTTAGGTCTCCTTCTTTGGTGACGATGATGGTGTTGAGGAAGTAGTATTCTTCTTCTCCAGCTTACGCTTGAGGATAAGATTTTCCTCCCTCAAGTCATCATTTTCTTGCTCCAGCTTCAATATCTTTTTTCATAATGCCGCTTTGCTTTCCTGCAGAAAACGGGATGGGATAAATTGAACCTTAGATTTGCTTGATCCGTTCGGGTGGCTTGACTTCTTGAATTCCACGTGCATATCTCCAGGTTGAGGTAGTGGATATTCATCTTCTTCAGAGCTGTCATACCTTGTTTCCTCCATGTCAATGTCTTCCTCCTCATCCGTTGTTGGGGCACACAAATAGGGGTGTTTATTTCCCCTGACTTGTGCATGGACAAAAAGCCTCCGCCCCGATGGCTAGGGCTTGCCGGGGGAATAGCTACCTCAATATAACTGGACCCGTCAAGTACAAGCCCAAGTCAAGTCCAAGAAAGGCCGAGCCAGAGAAGCCGCTCTTCGTGAGATCGAGGAGTGCATCAAGAAGACCAAGCCAACATACAAGACAAAGATTCCAATGGAAGTATCCTGTGCTGGTCAGACGAGGCCGGAAAGGTAGAAGCAGTAGATAAGAGCAAGATCAAACCGCACCAGCCGCGTCTCCGGGGCGGCCGGAGACCGAAGCGCGCACCCCTCCAAGAAGGCCCGGCAAGCCCTGCCCCGGTAGGCACAGGCCAGTTACCACAGCTCCACAACGCCAATCACTTATCAATGCGGTGTCGAGCCCCCCAGGTGATTAAGTGGCCCTCACTAAGCACGTGGCACCTTGCTGGAAGACAGCTCACACCTATTTGACACCCGTCTAGAGGTGTGTCAAGATGATAAGCAGAAGTTGGCTAAGTGGCGATATAAGCTTGCCGGGGATGCACCCCCTCACGCCACCTAAGGTAGCATTTATGGCATTTTGTCCTCAGTGCCAGAATTAGGTATGATAACACTATTGGCTATCTAATCACAAGATTATGTCCATTTTTCCACTATGGTTACCCCTTGATCTATAAAAGGAGGTCAAGGTAACCTCAAGAAGGAGTCAGAGCCTCACACACTTGTCCTCGCGTAGCAGCTCTCCCCGAGACAACCTTGTCGGGTTTGAGCACTACGTGTCATCGTGTTCCTCCATCCAATCCACCAAAGCAGGAGTAGGGTTTTATGCTTCTCAGCAGCCCAAACCTAGGTAAAAACCACCAGTGTCTCGTCGTCGTGCTGCCTCATGGCCTCCGCTCTTTGTGCAACGTGATCTCCCCCCTGCCGAACCACAAGGGGCCCTTGGCCCCATAGGTGCTCGTGTTCACCCACGACATCCATGGTCCAACTGTAATGATCCACATCCCAATAAACTTTTGGGTTTGCAATATAGTAGGTGACATAGCTCTCTCCCTCCGAATCTTGAGAAGAAATATTTTCAGATCTGCCAGAAAAACAGCACGAAACAAGAACACAGGATTTCTGTGTGATACGGTGGTCAAATCGTCCGGGGGTATATATAAAGAATTTTTATCTTGGGAAACAAGTATACGATAGGAAAACAGAGTCGGGAAGGTGCTCGAGGGGCCCACTACCCACCAGGGCATGCCAGGTGGGGCAGGCGCGCCCTGGTGCCTAGTGAACACCTCGGTTGCCTTCCCAGTTGTTTCTTATTTTTTTATTTTTTCTAATATTCCAGAACTGACAGAAAATATCTTTGCAAAAATTTTGGAGTCGGTTAACTTACCGTATCACGTACCTCTTCCTTTTTAGGGTTCTGGAGTGTTCTGGAAGGTCTCTTTTATGTATTCCTCCGGTGTCATAGTTTGAATTATATAAGTTTCAACATTAATAGGTGTAGCTGAGATATAGTGCTTAATTCTTTTTCCATTGACCACCTTCGGATTAGTGCCTTTGGTGTTATTGATCTTAAGCTCTAGAACGATAAACTTCTTCTATGATATATGGCCCTTCCCACTTGGAAAGAAGTTTTCCTGCAAAAAATCAAAAACAAGAATTGTACAATAGAACATATTCACCAACTTTGAATTCCCGCTTTTGAATTATTTTGTCATGCCACCTTTTGACTTTTTTTGAATAGTTTGGCATTTTCATAGGTTTGGGTTCTCCATTCATCTAGTGAGCTTATATCAAATAACCTCTTTTCACCGCAAGTTTGAAGTCATAATTGAGTTCTTTAATTGCCCAATATGCTTTATGTTCTAATTCAAGAGGCAAATGACAAGCTTTTCCATAAACCATTTTATATGAAGACATTCCCATAGGATTCTTATAAGTTGTTCTATAGGCCCAAAGTGCATCATCAAGTTTCATAGACCAATTCTTTCGGGACCTATTGATAGTTTTTTGTAATATCAACTTTATTTCTCTATTTCTAGGTTCAACTTGACCACTAGATTGAGGGTGATAAGGGGATGCAATTCTATGGTTGACATCATATTTAGCAAGCAATTTACGGAAAGCACCATGAATAAAACGTGAACCACCATCAGTCATTAAATATCTAGGGACTCCAAACGTCGGGAAGATAATTTCTTAAGTAGTTTAATGGAAGTGTTATGATCAGCACTGCTAGTTGGAATAGCTTCTACCCGCTTAGTGACATAATCAACAGCAACCAAAATATGTGTATACCCATTAGAGGAAGGAAAAGGTCCCATATAATCAAATCCCCAAACATCAAATGGTTCAATAACAAGTGAATAATTCATAGGCATTTCCTAACGTCTACCAATATTACCAATTCTTTGACATTCATCACAAGATAAAACAAACTTACGAGCATCTTTGAAAAGAGTAGGCCAATAAAAACCAGATTGCAATACCTTATGTGCAGTTCTATCTCCTGCATGATGCCCTCCATATGCTTCGGAGTGACATTTCCGTAGGATTTTTTCGTTCATGTGCAGGTATACAACGTCTAATAATACCATCTACTCCTTCTTTATAAAGATGTGGGTCATCCCAAAAGTAATGTCTTAAATCATAGAAGATTTTTTTCTTTTGTTGGTATGTGAAACTAGGTGGTATAAATTTAGCAACAATATAATACCATCTAATAATACCATCTACTGCTTCTTTATAAGATGTGGGTCATCCCAAAAGTAATGTCTTAAATCGTAGAAGAACTTTTTCTTTTGTTGGTATATGAAACTAGGTGGTATGTATTTAGCAACAATATAATTAGCATAGTCAGCATACCAAGGAGTATTATGAGAAGCATTTATGAAAGCTAGTTGTTCATTAGGGAAGCTATCATCTATAGGCAGTGGGTCATCAAGGATATTTTCTAACCTAGACAAGTTATCAGCAACGGGATTCTCAGCTCCCTTGCTAATGAGTCTAGGTTTCACATCTTTATTTTCCATAAGATATTTAATAGCACCATGATCAGTGTGAACAATTACTTTAGAATCAACTATGTAAGATCTTAATTTATCACAAGCAAACAACTGCTAAAAAATCTTTTTCAGTAGTAGCATAATTTCTTTGGGCACTGTCTAATGTTTTGCTAGCATAATGAATAACATTCAATTTCTTATCAACTCTTTGTCCTAGAACAACACCTACAGCATAATCACTAGCATCACACATAATTTCAAAAGGCAAGTTCCAATCAGATGGTTGAACAATAGGTGTAGAAGTTAAGGCTCTTTTAAGTGTTTCAAAGGATTCTACACAATCATCATCAAAAACAAATGGAACATCCTTTTGCAAGAGATTAGTAAGAGGCCTGGAGATTTTAGAGAAGTCTTTAATAAACCTCCTATAGAAACCAGCATGACCAAGGAAACTAAGAATACCTTTAATATCTTTAGGAAATATCACTTTCTCAATTGCATCAACTTTAGCTTTATCCACCTCAATACCTCGCTCAGAAATTTTATGCCCGAAGATAATACCTTCATTCACCATAAAGTGGCACTTCTCCCAATTCAAGACAAGATTAGTTTGTTCACATCCCTGCAAAACTCGATCAAGGTTGCTTAAGCAATCATCAAAAGAAGTGCTGTAAATGGAAAAGTCATCCATGAAAACCTCAACAATCTTTTCACAAAAGTCATAGAATATAGCAGTCATACATCTTTGAAAGGTAGCAGGTGCATTGCATAAACCAAAAGGCATACATCTATAAGTGTAAGTTCCAAAAGGACAAGTAAAGGTGGTTTTCTCTTGATCAAGTTGTGATACAGGTATTTGAGAGAACCCGGAATATCCGTCAAGAAAGCAAAAGTGTGTGTGCTTAGATAATCTTTCTAACATTTGATCAATGAAAGGCAAAGGGTAATGATCTTTTCTCGTTGCTTTATTTAATTTTCTGAAATCAAATACCATTCTATAGCTAGTCACAATTCTTTGTGGGATAAGTTCATTTTTATCATTAGGGACAACAGTAATACCTCCTTTCTTAGGAACACAATGAATAGGACTTACCCATCTACAATCAGCTATGGGATAAATTATACCTACTTCCAGAAGCTTTAGTATTTCAGTTCTTACCACTTCCTTCATCTTAGGATTTAATCGTCGTTGGTGATCAACAACGGGTTTAGCATCATGCTCTATATTAATATTGTGCTGACATAGAGTGGGAGTAATGCCCTTAAGATCATCAAGAGTACATCCAATAGCAGCACGGTGCTTCCTCAGAATTTTTAATAATCTTTTCTCTTCATGCTCTGTAAGGTTAGCACTAATAATAACACAATATATCTTTTTCTCATAAAGATAAGCATATTTCAAAGTATCAGGCAATTGCTTTAATTCAAACACAGGATCACCTTTAGGTGGAGGAGGACCTCCTAGAGTTTCAATAGGCAAATTGTGCTTAAGGATAAGTTGTTATTCAAAGAATATTTTATCTATTTCATTTCTTTCATGTAAGTGCATATCATGTTCATGGTCTAGGAAATATTGTTCTAGTGGATCAGTAGGAGGTACGACAATAGAAGCATGACCAATTATTTCATCCTTACTAGGCAATTCTTTATCACGAGGTTGCCTACAAAACTTAGAAAAATTAAACTCATGAGACACATCACCAAAATTAACACTGACGGTTTCTTTCTCGCAATCTATTTTATCATTGACAGTGTTCAGGAAAGGTCTACCAAATATAATGGGAAAAAATCATCTTGTGGGGAACCAAGAACTAGAAAATCAGTAGGGTATTTTCTTTTCCACACAAGACTTCAACATCCCTAACAATCCCAAGTGGGGTGATAGTATCTCTATTAGCAAGTTTAATAGTTACATCGATATCCTCTATTTCAGCAGGTGCTATATCCTTCATAATTTCTTGGTGAAGAGTAAAAGGAATAGCACTGACACTAGCACCCAAATCACACAAACCATGATAACAATGATCTCCTATTTTAACTGAGACAACAGGCATGCCAACAACAGGCTTATTTTTGTCTTTACTGTCTGGTTTGGCAATTCTAGCAGCTTCATCACATAAACAAATAACATGCCCATCAATATTATCGACCAAGAGATCTTTAACCATAGCAATACTAGGTTCTACCTTAATTTGTTCAGAGGGTTTAGATGCTCTAATATTACTTTTGTTAACAACGGCTGAAACGTTAGCATGTTCCTTTATCCTAACAGGGAAAGGTGGTTTTTTAATATAAGCAGTAGGAACAACTGGATCAACATTGTAAATGATAGTTCCATACTTAACTGTAACTGGTTCTTTAATTTCTTCTTAAATAGGGGGATGATATCTAAACCACTTCTCCTTAGGGAGATCAACATGAGTAGCAAATGATTCACAAAAAGAAGCTACCATCTCAGAGTCAAGTCCATATTTAGTGCTAAACTTGTGAAAAGCATCGGTATTCATAAAAGATTTAACACAATCAAACTCAAGCTTAATACCTGACTCTTTACCTTCGTTGAGTTCCCAATCTTTAGAGTTACGTTTAATTCTTTCCAAAAGATCCCACCTAAATTCAATAGTCTTCTTCATAAAAGAACCTGTACAAGAAGTATCGAGCATGGATTGATCATCACGAGAAAGCCGAGCGTAAAAAATCTGTATAATAATTTCTCTCAAGAGCTCATGATTGGGGCATGAATATAACATTGATTTAAGCCTCCCCCAAGCTAGAGCGATACTTTCTCCTTCACAAGGCCAAAATTATATATATAATTCCGATCACGATGAACTAGATGCATAGGATAATTTTTTTGGTGAAATTCCAATTTCAATCGAGTCCAATTCCAAGCTCCAATATCATCACATGGGCTATACCATGTCAATGCTTTTCCCCCAAATATAAAGGGAAAACCTTCTTCTTTACTTCATCTCCGGGTAAACCTGCAAGCTTAAACAATCCACAAATTTCATCCACATGTATCAAATGCATATCGAGATGTTTCGTCCCATCTTCTACATAAGGATTAGCTAGCAGTTGTTCTATCATACCCAAAGAAATCTCATAACTAATATTTTCAGTAGGTGTAGTAGGTTGAGGGGCAACTCTTTGTGTTTTCGGTTGAGGTGAAGAAACCCCAAAGAAACCCCTCAAAGGATTGTTTTCCATAGTAACAAGTGACAGTAAATTTCAGACCGTAATATAACTTTTTCCTTACCAATTTCCACTTACCAACAGCGCTTCGCTCCCTGACAATGGCGGAAGAAAAGAGTCTTGATGACCCACAAGTATAGGGAATCAATCACAGTCCTTTCGATAAGTAAGAGTGTCGAACCCAACGAGGAGCAGAAGGAAATGACAAGTGGTTTTCAGCAAGGTAATTTCTGCAAGCACTGAAATTGTCGGTAACATGTAGTTTGATAGCAAGATAATTTGTAACAACTAATGAGTAACAATAGTAAAAATAAGTGCAGCAAAGTAGCTCAATACTTTTCGTAGCAAAGGACAGGCCTGAACGGTCTCTGATAACAAGTAAAACGTTCTTGAGGACACACGGGAATTTCATCTAGTCACTTTCATCATGTTGGTTTGACTCACGTTCACTACTTTGATAAGTTGATATGTGGGTGGACCGGTGCTTGGGTGCTATTATTACTTGAACAAGCCTCCCACTTGTGATTGACCCCCTCGCAAGCATCCGCAACTACAAAAAGAAGAATTAAGATAAATTCTAACCATAGCATTAAACCTATGGATCCAAATCAGCCCCTTACGGAATAGTGCATAAACTAGGGTTTAAGCTTCTGTCACTCTAACAACCCATCATCTAATAACTACTCCACAATGCATTCCGTTAGACCCAAAGATGGTGAAGTGTCATGTATACGACATTCACATAACACCACCAAGGGAATCACAACATACATATCATCAAAATATCAAACGAATATCAAATTCACATGATTAGTTGCAACATGACTTCTCCTGTGTCCTCAAGAACAAAAGTAGCTACTCACACAACATATTCATGCTCAAGATCAGAGGAGTAATAAATGTCATAATGGATCTGAACATATAATCTTCCACCAAATAAACCGTCTAGCATCAACTACAAGATGTAATCAACACTACTAGTCACCCACAGGTACTAATCTGAGGTTTTGGTACAAAGTTTGAACACAAGAGATGAACTAGGGTTTGAGATGAGATGGTGTTGTTGAAGATGTTGATGAAGATTTGCCTCCCAAAGATGAGAGGGCTGTTGGTGATGATGATGGCTTCAATTTCCCCCTCCCAGAGGGAAGTTTCCCCGGCGGAATCGCTTCGCCGGACGGCAAAAGTGTTCCTTCCCAAGTTCCGCCTCGAGACGGCGGCGCTCCGTCCCGAAAGTACTCTCCTTATTTTTTCTAGGTCAAAAGTGTCAGAATCGAGGCTCCGCGGACCCAAACAAGGTTCGAACTCTGGGGCGTGTGCGAAGGATCCTGCCTAGCTACAGCTCGCTGCTCACCGCCCCATGGCTTGGCTCCGTCGAGCTCGAACGAGCGGGGAGAAGAAGTGGACACAGTGATTTACCCAGGTTCGGGCCACCTTGCGGTGTAAAACCCTACTCCCACTACTGCAGGATGCTGCTAACATGACACTATGATCAGAGACCCTTTGGCGAAACTGTGTGCGATGCATTAATCACAAACGATGATGTAAAAAAACCGTCAAAAAAGATGCAAAACATTTGCGATGAATGATACATCAAACACGGTTCAGATTTTAGTTCCGTGTGCGATGCTGGGCATACGGTTGATCTATACGAACTGTTTGCGATGAGACAGAACAACAGAAATGGGCAGCCAGATCAAGGTGTGTGCGATATACGGCATACAGTTTGCTCCGATGAACCGTTTGCGATGATCGAGGTGAACACAAACGATTCGGCGTAACAAGATGTGTGTGATACCCGACAAACAGTTCGGTAATCAGAATTGCGTGCGATCATTATAGATAGCCTATACGGTCTTTTTTGGTGAATTGTGTGCTCGTCAGGGCACACAGTTCAACAAACCAACCTGTGGGCGATAATGTAGAAGATCTTTGTCGAATACATATTACTAACCGTCTGCGATGAGATTGATAGGATAAATAGAGATAACAAATTAATATGAGCGAACGGAAACAGAGATATATACAGCCTACTTAATTTAGTCCTTCTTGTTGTTGTTGTGGGATGGCCCCGCGACATCGTCTTGGCAAGGACGCTTCTTGCCGCTGAGCTTTGGCTTTTCATCGCCGCCGCCGTCGTCATCGTCATTGCTGTCATTGTCGTCCTCCTCCTCATTCGACCATTCCTCCTCATCATCATCGTCGTCCTCTTCTTCGTCCTCCAACGGCTCCTCGTCCGTCTCGTTGTCGTCTGACGACTCCGGAGGCGGTGTCCCTTCCATATCCGGATATAATCGAGGTCTGGGCTTGACGCCGGACTCATGGAAGACGAGCGGGATGATTCCGATGTTGACCTATCATCGGGCGCCAGCCTGCTGGCCGAACTGTCGTCCTCGCTATCCCTCGACATGGCTGCGGTCGTATAAAAACCGCGAGATTGCGGAGTGTGTGCAAGTGTGTAGCACGGCCTGCCGGGGACGATGAAGATGGTGGACACTTACGCGGGGTATGCAGAGAAGAGGAAATGCCAATTGAAGTGGGGGTTAACGTATTATCTAACCGCTGATATAATCAACGGCAATTATTTGTACCCAGTCGCTCCAAATTCCCGGGGTTGCACAGGACTCCTATTGGTTGATTTCTTTTTTCAGGACAAAAACAAGGAACGAGTTTTGGGATTATGCACCGGTACCAGTACGAACAGAGTAGGACAATTGGCAAGCAATACATTGAGCTCTTCTTATTGATGAAGCCAGTAATAATCAAACTACAAAGGAAAAGAAACAAAAAGACAAAGGAAAATATCTGCACGAATCTTCGCGTAACATCAATGGCATAGGACCTAGATGTGCATTACTTAGAGCACATCTAGATGTGCTTTAGCAATACTGTCAAACAAAACCCCTAATCATCATTGCATGCAGCGCATAGAACATGGTGTCGGTGCAACAAACCCTGGTGTATGTTGCCCAGACTATACACAGGCTCAAGGGCAAGGTTACAGCATCCTAGACGAGGCCAAGCAAAAGAGATAAGCTCTTTGAGGAATCAAAGGGTGGATCAGGAAGACCAAGACAAGCCAAGGAAGCAGGATATCACTAAGGAAAAACATCCCTTGCTGGATAGGCGAGCCTGGCAAGGCCGAGGTCATCCCGAAGACAAGTCTCAAGACTCCCCCAGCAAGCTTGCCGGGGGGTGCCAAGGGCAGATCTCCCCGCCAAGACACCACCGCTCCACCTCACGATGACGCAAGTCACCTCCCAGTGTGGTGTCGAGCCCCCAAGTGATTAAGTGGCTGTTCTATGGCACGTGGCAGCCATTTCTGAGGAAGATCACCCCCAAATGACACCTGTCCAGAGGCATGTCACGCAGGCAGGTGAGAGGGTGGGCGAATGGCACGGCAAGGTTTGCCGGGCTCCCCCGCGATGTGACACTAAGCGGTGCATTTAATGCACCCTGTCCTGCCTGCAGAGTTAGGTATGATAGCACTGTGGCTATCTAATCACTGGATAATGACTGTTTTGCCATTGTGGTAACCCCTTAACCTATAAAAGGAGGGCTGTGGCAACCTTAGAAAGGATTCAGACCCGTGGACACTCATATGCGCATAGCTTCTCTCATCCCAAGGCGACCTTGTCGGGCTAGAGCGCTACGCCTCCACCACGGTCGTTCCATCAATCCACCAAAGCAGGAGTAGGGTTTTATGCCTCGCGGTGGCCCGAACCTGGATAAAAACTGCTCGTGTCATCGATGCCATACTGCTCTACGCTCTCCGCTCTTTGTGCAATGTGCTCTTCCCCCTTGCCGAACCACAAGGGGCCGATGGTCCCATAGGTGGCCGTGTTATACCATGACACATGGCTAATGCGACAACCACAACTACACATGCTAGTTCCTTCTTGTCTCTTGCTTTCATCTGTTGCCTGTGATTGATTCCTTCTTGCTTCATCGTACTGATTGTACATTCCAGATCAGCCAGTTTCTTCTTCAGCTTTATGTTATCTTCTATGAGCTTGGTGATAACACTCCGAGCCCTGCCATGCCATTCTTCATCCAGCCAGTTAACAAAGGCACAAGCCTCATATCCCTGCCAATGTTAAATAGTATTCAGCATGAGCGGTGGCATTAACTCAAGTAAAATGATGAACTTAGCACTAACCTCTAAGGGGCAACTGAGAAATCGCCTGCCAAAGTCGAATCCCTCCGTGCATACACGTCGAGCGGGAGTGTGCCCGTTCACACAACTCAGCTTTTGGTACTTCTTGGTGGCGCAAAACTCAGAGTCGAACTCGTGTTGCGGGAGTCTGGAGTCATGCTCTGGATCCGGAGGCAGATCGCTTTCCTGGTGGGGGGTTGAGGGAGTCGTGGACTAAGGGGTCCTCGGGGCAACGGCCCATTGTGCGTGGGCTGGACTGGTGGAGCCGTGTGATGACCAGAGACCTATGAAGCCGTGGTGTGCCCTCCAAGTCAAGGGTGAACGATATCTCTTTCACTCTTGTTGTAATATATCTTCGGTAACCCTAACCCTATCGGTGTCTATATAAACCGAGTGTTGTAGCCATTAGGGAGAGAGCTACCTTCATCTCCCTGTAGCCTAGGGTTTAGCTCATACTGAACTCGAGGTAGATCTACTCTGTGAACCACCTTATACAATCAATACAATCAAGCAAGACGTAGGGTATTACCTCTTCGAGAGGGCCCGAACCTGGGTAAACACTGTGTTCGTCGTTCCTTGTTACCCATCAATCCTAGATCCACAGCTCGGGACCCCCTACCCAGAGGTCAGCCGGTTTTCACACCGACATTGGTGCTTTCATTGAGAGTTCTGCTGTTGGATCAAGGATCGATGGCTCGCTTAGTCCTTGGAGAGGACATCAGTTCTATGGATCTCTTCATCCCTGGACAACTCTTTGCTTTTGGCAGCATCGTACTGCACGCTGATTCGACCGGCCATCTTGACCAGGTCGACAACTTCGCTCCCGAATACCGGATTTGCTTCGGTAATATGGAGTACGTTACTGACACGCGGGGTGATTTGGTTTTCACCGGATTCGCCTCCCCCGCAGGCCTTGCCGCGCCTGCTCTGACGTACACCTCTGATCCGATCTGTGAATCGGCCCCTGTCCACCAAATGACTTTGAGCTAGGAAGGACTCCCTGAGAGAGGGGACCTTACCCCACCGTCAACTGAACTCACATTGGCGGAGGATTTATCCCCAGCCCTCGAGGCAGAACCAGAGGTCAGAAGCCAAGATTCGATATCGGCCGAGCTCCTCCCCTACAACACCATGCTGGCCTCGAGCCCGCACCCTGAATCAGCAAATAGCGGCCAGAGGTAACCCCTGGCCCAAAATGACCCGACCTCAAACATTGGCGTGGAAGGTGCACAGGAGGGTCAAAGCACACCCTCAATTTCCGAGGACAATCCGGTGCCCCTCGAGGTTTCGGTCCCAAATCCTAGAGATAGGTCCGTCCGGGACCAAGGATCGGTTAAGTCACAGACCGACCTCTGCATCGACATCACAAAGTCCGGCCTAGAGCCCTCAGGTCCAGCAACCCTCGATATGTTGAATGAGGTGCTAGACCGAATTCAGAAAATGACTATCCAGGAGAACCGGCCCTCCGCCTTCAATCAACGACCCTTCGAGGCGTTCGACAGGGAATTTTGCACTCCACCCACCACCCATTTGGTAGCAACTATCGATGATTTAACTTATATGTTAGACTATAATTCGGAGAATGTCGAATACATGGACGAGGAGGACGTAACCACGGCTAATGCTGAGGTCTGTCCCCCCGCCACGGGCCGCTGGTCGGCCACATCCACCTACGACATTTACATGGTGGACACCCCAAAGGACGGCAACAGCACTCCTGAGCAGGACCGAGGTAAGCCTAGAGACGAGCCTCCCAAACGCCGAAAACAGCGCTGTCGATCAAAACCACGTTGAAGCCATGCAAGCA
The DNA here is from genome assembly GCA_011799875.1 of Thinopyrum elongatum. NCBI lineage: Eukaryota > Viridiplantae > Streptophyta > Magnoliopsida > Poales > Poaceae > Thinopyrum > Thinopyrum elongatum. Next base: position 282,372,588 of record CM022302.1, on the reverse strand, counting down.
ACATAGACTTAGCAAAGCACAACACCATAAATAATACGGATGACCTCGCCAGAGACGCAGCCAATGGGCATCATCAGGATGACCCCGCGGGGCAGGAGGACCCACTCAATCCAAAAAGCCACGAAGACTCCGAGCATAGCAAATACCTCCCACTCTCTGAAGAGGAGGCCAGTCTTGGGGAGGATGATTTTATCGTCCCCGAAGACCCTCTGAAGCAAGAACATTTCAAGCGGAGGCTTTTAGCCACCGCCCGCAGCCTAAGGAAGCAAAAACGCAAAATCAAAGCTGAATAGGAAACCCTAAATGACCGATGGACTAAAGTCCTAGCTGCCGAAGAGGGGTACGACCGCGATGACCGAACCAGGAGTTATCCTCAACGAAGGCTATTGCCGCAGTTCGATGACGAGGCTATAGAGCCAACACGCCCGACGTATACAAACGCCGAACAGCCAGACCGACCCCCTAGAGGGCGGGACAGGGAAGCTGACGAGGCCGAACATCCAGCCGCCCCACCTCGCCATCACGGCAAGGATCATGTGTGGCCCACTTACGAGTACGACCTCTGCCATGACCTAGATGCTCGTGGAGGCCGTACTAGGTCCATCTACAGACCCAGGGAAGATCCGCCCGCATACCGGGAAGGATACTATGATCGGTTAAACCAAAACGATAGAGTCCACGAGTAGCAGCAGAGTAGGAGGGCCGACAACCTCCGTCGTGACGTAGCCCGAGTTCGGGGCGCCGCGCACCCCCTGTGCTTCAGAGAGAGGGTAATGCAGCACCAATTCCTAGAAGGCTTCAAGCCTATGAACATCGAATCATACGACGGAACCACAGATCCAGCCGTATGGATAGAGGATTTCCACGCCATTAAATATTTACCGCTCAAGCTCAAAGGCCCAGCTCGACACTGGCTAAACAGCCTTCCTGAAGACTCTATAGGTTGCTGGGAAGAGCTTGAGGACGCTTTTTGAGCAAACTTCCAGGGCACCTATGTCCGGCCTCCAGATGCTGACGACTTAAATCGCATCACGCAACAACCCGGAGAATCTACCCGACAATTTTGGAAGCCAGAAACCCTTCCCTTCTGAGGTCAAGATGGTAAACATGATCTACGCAACCCACATACCGAAGAAGGAAAGGAAGCGAGCGCTACGGGATGTATACTCCATCGAGCCAGTAGCGCCGAAGTTCAATCCATGGCCAGCCTGCCCGATCACTTTCGATCGTAGGGATCATCCCACCAGTATACGCCATGGAGGTTCCGCAGCCCTAGTGCTGGACCCCATCATCGAGGGATTCCACCTCATTAGAGTCCTAATGGATGGAGGAAGCAGCCTCAATTTGATATATGAGGATACAGTGAAGAAAATGGGGATCGATCCATCAAGGATTAAACCCAGTAACACCACCTTCAAGGAGGTCATTCCGGGAGTGGAGACCCGCTGCACGGGCACCATGACACTCGAAGTGGTGTTCGGATCTCCAGATAATTTCTGAAGCGAGCACTTGATCTTCGATATTGCACCTTTTCATAGTGGCTATCACGCCCTCCTCGGCCGAACAGCGTTCGCTAAATTCAATGTCGTTCCGCACTACGCGTACCTTCAGCTGAAAATGCCTGGTCCTTCGGTCGTCATAACTATCAACGACAGCACGGAATGCTCACTTCGAACTGAAGAGCACACTACAGCCCTAGTGGCCGAAGACGACACCGGCCCATATAGGTCCGAATGCCGACCTGCTGTAAGGGCCGGCGACAACAATAAACGGGTTTGAACCTGTTCCCCATCATGGGAACCAGCATGCATTCACCGCAAATAGGGATACGCACCCCACGGCACGCCCACATTCTTCACGCTCCATGTGCCTCGTCAGCACAACTTCGCACTTAAAATACCATGGGTAACCATGAGGTGTACATGAATCCGAAGCACATGTTCGGTTAAACCGAACTTCAAAATTACCTCGTCCTCGGACGACCCGGGGACCAATTCCAGATACCCCCAAGTTTAAAGCTTCATCGGCAAGGTCCTCGCCCATCAAGGTCTCATCGAAGGTCCCAACCCCCATCTATCAGAAGCAAAGGCGCAGATGTGCAGCAGGGCATAGTGAAGGCTTCAACTCATGCATCAAGGCCCTGCGTCAACCTTTACTCTGTAAATGTTCATTTTTCTTTTGCAAGTACTGCCTTCCCAGTTCGAATTGTATGGTTAGACGTCCTGAGCTCACGAGAAATAATAAAAATACCCTTTATGGTGTTCGGATATTCGCATCTTGCAATTTTTCTGTCCCTTTCCTATTCTCTCCTCGCTCTTCAAACAACCCAGCATGAAAATATATTAATCAGTTACGAATTCGATTCATACATCAGCTCAATACCTTTAAGTTCGGCACCGCGTCCCGCTAGGTGTCCGGCGTCTCGGATATTGCACTATATGCATCTGTTCTGAACTATGTCTTGGGTCAATAGTTGGGTTGCCCGGCTCCTGTGTTTGCCCCTTATGTTTCGCTTGTTCGGCTAAGAGGGCAAAGGGAGAACCCCTGCGATTGAACTACTGGTTTGACCGATCAAGTACCTCAGGAGGAAAAAACCAAAAATTGATCATCATAGCAAGCGCGAACGGGTCTGCGATCCGATGACGAGGTTGGACTCTAAAAATCGTTGGCAATTTCGCCATGTCACATGAAGGGTTCATCTTAAAAGAAACCATGTGATCGGAAAGGGCACGCTTCGACCCCCAAGTACATCACAAATACACTGGGGGCTAGTCCCTAGTCCCCACCGTCAAGCTCCTAAGGCTAAGTAAAAGCAATAAAACCGAATAGTCTGATTGCCTGGTTTCGTTCCCGCACTACCACCTCCGGGCACCAAGAAGTTGGCTAAGGGTAACAGTGTGGAAACAAAACACCCTTCGTGATATTCACTTGGGGGCCGAAGCCGACGACTGCTAGCTTTCAGAACTAAACATACGGCCACACCGGAGTCAAAATTTAATCACTACAATATCAAATAAATTCACCAGGCGCATAATAAAGCATAAATCCCACTTGGTACAAACTTGCTACATCTACTCAAGTACTACATTTTTCGAACACTGGCCCTCTATCGCTCGCGCTACGGTCATCACCTACGCGAAGTACTGCTCGGGGCGGCGATGCTCCTTCCCCTAGGGCGGAGGACCAGTGGCCATCTCCATAGGATTAATCCTCGGCCAATGAACCATGGTCTTCACAAACGTGAGCCTCGCCCCCTCAAGGCACACTGACCGCTTCACGGCGTCAATCTGGAGCGGCGCCTCCCGTAGCCTTTGGACAAGGTCGAAGTAGGTGTCCGGAATGGGCTCGGTCAGCCACAGGCTGACACAGAGGTCCTTCAAGGCCAGCTCAAACATCCGATGCATCTCCATCAGCTACATCATTTGATCGCTGAGGAGGGGAGGATGCTCGGAGTCCGGAAATTGTGACCAAAAGAGCCGCTGCGTGGAATCCTCCTCGCGAGTGGCATAGTGCCTCACCGCGGCCGCCACATTCTTCGGAAGTTCAGCGAAGACGCCTGCGGAGCGCCAGACCCTCGTCAACGGGATGAATCTGTTGCCTCCGAACACACTCTGCAGTAAGTATTTGTTACCATGGGCAATTTGTGTGGCTTGCCAAGCTCCTCCTGAACACCTCGGGCGTCACTCCTCGCCTCCTGGAGCTCTTTGTCCGCCTTGGACAGATGAGAGAATTGCTCCTCCCACCCCTTCTCAAGGGCCTCAAGCTTCTCAGCGGCATCCTGGAGCTCCCCTTGGACCTCGGTTACCCGAGATTCATGCTCCATAGCAGCACGCTTGCCCTGCTCAAGCTCGGACACTGCCCTCTCAGCAGCTGTCCTCTTCTCGGCCGCCTTGGCCTCAGCTTTCTTAAGGGCCTCCTTTAAGCCCTCGACCTCGGCGGTAGCAGCTGCAGGATCATCAAAATAAAAGGATCAGTCAATGGTCTGGCTAGTCCCTATCTAGCAAATACACATCTTTTTACATAGCTTACCTTGCGCCTCGTCAAGCTGTTTGTTGACAAGGTCCAGCTCTTGATCGAAAAGCTTGAGCTTCCGATCCATCTCCTCTAACACCGCGACATTAGCAGCCACGGCCACGGAAGATGCCTGCGTTAGCATCAAAAATATCGACATTGTTAACCGACCTACCGAATTTGATCCTCTGCAGGTCCCTTCACAGAACCTGGCAGAGTCTCGGGGGTTGCTATGTATGCGGCCTACTTAAACTAAGAACTATAACCGCATTATCAGGAAAGATCATTACTTGACTTACCTCAAAGCCTATTAGAACGCCTTGGACAACATCGTTCAATCTGGATTGGACGGACCAAACACTCTGCATAACCGCACCCATATGGGTACGGTGCCCTTCGACGACGACGGAGTTGCTCACCAACTCCTCCAGCGTGTCCGGCCAGCCCACCACCGCCCGTACGGAGGCGTTCGACGCTGGCATTGGCTCCCCGGCCCCCTCCTCGCTGGGAGGAACCTGTGCCGTCGAAGGCCTTGGAGGCCTAGGAGCGGTCGGCGGAGGGGGTCCGGATGGCCCGGCCTCTTTTCCCTCGTCGGCCAGGAGGGACGCCCCCTCCTGGTCTTCGGTGACCGAGGTGTTAGCCTCGGCCATTACGGCGTCTACCTCCCCCTCCGTGTTTGGAGGAGGAGGAGTTCTTTGGGACCGCACCGCCTCAGCCTCTTCGGGGACCAAAGGAGGCGTGGAGTGCGCCATAGACCCATTGTCTGCCAGCTCGGAGGGCGGAGACGTTCCTTCCAAGGTTTGCTTGGTGGGACGCTCATCTGGTGGACTGCAATTCGAAGGGGTTAACCTTCAACTAAAACCAACTACTGAAAGCATAATAGCTGAAAATACAGACACCTTACCTGCTGGCAGGGGGCTTGACCCTGGATACCTTCTTCGGGAGCTCCTTGGATGCCTTGGACTTTTCATCATCCGAGCTGTCAGGTAAAACCAGCTTAGGCCGGTGTCGTCTCTTTGGGGCCGGGGAAGGTTGGACCTCCTCGGCGTCCTCGAACGCCGTCCTCTTTTTGGAGTGCGAAGAGGCACTCTCCTCTTTGTCCTCCTCCTCCTCACCCCCATCATGTACGGATGAGGCCGCAGCGTCTCCGGACCGGTTGCCCGGGCGGATCCTGCGGCGGAGGCCCTCCCTGGCCTCCGGTGCCTCTTGTTTCTTGCCCTTCTTAGCGGGCGCCTTGTAGGGCACAACGACTAGCATCTTCTCCAGCTGCTCTGATCGGGGCCCCTCCGGCAGCGGCGCCGGGCCGCTGATCTTCTTGGCCTTGGCGAGCCAGCCCTGCATAATCCACATAACCAGGTTAGATCGAATCTCATGTAATGTGAATATCCGAATACTCTTCGAAGAGACATGCACTCACCTCCCTTGAGAGATTCGTGGCGTCAAGACCGATGTCCTTCCCCTCAGCCGGCCACTCCATCTTCTGGGGCTAGAATAGTTGGCCCCATATCTTGTCAGGAGTCGTGCCGAAGAGGTGCCGCATAGCGGTCGGATCCTCGGGCTCATGCTCCCACATGGGCTTGGCTCTCTCCTAGCGAGGGAGGAGCCCGCGGTGGAGCATGATCTAGAACACGTCAACCAGCTTCGCGCCGGTCTCTATTACGATGTCGATACGCTTCTGCAGCACTTTCCTGTCGGCAACACATCCCCAGTCCGGACTCTTGGTGGTCCAGGAGGCCAATCTAGTGGGGGGTCCCGACCGGAATGTGGGGGCCGCTCCCCATGCGGCCTCCCTCGGCTCGGTAATGCAGAACCACTCCTTCTGCCACATCCGGACGGTGTCGACGAAGTGGCCGTCCAGCCACTAGACCCGTGTCAGCTTGCTGATCATGGCCCCTCCGCAGTCTGCATGCTCGCCGCCGACCACCTTGGGCTTCACATTGAATACCTTCAGCCATAAGCCGAAGTGCGGCTGGACCCAGAGGAGCGCTTCACAGACTACGATGAAGGTCGAAATGTGGAGGAGGGAGTTGGGGGCTAGATCATGGAAATCTAGCCCATAGTAAAACATTAGCCCCCGCACAAAGGGGTGCAGGGGAAATCCAAGCCCCCTAAGGAAATGGGGGATAAAAACTACCCTTTCGCCCGGCTCGGGCGTAGGGATGATCTGGCCCTCTTCGGGGGCTCGATGGAAGACGTTGGCTAGCAAGTAATCGGCCTCCTTCAGCTTCAATATATAATCGTTGGTGATGGAGGAGGCCTCCCACTTCCCATTGGCACTGAATCCGGCCATGGTCGAAGGACGTGAAGTGGGATTGGCTATGGAAGCAAGGAGAAAGGGCGCTGGAGCTCTGAAGGATTCCGAGTGCGGAAGGTAGGAGAAGGCATGGAATGCAGACTGTAGCGGCCCCCCCTTTTATAGACAGTGGGCAGGCCAGAGACCCCTTTTTTCACGGCGTTGGCCTCTCTACTTCCCGATATCTCCGCAACATTATGAGCGGGGAGGGGAATCGAAATCATTAACCATATCCCCTGAAAAGCGGGACACGATCTCCACCTTAAGAGGACGTGTCAAACGTGGTGTCAGCCTTGAGCCGCGTTATGGCTAGAAGCGACTCTTCGTTGAAGGAGAAAAAGTTGTTAGATAAAGGGACTATTCACGCTTGAGCAATGTTTTTATTACCTTCGGCGTTAAGTAAAACTACCGTTTCAGATTTCAGACATCACTTGGTTCCGAACAGGAAGGATACGTACTGAGGAACTCACCCTCCAAGCCAAATCCTGGTCGGAAGGATGGATACCGGATACAAGTCTTGGCGTTGGAGGCAAGTTCGGGGGCTACTGAGGGAGTCGTGGACTAAGGGGTCCTCGGGGCGATGGCCCATTGTGCATGGGCCGGACTGGTGGAGCCGTGTGGTGACTGGAGACCTGTGAAGCCGTGGTGTGCCCTCCAATTCAAGGGTGGACGGGATCTCTTTCCCTCTTGTTGTAATCTATCTTCGGTAACCCTAACCCTATCGGTGTCTATATAAATCGAGGGTTGTAGCCATTAGGGAGAGAGCTATCTTCATCCCCCCGTAGCCTAGGGTTTAGCTCATATTGATCTTCAGGTAGATCTACTCTGTAAACCACGTTATACAATCAATACAATCAAGTAGGACGTAGGGTATTACCTCTTCGAGAGGGCCCGAACCTGGGTAAACACTGTGTTCGTCATCCTTTGTTACCCATCAATCCTAGATCCATAGCTCGGGACCCCCTACCCCGAGGTCTGCCGGTTTTCACACCGACAGGGGTCATTGAGGACAGTTTCAGCAAGGAGCTACTTTGGACATGCTAAAAAAGATCATGATAGATTGCAACCTGACAAGACGATTCAGATCCGTAGTACACCTGCCTTCTGATGACCTTAGGCAAGTGCTCAGCGGCGACCGCCGTCGTGGTGGCGCTGCCGAGAGCGGTGATACGAGCAGGAGCAGCCGCACTGAAACCATCAGCACCACTCGTCCGCATTCCCCCAATGTCTGTGCCATGCGAGGGAATTTGTAGGCTATGTAGGGATTTGGGGGAAATGGGGAAACTGTGGGGATAAGCTAACGGTCAGGAACTACTTATGGCACTATATGTTGTATACGGCACACTGTTTATACATGTCGTTTGTGTTAGGTATTACAACTTCACACACGATTTCCGCGCCAAACCGTGTGAGAAGACAATGTAGGTGAGACATGGTTGCCGTTACATAACCGTATATGACCCTGTACATATAATTGAGTTACAGTGATACCGTGTAAATAGCCTCTCTGCGGATATCGATCAAAAAATAAAACAGCCGCTCTACAGATAGAGATGGTGGTGGCGGCCTAGGCAGCGGCTACCGGATAAGAGGTCAATCCTCGGTCGATGGGCGATGGCGCCATCATAGGAGGTCAATCCTCAGTCTGTGGTAGGAGATAGGAGGAGCTCAACCATCGAGGTCAGCGGCGGCTTGATTGGAGCACATCCATCGCGGTCGATGGCGGGATAGTGGAGGTCGAACTTCAGGCGGTAGCCGCACTAAGCTTTGGTCCTCGACCCTGCTATCTCGGCATGCCGCCGCATCGCGCTTCTCTGTCTGCTAGGTGGAGGTGGCCGCACGGCTAATTAATTAAGTTATTCTTTTCATGACTGGCTTAATTAAGGTATTCAATTCCTAAGGGTAGTGTTGTAGTACTCTTCGTGTAAATTGACTGGCCATTAATTTTTTTCATTGCACATCTGCATAACAATATGGAGCGCCCTCAGTAATTATGAAAATAAAACCTTGTGATTTATGCACACATCTTTGGGCATTAGTTAATCCATGTATTAATGTTGTTGTTTTGTTTTTAATTACCATTCGTGTGGTGCAGATGGAACGATCTCAATGGATGAAGAATCAGAGAACCACAAATTTTATCAGTGGCATGACAGAGTTCATGAATTTGGCTGAAAGTAGAAAGAGGAGAAATGGTGATGCGGATTACATCCTGTGTCCAGGTACTCATTGTGCCAATACAGATTCACGTCAAGTTGGAGTTGTCCAGTGGCACTTACTCTCTCAGGGATTCATGGATGGATATACACGTTGGACTAGACACGGTGAAGAGCAGGTCATGGATGAATATACCCAAGGCTACGAGATGCCAAAACCCGGTCAGTGTCACATGGATGTTGAATCTAACATCGGGGCAGAGGCGTCAAGCTACCAATGGAACACCGGAATGCCGAAACGCCCACTGGAAAACCAAGAGGTCGACGTAGATGACGACGATCTTGATATGCCAGATTTTGATGCTATGATTGCAGATTTCAAGGGCCCAAAAAAGGATATGATTGTGTACAAGGATCTGCCAACCATTGATGCGGACTCCAAGAAAGAATTGTATCCAGGTTGCAAAAAGAAATATTCCAAGTCGAGTGCCACCCTGGCACTTCTCAGATTTAAAGCAGCAAATGGTCTATCAAACAAGGGCTTCACAGAGATGTTATGTCTTTTCAAAGAAATTCTTTTGGTAGATAATGTGCTCCCCAGAAGAACGAACGAAGCGAAGAAAATTGTTTGCCCATTGGAACTTGAAGTACAGAAGATACACGCTTGTGTGAATGATTGTATATTGTACCGTGGTGAGTAAAAAGATTTGCGTGCATGTCCCACATGCAAGCATGCACGATACAAGCGCAGGAGAGCAAAGGACAAGTACAAATTGGATGACGAGATCAAGACAGGAATCACGTTCAAGTTTGTTTGGTACTTGCCTTTAATTCCAAGGTTGAGGCGTTTGTTTGCAAACCCTAGAGAGGCAAAGAGGTTGCGGTGGCATCACGATGAGCGAACTGCGGATAAATATATGAGGCACCCGAAAGATGGGGCTCATTGGGAATTAATCGACAACAAGTTTCAAGACTTTGCCAAGGATCCTAGAAGTATAAGGCTCGGGGAGTGTACTGACGGGATGAATCCTTTTGGTGATATGAGCACCAATCACAGCACATGGCCGGTGCTTCTGTGCATATATAACCTAGCTCCTTGGTTGTGTATGAAGAAAAAATACATTATGATGTCAATGATTATCCAAGGCCCGAAGCAACCTGGAAATGACATCGACATTTACTTTCAGCTACTGGTAGAAGAACTGCTGACAGTGTGGATAGATGCGCCTGCTGTAAAATGTTATGATGCTTACAGAAAGGAGATTTTTGATCTACATGCGATGCTGGTGCACACCATTCAAGATAAGCCGACCTTAGGCAACACATCGGGGCAGAAAACAAAGGGTGGTGTAGGTTGTGTCACATGCATGGATAGGACAGCTAGCAGATTTCTTCCCAACTCGCGCAAAACCATGTATTTGCGTCATCGTAGGTTCTTATGGAGAAATCACCCATACCGAAAGATGAAAGCTGAATTTGATGGTACGATATAGGTAGATGTGGGCCCAAGACCCTATGATTGGGAGGTGGTCCACAACATGGCTAAACAAATTGATGTTGTGCTTGGCAAGAAGCACGCTTTGACGGTGAAACAAACACCCAAGGGTCAAGTGTTTAAGAAGAAATCGGTGTTCTGGAAATTACCTTACTGGGAGATTCTACGTGTACGTCACTGCATCGATGCCATGCACATAGAGAAGAACGTATGTGAAAGCATCCTTGGTACTCTGCTCAAGATTAAAGGTAAAACAAAGGATGGTGACGGTGCACGGCTCGATATGCTTGCTGATCAATCAAAACACAAGAGTGAAGTAGAAGATGATGACAAATTCATCAAAGCTCGCTAGAGTTACAATTTCAGTACAAAAGAAGCAACACAGTTCTTCACCTATTTGTTGTTAGTTAAGACACCCTCTTCCTATTCCGCAAACATCTGAAGTCTCGTGGATGTGAGCTCAGGTAAAACGAAGTTGGGACACATGAAGTCACATGATTGCCACGTAATGTTGACACAAATCCTCCTAGTGGCCATCAGGAATCTGATGGGCAAAGATATAAGAAACACACTCATTGAGCTCTGTGATTTCTTCAACCAACTATGGCAGAAAGTTGTAGATCCTGAAGAGTTGGATCATATGCAAGAGGATATTGCAAGAATATTGTCCAACCTAGAGATGTTTTTCCCACCGTCATTCTTTGATGTCATGGTCCATCTCACTCTGCACCTTGTCGACGATATAAAGTATTGTGGTCATGTGTTTCTTCGCAACATGTATCCCTTCGAGCAGTTCATGGGAATACTGAAGCGCTATTGTTGGAACTGAAACCATCCAGAGGCAAGCATCCTACAAGGTTATACCGCGGAGGAGGTGGTTGAGTTTTGCACTGAATACATGAAACAAAGACCTATAGGTTTGCCCCTCTCTCGCCACGAGGGAAGGCTGAAAGGTAAGCCGGTCCTTGCTGGCATGCAAATGGCTGCACTTAGAGAATTGGCATAGAAAGCCCATTTAACGGTACTACTTAACAGCCCAGTTCTCAGCGCTTATGCCGAAGAACACCTGGCGAAGATACGCCAAAGCTTCTTACCAATGGTGCCTTCATCAGATGTGGAGATGAAGGAGCACACTAAGAACTACGCCGAATGGCTGAAGAATCGTTTGGCACAAGGATCCATCAATGACATTGCTACGTGGTTGGCACAAAAGCCATCACCTACGGTGTTGACGTACCAAGCATATGACATAAATGGATACACGTTCTACATCGAGGAACATGATGAGAAGACCTCATATCAGAAAAGCTCTATTCGAATAGAATGCATGGCTGTAGATGAAGCTGATAAAAGGGTATACTATGGAACCATCAAAGAGATTTGGGAGCTTGACTATGTGAAAGTTAAGGTGGCATTATTTAGGTGCACATGGATCCCTCTTGGTCATGTAAAGGTTGATGATTACAGGAAGACCTATGTTAACAGGACAATGATGGCATATCACGTGGACCCGTTCATTCTTGCTAGCGATGGTACCCAGATTTTCTATGCGGAAGGCCCCTTGCATAAGAACTGCCATGTAGTAATGCATGGGAAGAGGAGGGTACTGGGTGTCGAGGATGTTGCCGATGAGGACGACTACGATGAATTTGCCGAGTTGCCAGCCAATGGATCACGCACCCATCTAACAGAGAAGCTTAAAATCATCAGAAAACCCAAGTTCATTCGGGGTCAACGTAATGATCCCAGTTCCCCCATGTACATGGGAATTAAGCTATAAGATTAGTCTTTATGCCTACCCTGCAACTTACTTCGTTCAATTTAGAACTGTCGCGTGTACTGAATTTGTGAGTTATGCCCGGTTTTCTGTTGATGTAAGAACCATTAATATGTTGACCTTGATATGCTTCCAGCTTAGGCAATGAATATGAACTGTTTATTATTATTATATCATAGAGGTAGCACACTCAATTGATCTCACTCCAGGATGTGTGAACAAAAGATATGCAATCAGGTTTGCGAATAGCACACGGTTCGTTCATGAAAGCCGTGTGCCGACCAAACCCCGCGCGCGATCTGAGTCATGCTTTCTGATTACCCCGAACCCAAACCCCACAGATCGTACGTCTGCACTGTTGGATGCTCCCAGATCGAATGGCAATCCTCATCCCTTTCGACAGCAAATGCAGTTCCAGTTGTAATTTTATTTTTATGCACAAAATGCACGTTAAACTCAAAAATTGTCTTAAATATAGCTAACGATACCTGAAATGCACCAGAAAATCAAACCCGTGGTATAATGGTGATTGCGTACCGTGGAAATTTTTATGAGGCCAAACGATGAAGTCACCGGCCACTGGAGTTTGAATTGACACATCTCCTTTTGGAAACCATGATCCTTCATGTGAGATGCTCCGGTTTGGAAGGAGCGATCATCAAAACTTGTGCCAAACTTTACCAAAAAATTTCCACGGGGTCGTGAGAGCACGCCACGGGCACATATCGATTTTGATGATGTCTGGACTCCATCTGAATTTCCTATAATTAAAATACCGACTAGGCCTACGCCAGTGGCCGCACCTCGCGGCCGAAATGTTTGAAACTTCTCCCCGCTTCTCGGACAAACGTTTGAAAACTCACAAAGTGATGCACAAATGATTTGTACACCTTCTTTGCTAAGGCTGGCCATAGTGGGCGTATCATAGCCGGTATCATGCACTCGGGAATAGCAAATATGATGATGTGGCAAGGAATTAAAGAAGGGAGAGTGGGTTAGAGTAACATAGGTAGATACCATAACATAATAAATGCTATACTACTTTGTGTCATGCATGGCCATAAATACGGTCATCTATGATACTACTCTATGATACTATGCACTATGAAGGTAAGTAGTATCATACACTAGTATCATATGCATGATACTATTATATGATACTCCCCACTATAAGGTTGGCCATAGTGGTGGTATCATAGACGGTATCATGCACTCGGAAATAGCAAGTATGCTGATATCGCAAAGAATTAAAGAAGATAGAGAGGGTTAGAGTAACATATAGGTAGATACCGTATCATGTTAAATGCGATGCTAATTTGTGTCATGCATGGCAATAAATATGATCATCTATGATACTACTCTATTATACTATGCACTATAATTAAAGGTAGTATCATACACTAGTATCATATATATGCATGATACTAGTATATGATACTCTCCACTATGAGTAGCCTTAGTATAGCCTAACTAAAACATCCACATGTAGTTGTAGTAGGGTTTTGACTTTATATGCACTAAATGCAAGGTAAGTGCAAAAAATGACTTAAACATAAGAGACGAGACTTGAAATGGGCCAGAAAATCAAACCAAGGGTATATCCATGATTGTTTACCATGATTTTTTTGAGGCGGAACGATGTAGTCACTGACGATTTGGAGTCCGAAGTGTCGCGTCTCCTTTTGGAAACTATGATCCTTCTTGTGAGATGCTCCAGTATGGAAGGTGCGAGCACCAAAACTTGTGCCAAACATTACCAAAAAATTTCCATGCGATCGTGAGAGCACGCCACAGTGATACAATGATTTTCATTATTTCCGGACTCTATATGCATTTCCTGTAAGTAAAATACCAACAAGGCCTACGCCTCTAGCCGCACCCTGCGGCCGAACTGTTTGAAGTTTTTTGCCGTTTCTCGGACAATGAATGAAAACTCGCAAAGCGACACACAAATGATCTTGCTAACACCCACATGTAGTTGCTGCTATATATATATATATACATGTGTGTGTGTGTGCAAAAAATGACTCAAATATAGCAAACGAGATCTCAAATGCACTAGAAAATCGAACCATAGGGTACAATCGTGATTTCTTACCGTGCAAAAAAAATTGGAGGAGAAATGATGAACTCATGTTTTCATTCAAACGAAAATATGCTGTTAGTTCATGTAAATGTTTTCAAATAGCACATGGTTCACTCACGAAAGCGGTGTGCCTACTAAACCATGGCCGATGCCCCACTGCCACGCGCGTGATCTGAGTCATGCGTTCTGATTGGCCAGAACCCAAACCCCATGGATCGTACGTCTGCACCGTTGGATTCTCCTTGATCGAACAACAATCCTCATCCCTTTCAATAGCACATGCAGTTCTGGTTGTGATTTTATTTATATCCACAAATTGCATGTTAAATTCAAAAAATGTCTTAAATATAGCAAACGATACATGAAATGCGTTAGAAAATCAAACCCGTGGTATAATGGTGATTGCGTACCATGAAATTTTTTATGAGGCCAAACGATGAAGTCATCGGCCACTGGAGTTTGAATTGACACGTCTCCTTTTGCAAACCATGGTCCTTCATGTGAGATGCACCAATTTGGAATGAGCGATCATCAAAAGTTGTGACAAACTTTACCAATTTTTTCCCCGGGGTCGTGAGAGCACGCCACAGGCACACACCGATTTTGATGATGTCTAGAGTCCATCTGAATTCCCTGTAATTAAAATACCAACTAGGCCTACGTCAGTGGCCACACCTCGCTGCCGAAATGTTTGAAACTTCTCCCCATTTCTCGGACAATGGATGAAAACTCGCAAAGCGACACACAAATGATTTGTACACCTTCTTTGCTAACTAACACCCAGATGTAGTTGTAGAACGATTTTGAATTTATATGCACTAAATGCAAGGTAAGTGCAAAAAAATGACTTAAATATAGCAGACGAGACCTGAAATGGGCCAGAAAATCAAACCTAGGGTATACACATGATTGTTTACCATGAAAAAAATTTGAGGCGGAACGATGTAGTCACTGACGATTGGAGTCCGAACTGCCGCGTCTCCTTTTGAAAACTATGATCCTTCTTTTGAGATGCTCCGATTTGGAAGGTGTGAGCATCAAAACCTGTGCCAAACTTTACCAAAAAATTTCCATGGGATCCTGAGAGCACGCCACGGTGACACACCGATTTTCGTTATTTTCGGACTCTATATGCATTTCCTGTAATTAGAATACCAACAAGGCCAACGCCTTTGGCCGCACCCTGCGGCCGAACTGTTTGAATTTTTTTCCCGTTTCTCGAACAATGAATGAAAACACCCAAAGCGACACATAAATGATCTTGCTATCTAGCACCCACGTGTAGTTGCGACTATAGGAAACGACTCAAATATAGCAAACGATACCTCAAATGCACCAGCAAACTGAACCATAGGGTACAATGGTGATTTCTTACCGTGGAAAACAATTTGGAGGCGAAACGATGAACTCTTGTTTTCATTCAAATGAAAATATGTTGTTAGTTCATGTAAATGTTTTCAAATAGCACATGGTTCACTCACGAAAGCCTTGTGCCTACCAAACCGTGGCCGATGCCACCCGCCCCTTGCTGCGCGCGTGATCTGAGTCGTGTGTTCTGATTGGCTAGAACCCAAACCCCACGGATCATACGTCTGCACCATTGGATGCTCCCAGATCGAACGGCAATCCTCATCCCTTTCGACAGCAAATGTTGTCCGGCTAGGATTTGATTTCTATGCCAAAATGCATTGTAAATGCAAAAAAATGTCTTAAATATAGCACACGAGACCTGAAATGCGCCAGCAAATCAAACCCGTGGTATAATGTTGATTGCTTAACGTGGGAAAAATTTAGAGGCGAAACGATGAACTCACGTCTTCATTTCAAAATTAGTACATCTTCATTTCAAACGAAATTATTCTCTTTGTGCACACGAGCGCTTAGAGGCAACCGTTTGCATAGGCCTTTCCGCGTGGCGACCGGGGATATTTTTTCACCCTTTTCACCTAGGCCGCCAACACCCCCCCCCCGCCACCTCCCGCCCATGTTTCACTCAACTAGTCCACCCAATCTCCATCGCTAGCTCCCCCCTCCCCCAGATCCATAGCAGAACCCTCTCCGGCGCCGGCGTCCACACCCCGGCCGTGTGCCCGCTCTTCGGCGTCAACCCTACCTCCACTATCGTTCCCAACACATGGCTGCCCGCGCCTCGCCGTCTTCGTTTGCTCGCCAGCCACACTCAAGCATATCGATCCTTTAACCCTCGCCTCTCCTGTGGTCCGGCCAGGTTTGCATTAAGAAACCTGTTAGTTACCGCTCTCCATCGCGGTGATGCATATTTCCTCGCAATCCCTCTTCCTATTTCGTTCCGTATGTTGCCAAATTGGCTATAAATAACGGAGAGCGTATATATGTTCATTATCTACCTTCCTAACTAGTACATATAAGTTGTATTTGTTCCAATAAGTTACTGCCGATTTACAGATCGCGGGCGCCCGAGTCACACAAACTTAACAAATAAGCCATACATTTTCTAAATTATTGCATGACATGTTTAGACAGCTTGATACCAAGTTGTTAGTTTTATGCTTATCCTCCTTTCCTGAGTTTCGCATGTGTTCTCTGTAGATGCCGAGTAGCAGCGACAGCACTCATGCTTCAGGCGATGTATCTTCATCTGATTCCGACAACCCTAGGTCTTCAGCAGATGGTGAGGGATCAAGTAATCTTGAACGGGATAGAGCTGCAGCAATTACCCTTCCGGTCAGGACACAGAGGAACGCTCCAAGGAATCCCACACACCAGCCTAAAGGTGTATATGAAGTAACCGAGATTGATTTAAAGTCTTGGGCTCCAACTAAACCAGATAAAGCACGCACGAGGTTCAGGAGTGTGTGTGGATTTGTTGGCAGGGCAAGGCTCAACATTAATCTGCTGGGGTTTCGGAAGGCTGACACAGAAACACGGCAAAGGATAGTCCAAGAGATCATGGATCACTTCAATGTTCCAAAGCAGTGGAGAATGCAGGTGGAACACGCAGCACTGAAGAAGGCTAGGGATGCTTGGAGAAACTGGAAGCACGTGATGTACAAGAAGTACTTGAGTGAAGGCAAGGACCCAATCCCCGCATACCCCCAAATTACAAAGGCAGAGTGGGCAGAATTCAAAAGGGTCAGGGCAACTATAGAGTTTGCTTAGAAGAGTGCCAAGCAATCGGAACTTCAGAAGAGGAACACACACCCCCATCATATGGGTGTGGTAGGATACTACGACATGAAACCGATATGGGACCAGGAGGACAAAGAAGCAGTAGCGGCGGGTGGGAAACCGGCCTTTAGTGAAATCATGGGCGAACGCGCTAGAGACTACTTGCGGGCACGTGCAAGGAGGCGTGATGACGGAACTTATTACTTTGAGAACTCACATGACGAAGAACTGTATCGCGTGATGTTAAAGGCTTCCAAGATCCCTGGAAGGTTCTATAGGAACTCAGGGCCATGTGAAATTCTGTCCGATGATCTGGAAACAAGAGAGCCCCCTGGTCGTGCAAGGGGTATAGGTGTTAATGTCCCGCACAAGAGGGCTTTCACACTCAGCAAAGAAGAGAGGCTCAGCATGAAAAAAGCGAGGAGCGAAATGAAGCAGAATGAATTGTTTGAAAGGTTGAGGAAGGACGTGTATCCGGCTGTTCGAAAGGATATTAAGGACTCAATGATGATGTAGAAGACTCTAACACTGACAGATATCCAGCAGATTGGAGGGGAGGCGGGCATGGAGGATGCTAGTTATTGCATGACAACACCACACAAGAGTAGCTATGCATCAGCTGACCCCAGCGACACTGAGACTGCAGCTGCTCATGATGATGCTATATCTTATCTATCTGGAATGAAAGATAGACTGAAGGGCGTGCTTACACATTATGAAGGTACATTAAAATGTGCAACAGCCTGGGTTTGCCCACCCTTCTTGGAAGAGAGCCTCTTGTTGGACAATGTGCCAATGAAGCCGGGCTATGTGAAGTGCTACGTGACTGAAGTAAAGCCTGGATTCAATGAATTTGCCCTGAAGAATGTCCTAGGAGACTTTGATGAGCAAAGGAACTTGGCAGAAATACTGTTACATCACATCAAGTGGCCACGAAAGGAAATAGAGTTCATGGATGAGATCCCTGAAGCCCCGTCAAGAGCAACCAATGTCGCCGCCCAACCGGTGACGCTCTCCTTACCACAGCAGCTCTCGCGTGCTTCCCCCAAAGAACCTAATACTCATAATCCGACGGCTGATGCATCAACCTGTGATCAGCTGGCCCGACTTTGTGCCATACAGGCCATGTCATCGTCCACGCTAGAGCTGCCAGTGGCAAGGCCTACAACTGCTGAAGATGTACCACCGGTTCATATGCCGGCCGCTGAACTAGTGGGGGGAGACCCAGCTGCAGCACATGCTCAGCAGACCAACCTGGTGGAATGGACTGCTAAGCAGTCTGATGCATCGGAACCGCCTGCTAAGCAGCCTGTAGGTCCAGAACCGACTGCTCATCAGTCCATCGGTCCGTAGCCGCGTGATCAGCATACCAATGCGTCAGCACTTCCTGCTCAGCAAACCAACGCGTTGGCACGGCCTCCTCAGCACATCGACAAGTTGGCACCACCTGCGCAGAAACCCGACATAGCTTCAACTCATGGTCAGCAGTCCGATGCCTCTGCTCCTACAACTGAGCAGTCCGTCACAGCAGCACCGCCAGCTCAGCGGGCCGGCATAGCTAAACCATCTGCTAAAGTAGTCCGTCAAAGCTTCACTGTCTGCTAGGCAGTTTACCTTTCAGCCATCCAGACGTTCTACCAGAAATGCTTCAAGTACCTTGAAGGAAGCGGCCAAAAAGGCTGCACCCGCGAGGAAGCACGCAGGGAGAGCGAAGAGGAAAGAGAATGATTGCCTCTTACTTAAAGCACTCATCGCCCAGAACCAAATTCACAGCAGGTTGTTCGAATCGGGGAGTAATATTATTTCTGACGGCATGGATGATCAAGAAATAGCTTTGCAGCTTGCTAAAAATAAAGCGGACGTACTTGAAGCACACAATTACGTCCATGGCCAGCCATTTCTTGTTGGCGAAAACTTTGATGAGTGCAGCTCCAGTTGCCGCGAGTTACATAAATATTGCATGGATCAAATGTCAGTAGGTCATCATGTTCTGCTAGTCCACTACAACAGAGATCATTTCCGACACGATGCTGGTTCCATTAGTGTGGGTTTCGAGGACTTACTTCTCTTCTTCAGCTTCAACGAGCTCGATGCCACTCTGCCTGATTTTGTAAGTACTTAACAAACTCTAATCAACTTCTCCATACAAGGCTGTAAATGATAAACAACTAACTGCATTTTATTCCTCTCAGGGGATTGAATGCACAGAGAAGAAAAAGGGAGAGTGTGTATTTCATAGATCCTGCATTAGCAAATGGCACAACATTAGATGGTAAGGACCTACGGGACTGGGCCATTAACACGGTCGTCTGTATCTTTGAAAACATGTCCCATGCAGAATCATTTCTCTGGCCATATCATGAATAATAAGTCAAGTAAACAACCACGCATACATTGATTATCTTTCAAATTTCGACATAATTCGTAAGTTCATGGCTTTCTTAATATGTAGCAATCACTGGATATTGGTATTCATTGTTCCAAACAAGAACACAGTTTACTACATGGATTCTCTCAGAGAGTCAACAAACGCTCAGGATCTGATGCATCTTCAGCAATTCATGGATAGGTATTGAATTCTATGATGTTGAAATTAATTTGCATTCATATCTGGTTCAATAATTGATGTTGTCAAAATTCATCTTCATTTGCAGTGTGCTCGCATTGTGGAAAACTAAACTAGGGAACCTGTTTAAGAGGGAACTACCTCTGCAACACGAGATCGTTTCTCCGGTAACACACTGAAATCCGTTATTTTTAGAAAATTTATCCAATAGTCTGCAAATACCTTTTCTTACACTAGTCAAATGTTCAAGCTTCTAAATAAACCTCTTTCTATTTCTGTCCAAAGAAAAAAAATACATCTAACACCGATTAGGTTGTTCCTAACAGGACAAATACATTACAAATTCTGTACAAAAAATTTCAGTGTCCTCAGCAACAAGCATGGACCAACCTTTGTGGATACTATGTTTGCAGACACATGATCTCCATCTGCAAATCTGCTGATAGTTGTGAAGATGCTCACGAATTAGTACCAGTAAGTCTATCTTAATTAATATCTTCTACTCCACTCATATGGAACATTTTGATCTTAAAAATACTGCAGCTCATCTTAGAACCGATGACCCCTGAACCGCTCCCCGCTGGTGAATTGTTGATGGTTCGGAGATTTATCAGCGACTTCTTCCTGAATCACTACATCAATCCCACTGGTGATAATGAAGATTTCAGCATGCCTTCTCCTGAAACATTGAGTAAGAGTTAGCCGCTAAACATATACGCATGGATCCACCGTTTTCCATCTGATGAGGTCTTCGTATTTCCTACACTATGATTAATTATGTAATGCATATATGTGTCGACAAATCATTGGAATTTAGCTACCATATGTTCAATTGCAATTGTTGCGAAATATGATGAATGTTCTTCCTGTGGACACTATTTGTTCAATTCAATATTGTGGCAAATTTGCTTTTTGCATGCTGATTCAATATGGGATATTTTTGTTTTAACCTGGCAATTGCTCTGCACACGGTTCAACTAAATGAGTGTGTCCGATCCACATCGGAAAGCATACGTCAATAGTAGCGGAACTGTCGATGATACACAGCAGATCGCAAATGATTTGCAGCACTACTATGTGTGCGTAGGGGCTTCAGAACTGTTTGTGATATTACGTTATCACACACGAGAGCTCGGAGTAAACCGTGCCCAGTGTAAAATACAATCCCAGTTGTAAATTTTTCAGGAAACGTGTGGGATCCCAAATGAAAAGCACACGTCACTCTTGCCGCAACCGTTGGTGATACCCAACAAATCACAAATGGTCTGCATCAATTGTATGTGTGCGAAGGGGCTCCTGAACCGTTTGTGATAGAACATTAAACATGTGTGATGTAGTCTTGCTTGGCAGACGAGTTCCGTAGAAAACTCGTGTGCGATGGGGCACATATCGCACACAGTTCATATGTTGGCCCGTGTGCCTTACATACTGTTTCCCAAACGGTTCATTACGACACACCGTTTGGTTTCACTGTGTCATTAGAAACGTTTAATCACCGATCCCACACGTGCGAAAGAATTTAGTGTGTGCTGCATCGCACATGATTACATTTTGCATGGCCTCTGGATAATGGCTCCATATCCCCGACGGTTTCTGGGTCGTGTGGGAAGGACCCCCCTATCGCAGTCACTCACTTGGCGATGGTTCCAAATGTCATCGCGGAAAGGGGTTAAAAACCGTTTGTATAGCACCTCGCTGTACCAGTGTCCTGCTTTGTGGTGGATTGCCTCGCGAGGAGGATGTGTATGAACTAGTACAAGTGTGAGCTGTCTCGGGAGAGCTCAGGGGCGGAAGGATTCGATCAGATCCGATCCCTCTCTATGGTGGAGACTAGCCTATATTTGTAATGCCTTTGGTCCTCATGCCTCTTAGCTTAGGCGGGAAGGGATACCACAACGACCAAATTTGAAGCGGGACAAAAGTACATCCTATCCTGACTAAAGGTGGTCTTTGTCTGCAAAGCTTCTGGTCGTGACGCAGTGGTGGGCTCGGTGATAACCTCCGTCCTACCGAGCCCGTGGTCTCGGTCTTGTTCCACCGGAATTGAAGCCTTTGGGGGATTCCTCGGGAACCCGCGTATGTCCTTGCCTCCTTAGCACCAAAGAGGAAACTATCCTGGACGGCGCCCGCTGCCGCCCTACTGGCCTTGGTCCTCATGGCTCATGTCATCGTGCGCCTCATGAGGTGGGATGCCTGCCTAGAGATGTCCTCTCCTTGGGAGGCAGCCTCGGGAGGCCGCTCCTCGGGAGGCCTTGATGTCGTTCATCTCGCAAGGCAGGAGGCCCTCGCGAGGGTCTTGCTCATGAAGCCTTGGAGTTGGGCCGTACTGGGCCTTTGATGGCGCTGTGCATTGGGCCGCAGGCAGACGGGTTTAGGTATCCATGGTCCCAGGATGCCGACAGTCGCCCCTGGGCCCACAGCGTGCTCGACCTGGCTCCGAGGCAAAGGAAAAGAGGGGAGGGCAAAGCAATGCGGGCCCTAACCGCTTGCGGGCCAAGCTTGATGCGTGGCGCACGACGGGACGCGGACACCCCCACTTCCCCATGATGTCGCCTCGTCAACTGCCCAGGCTAACAAAAGCCTGGCGCGCATCGCAGGGCCATTATTACTCTCCTCCCTTGTATCTCCTTCCTCCTGCTGCGATCCCCTTTCTCTCTTCTGAGGCTTCTCTAGATCCAGACAGAGCGCCGCCTTTCCTTCTCCCCCGCCGGCGCCAGTGATCCCCGAATGGCACCCGCCGGGAAAGCGAAGCCCGTTGCTCCGGCCGCGAACTCCTCCTCCTTCGCGCTGGAGCTCCCAGCTTCCTCCGCCATTAAAAAGGAGGACCTCAACCCGGTGATCCTGCTGACGGCTGGGGACATGAACGAGTGGGGCGAGGCCCAGATCTGGTCCAGCTCCATGGCACGAAGCAGCTTGGCGGGGTCCACCTACCCCTTTTTCTTCCACAGCATCTTCGTCGGGCTGGTCCCGCCCTTCTCCGAGTTCTTCCTCGCCATCCTCGAGCACTACAAGATCCAGGCCCTTCACCTCCAGCCCAACTCCATTCTGCTCTTATCCGTCTTCGCCTTTTATTGTGAGGCCTTCGTGTGCGTGAAGCCCTCAGTGGTGCTCTTCCGCCACTTCTTCAGCCTGCGGTTCACCTCCAAGACCAATCTGTCCGCGAGTGTCTCCTTCATCACTATGTCAACCAGGAACTCGCTCCTGAAGGCGGGGAAGAAGGCGGAAGGCTACCGGCAGTGCTGGATCCTCATGGACGCCCATGGTACCGACCCGCGCCTCGAGCCCCCGACGGAGCTGCCCGAGCAAATCCCCGACTAGGGCTCCGCGAAGCTCACCGACTCCCGAGCAAGACCCGTCCTGAAGAAAATATCCTCAAACATGAAGGCGAAGCTGTTAATGGGGGCAATGATCATGAAGGAATTCTTGGCGCACCGCATTGTGCCGCTCCAGTCACATACAAAACCCCTGTGGGAGTATGCGGGTGCGGAAGACGCGGTGAGGCTGCGTGCCCCTGGCCTGACCACCGAGGAGCTGGACGCGGCCTTGTTCGCCTTGCTCAGCATGATCCCGGGGGACATCACTGATTCCATCGCCTTGCTGTACAGCCGCGACGACAGTGAGGTGTTGCTCGAGGCCATGGCCATTTTTGACGAGTGGGGGCCTAAGCCGAGCGACCACCCCGAGTCGCCCGTTGTGCTGTCATCCGACGAGAGTGGCAGCAACAAGGATTCGGAGGAGACGAAGGATGACAACCCTGGGGAGGCGTCCCCATTATTGTGACGTTGGATCCTCCTCGGCTACGAGGATGACGACGCTGATGCTGATGAGCTCCCGGCCACGGATTCTCCACGCACCATCAGGGCGCCCGGGAGGAGGTAGGAGTCTGCATCCCCGGTCACGTGAACGTCTGGCTGGGTGACCCCAAGTGAGAGGGCGACCGTGCCCCCTTCGGAAGGCCCTCCGCACCTTGCTGGGGCGGCTGAGGAGATGGGCTCGTCCCCGCAGGGTGCACCGCCAACGGTCGCGATAGCCTCAGCTGAGGCGGCCATGGTTCCGCCAGCCAAGACCCCTCAGGGGAGCCCCCTTGCTCCTCTAGTCAGCGGCGCCGCAACGGGGCCCGTCGGGGGCCACTCCGCCAGCCCACAGGGCGAGACCGGGGCCACGTCGAAGAAGAAAGTGGGCGCATCAGCCTTCGAGGAGGAGAAGAAAAGGAAGTGGGCTACGCCAGACGAGTGAGTATCCTTGCCTTACCTCCTGACCACGCATTCGTAACCCATATGCTCATGCTGCCCCTCGTTGCACCGAACAGGGGCGACGGTGCGTCGAAGAAGATGCCGACCGCTAACGCGAAGGTACCCATCTTCCTGAGGGCAGCCTTGGCGCTCGGTCGCAGCCTCAATGGGTGTGGGGGCGCGCAACACCGACCCGGCGTAACCCTTGGGCGCGCGGGTAGCAACGCACCAGGGCGTACGGGCATGCCACCCCCTCCCGGTGCTTCGCCGGTGCCGCCCGGGGGGCCGGCCAACAAGGGAGAGGGGGCAACGCCCAATCCTCCGCTGGTCGAACCTGACTCAGGGCGTGCAGCGGTGCAGCCTTAGGCAGTGCCAACCCCCGTAATCCAGCAGGCCGCGGCGTCAGTTGCTCTTGCTGTGTAGCAGGAGTCGGGCGACACGGAGAAGGACCCGGAGCCCCTAGAGCCCCAAGTTGATCATACCACGACCTCATTGGCCATGGTCCCAACTGACGTGCCAGCACCGCTCCCTCGTCAGGTCCTCGCGCTTGCAAAATGCGGTGCCCTGATCAGGCACGAGGCCTTGGCTGATGCTTATGTCGCGCTTGGCTGGTTCGAGGCGGACCTCCGATATGCTGACAGGCGCCTTGCCAAGGAGTGCCTGGGGCTCGCCTCTGCGTGGCTCCAGGTCGATACGGTGACCAAAGAGGTCTGGAGCCAGGCCGAGGCCTCAACTGCGGGGAGCAAGAAGGAATCCATCGAGGCTAGGGCGGCCCGCGACGACGCGCTGGCTATGGCAGCGGCGGCCGTCAAGCGTCACGGCGAGGCGGAGGGCAACCTGAAGGCACTCCAGGAGGAACAGGCCATGCGCACACAGCAGCTTCAGCAGCGGGAGGATGAACTCAAGGCTCGCGAGGCGAAGCTTGTGGTCCGTGACTCCACGCTAGCGAAGGTGGTCGAGGAGCAGGCCGCGGAGTGCGAGCGCCTGACCAAGCTGCAGGAGGAGGTGACGGAAGCCCAAGCGTCCCATGCCAAGCATGTCTCTGAGGCAACGGCCCGGCTGGATGCCTGGGAGAAGACCCTTGCCGACGTCGAGGGTAAAACGGCGGCAGACCGCGACGCCTTCTCTTCCCTCGAGCTCAGGGCTCGCCAAGCGCTGCAGTCTATCTGTAGGGGAGGATTCAAGGATCCTCTCCTCCAAGCTCACCACGGAGCTCGAAGGCACCGCCATCGAGGTGGACTCCATCCTGGAGGAGGAGTGTCGCGACCTCTTCTTTGTGGCAGCGACGCACGTCTTCAGCCACCTTTATCTCCGCGACTCCAGCTTCGACTTTGATGCGGTGATAGGCCCCATCCCTCTCGAGTCCCGTGCCACCATGGTGGAGGCCGTGGAAGGCCATGTGGCCGCACTGCTGGGGAAGTTCACCTGCAACATTGATGATAGTTTTACCGTGACCAAGGCAGGCGGCGGCAGTGGTGATGACAGCGACGTTGAAGACAGGCCTGTCGTGGCTGAGGCGAGCGGTGGCAGCGGCAATGGCGGCGATGGCCCTTCCCCCTAGAGTTTATCCTGCAACGACCGATCGTGCCTCGTGGAGGCGTAAGACTTTGTTTGAATTTGTGATACGTTTGGTGCCCGTAATAACTGTTTGAACTCCGTAATTTCCTTTTCGTGCTTGATTTCCTTCCTGCTTGCCTGTGTGCTCTGCGTTGGCGGGGCCCAGCCCCAGACATACCTCGGCCGCCGTTGGGATGTCAGTTCGTGATCGCCTCCCACGTCCCTCCCCCTTTTTTAGGGGAGGGCGCGTGGGCTGGCTCTCCACTACACTAGGGCGACCGCCCTGCTTCGCCAATCCTGCGGCATGTGCACCTAGCGAACGCATTACACCCCCACCGCCCAGCCTCGCCAATCCGGTGTTCTGGCTCCTCTAATCAAGAGACTACCACCATGACCGCCCTTCTGCATGAATCCCATGCCCCGCGCCTAATCCGTGTCATGGGGGGAAGGGATGGCCGCAGTAAAGGAAGGAGTGATGGCAGGCGGCAGTTACTTCAAACCAGGCGTGGTCGTGGGCTTGCCCATGTCGAGCCTGGTCACAACCCACGTACGCGTGCGCCCTCGGTTTCTGGCACGAATAGCAGAGGCTATTTAAAAAAATAGGGTTTATGCCAGTCGAAGGCCCGGGGCTAGCCTGAAGATCAGATCAACGAAGAAGCAAAGAAGATCTCAAGACAATAGCATCATTGCAACAAGATTGGCATCGTTTGTGCATTGTTTGGGTCTCACCCGACGGTGCTCGGCAGCACGTGTGGCCGAGACCCGAGGGCTCCTGTCAGTGTATTAGACTAGGGGTGTAATACCGTGCCTTATGCACAGACGAGTAGCAGCTTCCCCGGCAAGAGTAAATTTTCAAACAAAGATTTCCCAAGCCAAAAGAGCCGCTCTTCGTGAGGTCAAGAGGGCATCAAGAAGAGCAAGACAAACCACAAGGATGAAGCTAGCTCTTGCCGGCAAGGCGAGCCCGGCAAGATGAAAGCCCGGCAGGCCATCACCAACCCACCAGCACTCCACCTCACCAAGCAGGTAGTCACCCATTGGCGATGTGTCGAGCTCGCAGGTGGTTAGGTGAAGGTTGTCAGGCACATGGCAGTCCGCTGGAGGGAAAACACCTTTATTGACACCCATCCTAATGGCGTGTCAAGCTAATAAGAGGTAGATGAGCAACCGATGCGGCAAGCTTGCCGGGGCTCCTCCTCCTCATGGCACCTAGAGATGCATTTAATGCATTTTGTCCTAAGTTGCAGAGTTAGGTATGATAGTTCTATATCTATCCAATCACGCTGTAATGACCCTTTTGCCACTATGGTAACCCCTTGAGCTATAAAAGGAGGGCCAGGGCAGCCGTTACAGGGGTTCGAACCCTACACAACCTCACACATACGTATTTGTGCAGCTGCCCTCCCTTCGCGACTTGCCGAGGAAGAGCGCTCAATGTACCTTTGCGCACACCCATCAATAAACCAAGCAGGAGTAGGGTTTTACGCTTCTCAGTGGCCCGAACCTCGGTAAAAACCATCATGTCCCTCGTCGTCTTGCTCTTTGAGTCACGTTCACCCCCGTCACCGAACCAGCAAAGGGGCAGCCCTGTCCCATCGATCGCCGGCTCCACGCCGACAATGGTGCCCATGAGTAAGCTGACGAGTGTGCATCGTTTCCCCGGGATTGAACCTGCGATGTGCAGATTACTTTAGGAACAGACCGCCCAGGAAAATATCGCGAGCGGCACCTGGCCAGGAGATCCCTTGAGCAGGGGCCCCGTGAGGCACGCCCCGTCGGCAGGTTGCCCTGCCAGATGCGGCGTCCCACAAAAGCTAAGCCTAAACACTTTGTGAGACACCTTCGACGTCTCTCGAGCCCCCTTCGGGCAATCTCACCAGCGCTGGTGTCTCTCCCTCGTGCGAACCGCATGCCCGTCAGGGAGAGCGTCCTGAGTGCCACGCCTCGGGGCCCTTGATAGCTCTCGGTACCCCTCACCTCTAGGGATGCCCAAGCACCACGACATGGCATACCAGTGATAGCTCACACTCGCGAGGGGGCTAGGTCCTAACGGTACAGAACGCAAAGGCGGGCAAAAAGGAAAAGGCAAGCATCAAGAGGAAGTCTCGCGAGAGCGCGAACATGTATTATAGCTCTTGGTACTTGAATAAAAAGTCATCATCTTCGCGCCTCCGCGAGGCAACGATCAACACCTAGCAGGAAAATGGAGGGGTGGCTTAAGGAGATGCGTCGTCACAGTCGCCGCCACTACCATCCCCTTCTTTTTCGGCTTTTCCTTGATCCTCACTGGTGTCGCGGGCGAACTGCAGGTGTAGCGTGTCCATGTGGTCCTCCACTGCTTTCTCGAGGGCGCCGCGAAGCTCCTCCGGGACTGGAGCAATCATCGCCTTGAAGTCGAAGTTGACGTCACTGTGGAAAAGGTGATTGAAGATGCGTGTCATCTCCTGGGTGAGGAGGTCGCGGCATTCCTCCTCCATGATCCCTTCCACCTTCTTCGCACCGCCTCAAGCCGATCCACGACATTGGTAAAGAAGGCAAGGTAGCTGGCATCATCGGTCTTAAGGGGGCTCTGGACGTCCTCCCTGCAAATGGAGCCCAAGGCCTAGCGGGCCCACGTCTCGAGGGTGCGGAACATCTTGGAGTGCTCGTGCTGCCGCCCTTTAGCTCGGGGTGCCTGTTCCTTCGCTTGCTCCATGATGGTGACGAAGCTCCCTACCTATTGCTGGAGGGCGGCTAGCTCGGCCTCAGTGTTGGCTTGAGCCGTCAGCGCTGTCCTCCGCCATCCCTCCGTTTCAGTCAGCATCTCCTTGAGGCCCTCGATCTCATGTAGGAGCTCCGTGCGTCGTGTCATGAAGCGGCCCTATTGCAGCTTCAGCTTCTCGCTGTGTTCCTTGACAAGCACCTTGTGAGCTTGCGTGATCTTCTCCTCAGCATCCACCTGGTGTCGGTGCAACAAACATTGGCATTTGTCGACTGAGCTCGTGCGCAGGCGTGCCGTCGATCATACATCCAGCATCAATGCATGACACGAAATCAAGCCAGAGAAGACGCTCTTCGTGAGATCAAGGAGAGCATTAAGAAGAACAAGACAGCAAGATATCACCTTGGGGAAGCCTCCCTTGCTGGGCAGGAGAGCCTGGCCAGGTCGAGGCCGCCCCGAGGACAAGTCTAGGTTTATCCCGGCAGGCCTGCCAGATAACGGGGACGCCAAGGCCAAACCCCGCCAAGCTCTTTTCAACAAGGAATCCCCACCAAGACGCCACCGCTCCACCTTATCGCACCCAAGTTACTCATCCATGCGGTGTCAAGGTGGTAAGCAACCAGGTGTATCCTCTCGAGCACATGGTAGCATCAAGGAGAAGAGATTAGCTTTATTGACACCCGTCCAGGCGGTGTGTCAAGCTGATAAGAAGAGGCAGATCAATAGCATGACAGGCTTGCCGAGATTCGCCCTCGACACGACCCCAAGCAGTGCATTTATTGCACTTTGCCTTAACTGCCAGAGTTATGTATGATAGCACTGTTAGCTATCTAATCACACCCAAATGACTGTTTTGCCATTGTGGTTGCCCCTTAGCCTATAAAAGGAGGCCCGAGGCAACCTAGCAAGAGGTTCGAACACTTCGACCCCCAGCATTTGTAATCTCACGTTGCTTTCCCCAAGGCATCCTTGCCGAGCCAGATCACGTGGAGCCTTCTTCCACCTCTAGATTAATCGACCAAAGCAGGAGTAGGGTTTTACGCTGCAAAGCGGCCCGAACCTGGGTAAAAGAGAAGGAGTCCATCGCCGTGCTGTCCCCCACTGCTTCTGCTCTTTGTGCAACGTGGCCATCCCCATGCCGAACCACAAAGGGGCACCCCTGCCCCAAGGTGATCGTGCTTCCATGCCGACATCTTTGGCGCTCGAGGTAGGGGGTGTCACTTGTGTGAACCTGAAGCAGTGACCAGCGCGTCAATCTTCATCGACCTTCGTCCTCCATTGCCCCCAAGAAGAAGAGCGGAGCTGGAACACATCCTTCCTCCTCAAAGACTTCGTTCCCGTAACTGCGGGTGCCACGGGCGCCGCGGCTGCGGCGGACGGAACCGGCGAGGCGGGCGGGGCAACTAACATTCCTGCTGCAGCTGGAGCAGGGGCTACGGGCATGACCCAACCTCCTCACCATGCCGCGGATCAAGTTCTCGCCGGTGCAGGTCACAGAGACGCACAGTTTCCTCCCGCTCACCCCATCGGCATGCACAACCAACGTGACATCAACGCCCACTCCGGTGCGGGCCGAGATCCATTGGCAGCACCGCCCGGAGGGACGGACGCAGGACGTGCGCTCCGTCCCACGTCGGGTAAGCACAACAGCACCCCGAGCGGCGCCGTCGACCCCCAACAACCGCGTCCACACGGGAAGGGCCTGGCTGATCAAGAGCCTGGTCAACAAGAGCAGCTTCGGCAGCGGCAAGTTCCTATGGCGACCGGTCGAAGGCGGCGAGAGCCCGACGGCGCACCTTCTGGTTCATCTAGAAGTTGAGCGGTGTCGCGCTCTGCTTCCCACACCATGCCAGAAATAGCGGCTGAAGCAGTAGCGAGAGCTCAACTGCTGTTGGACTTCCCTCTAGCAGCAGACAAGATGGATGAATGGAGAGATACCATTCAAAGTCAACTTGGATTCGCTGAGGGTAACAAGCTACCCTGTGGGGAACCGTGGCGACGCCCGCAGGCGACGCCGGCGACTCCCACTGATGGCCAAGACGGAAGGACCGCTCATACTGTGTAGTCCCCGCCGCGGCAACCCTCTCAAGGGCAACCATGGCGAACTCAGCAACCACGTGACGATGATGAACACGATGAGGGCATCAATGGCCATGTCTGATCCACAACTCCGGTGCGATCAGCGCCAAGTATTGAGGGAAAGGAAGAAGGAAGACGCTTGCGTCACCATTGAGCGGTGTCGTGAGACACGCCGTCAGTCCGACAGGTGCAACGGGGCTGACATTGAGGAGCCTGCACCCAGTGCTGACGGGTACCTACCTTACGAGGTAGGGTACCCTGCCTACACGCCGGAGCTGCGGCAAGTTCAGTGGCCATCGTCTCGCACCTTCAAACCTGACATAACAGAGAAATATGACGGAAAACTGAACCCGACAGAGTTCTTGGGCATCTTTACGATCGCTGTTCAAGTTGCCGGGGGAAGGGATGAAAATGTGCTCGCCAACTACTTTCCACTGGCCCTCAAGCCAAACGTGAGGACCTGGCTGATGCACCTACTGGATGATTCCATGTCCTCCTGGGCTGACCTGTGTAACGAGTTTGTGGGTGCCTTCACTGGCGGCCATCAAGAACCAGGACGGCCTAGTGACCTGCAAACCCTCTTGCAGAAGGAGGGAGAAAATCTATGCAAGTACTTGCAGAGGTTCAGTCGAGTCCACTGCAACATTCCAAAGATAAACCCAGCAGCTGTGATTGTCCCATTCCATATGAATGTGCGCAACCACAGAATGCGGGCAAAGATAAATGTTCGGTTTCCCAAGACCGTCAGTGAACTCTACACGCTGGCGGACAAATGTGCTCATGCTGAAGAAAGGAGAAGGGTTCCCGGGGAAGAGGTTGGCGTCGAATCCAATTCAGAGGAAGACGACGACGCTGCTGCCCCCAGGAAGAAGAACAAGAAACGCAACAAGAAGCGGAAGGAGAAGGCAGTGATGGCCGTCGAAAGTACTGGAGATCTCAGCACTAGCAAGAAAGCAAAAGTTGAGATGCCCGGCAAGGAAGTCGCCGCTTGAGATGATTGCCAGGCGGCAGCGACCGCTGAGAAGACCGGCAAGTTCGACGGGCCATACTGCAAGATCCACAAGACCAAGGGACATGATCTCCAAGACTGCAAGCAAGTTGAACAGTTGGTAGAGAAGCAGAAGGCCGAGTATGAAAGGAACGACAAGGAGAAAAACCAGAATGGCACTGGCGGGAAGGGCCGTGGCGGTCGTAACGGATACCACGGCAAGTCTAATCAGCAGAAAGAAAAAGCCGCCAGAGGCCGTGAAAGGAAAGAAAATGAAGATGACAGTGAAGAGGAAGATGATGAAACCAGCGAACAGGAGTTCCAGAAGTCTACTGAAGCGATGTGCATTGACGGGGATGCGTCTTTGCACTCCTCTCACCGCCAGCTCAAACAGTGGGCACGTGAGGTTAATGCGGCAGAGCCAATAGCAAGCGCTCGATAACCACTCAAGTGGTCCCGCACGCCCATCATTTTTGACATAGAGGATCATCCAGACCGCACCACTGTGATAGGATGTTTTCCATTGTTGGTCTCACCAACAATCCGCAACCTCAAGGTCACTAAAATGTTGGTTGATGGTGGGGCAGGCTTGAATCTGATTTCTTTGAGTGTGCTGAAGAAACTCCAGATTCCAATTGAGGATTCAAAGAAGACTGGCACTTTTCAAGGGATCAACCAAGGAAGGAGCCAGCCAAAAGGGAAAATTACATTGCCAGTAACATTTGGCGGGGAAATAAACTTCAGGATAGAAAAGATTATGTTCGACGTTGTCGAACTTCCCTTGCCATTCAACGGGATTCTTGGCCGGCCTGCTCTGGCCAAGTTCATGGCGGCGTCCCACTACGCCTATAGCACATTGAAGATGCCTGGTCCCATGGGAGTCATCACCATCCCATCAGACAAGAGAGACGTTGTCATCTATGTGGATCAGATGTATAGAGATGCGGTGGCAGCAGAGGCCGTCAGGGCCCTGGCTCCTGGCAAAAAGGAGAAGAAAGTCAAGGAAACCGACAAAGACCCTAACAAGGACTCCGGCAAGCGCATCTCTTTGGAGTATGTGACACCCGGAAGCGACTTGCCAGAAAGTTCAACAAGCAAGAGATCCAAGGTTGTTCCCCCGGCAACCAAGAAAGTTCTGGCATGGAAGGATGGCACTGATGGTACCTTCACCATTAGTGCTACCCTTGACGACAAATAGGAAAGCGCGCTTGTTACCTTCCTGCGGGCGAATGTCGATTTGTTTACCTGGAAACCATCTGATATCCCCGGTGTTCCCAGGGAGGTAATCAGGCACCACCTTGCTGTCTGTCCTCATGCCCGCCCCGTCAAGCAAAAAGTGCGGAAGCAGGCCTTGGAGAGACAACAGTTTATTGCTGAGGAGATCAAGAAGCTAGAAGCAGCGGGTTTGGTCCGAGGAGTGTTGCATCCGACTTGGTTAGCAGCGCCCCCTCTGCGTTGCCTTTTTATTGGGAAACCGCCCGGGGGATGGCTCTTCGCTATCTCTTTTCAAGAAATGCCGTTTTTGCACGCGCATTCCTGTCCAACGGCTACTGTTCCATGACCCCATGACCCGCGGTAATTACGCGGAGTGGACGTGGGATTGACAGATCATGATCACCAAAACTGCATGGGCAGCATCACTTCGACACGTGTCCATGCACTGTTTGGGGCCTAACCCAACGATGCCCAGTGACACATTTAGCTCAAGCCCGGGGGCTTCTGTCGGGGTACACAAACAAGGGTGTTCTGTTTCCCCTGACTTGTGGACGGACAGAAAGCCTCCACCCCGATGGCCAGGGCCTGCCGGGGAGATAGCTACCCCGCCGCAGTCAAGCCCGTCGAGCACATTCAGAGCAACTCGAGGCCAAACCTGAAAAACTGCTCTTCGTGAGATCAAGGAGCGGATCAAGAAGACCAAGCTGAGTATACAAGGCAAAGATTCCAAGAGAAGCATCCTCCGCTGGCCAGGCGATGCCAGCAGAGTCGATGCAGAACACAAGAGCAAAGGCAAACCCTTGCCAGTTGCGCCTCCGGGGCGATCGGAGGCCGAAGCGCACACCCCTCAAAGATAGCCCGACAAGTCCTCCCCCTGGCAGGCGCGGGCCAGCTACCACCGCTCCACCGCATTGCAACACTAGTCACTTGTCGATGCGGTGTTGAGCCCTCTAGGTGATTAAGTGGCTCTCACTAAGCACGTGGCCACTCAATGATAAGCAGATCACACCCATATTGCACGTGGCACGGCAGGCTTGCCGGGTTTCACCCTCAGCACGACACCTAGCAGTGCATTTAATGCACTTTGTCCTAACTGCCAGAGTTAGGTATGATAGTTCTGTTAGCTGTCTAATCATGAGACAGTGTCTGTTTTGCCACTGTGATTACCCCTTGAGCTATAAAAGGAGGCCCAAGGCAACCTAAAGAGGGATTCGGACCTCCTCACACTTTTACGCACGTAGCAGCTCTCCCCGAGGCCACCTTGTCAGGATTGAGCATTGCGTGCTGTCATGTTTCTTCCATCCAATCAACCAAAGCAGGAGTAGTGTTTTTCGCTTCTCAGCAGCCCGAACCTAGGTAAAAATGACTAGAGCCCCATCGTCGTGCTGCCTCATAGCTTCTACTCTTTGTGCAACATGATCTCCCCTTGCCGAACCACAAGGGGCTCATGGCCCCATAGGTGATCGTGTCCACCCATGACATCTTTGTCGCGCCAGGTAGGGGATATCGCTTGCGCGAACCCGAAGTCGTGAACAGCGCGTCGATCTTCATCATCACCTTCTTCGTCCATGTTTTCGAAGAAGAGGAGCGATGCAGCTCCCTAGCCTCGTCCTTTCCAGACACTATCGCTTGTCTCCACCGCGGCGGCGACGACGGCGGGAGCAAGGGACGACGGCGCTGCGGTAGGCGTGGCTGGTATGGGTACCATGGCCACAATGCCGCCCACGGCCAGAGGGAGAGGCGGGCCGTGTAGTGGCGCCGCCCTTCTTGCGGCCCCCTATCGAGCGCCTCCTATCCCAAGAGCTGCCATTTGGTCGGACGAACAAGAAAATGGTGTGCACTTGGCCCCCCTCTCTTCATCCTTGCTCGCCAATGATCTGGTTGCGCTAGGGCGATGCCACCAACGTCGATGAGCCCGCGTGGAGCTCGGTCCTGTATTTGTCCCGCCAAGGGTTAATACTGAGTAGAATGCTGGTGCAAATCCATTGGTTGGCACCCCCGGCAAGTGAACCACGGCAAGGCCCCATGCATAGGCGTGTCCTTCATACCGGTCATTGAGGGATCATTGGAAGTAAAGGAAAAGGAGGGAGGGGCCAATTCTTCTCTTTTTCCATGATGTTTCATTATTTGCAAATGTTTGCGTTGGCCCCTCGGCCCGTGCCGGGGTTGGGCACATGATTAATGGACCATCTAGTTCCTCCATTTTGTCCCTTTCCGGTCCCTCCTCTTTTCAGGGCAAAAACGGATATATGTGCATAATTTCGCCAGGAGACACAAGGGAGAGGAATGACCACACGTGGAGGCGGAGGTGCTATGCGTAATCAAATATGCACCCCGGCAGGAGGGAAGCATAAACAAAAGCCAGGTGGACATGCTTATAAATTCTTCTCAGAGCTCGCACATGCACATCCCTCGGACAACCAAGGGTTCGTATGGCTAGCCCTCTGCACGATGGAACCTTACGGTCTCTATTTGCACCCTTGCTTTGTTTCGAGCCTGCTCAACAAGGCAGGTGGCAGCATTGGAGGCAGATGAGGAAAAACCCACCGACATCATGTCCTTGCCAACAGAATGCTAAGGACCCGCTCCTCAAAGCAATCGCGGAAGCATGCTGTTGGCGGGCAACCAAAATGCGCGAGGAAACTAGCCATACGAAAATCAATGGAGAAATGAAGGGGATGGCATACACGTGCACATAAACATCTGTTCAGCAAGCATTAAAACAAAAATGGTTCAGAACTTAATACAAGATATGTATTGTGCATTAGGACAGGACAGCATGACAACAAGAATGGCTTAAGGCTGGGTGCGGTGACCTCCTTGGACTCTTGGAATGGAGAGTACCCTATCAACAAGGGGGCAGATTTCTCTGCAGCGGCATAGGTGTCAGCACCCGGCGGCAGCTTCTTGAAGCCATCGGAGAGGTCAAGACTCGGGTGGAAGAAGGCGAGGTTGCTCAAGACCAGGAAGAGAGCGTCGCGGGCAAGCTTCTGGGATTCGTCAGCAAAGTAGGCGGCCCTGTCATCTTCGTACATCCTCAACCCTTCGATCAGGCCTTCAAAGAAGAGTGTCATCTTGACGCTTGGAACCTCATGCTTACCAACAGAGAAGGCCCAGCCTTTCATGTCCATATTTGCAATCTAGGCAGTGAGGCGCTCGGCAATGTCAACCATGTTCTTGATCTAGAGGTCGCGCTATTGGATTTGGTTCTCCAGCTTGTCCTCTGTATCTTTTTGGAGAGTTCTTGCATTGGTCAAGTCCTTCATGAATAGCTTCTCGTGGCAACCAGCAGATTCAAGCTCCTTCTCCAGATATCCAAAGCCTGGCATTCATGTTGGAGATG
Source organism: Thinopyrum elongatum (assembly GCA_011799875.1). Classification (NCBI taxonomy): domain Eukaryota; kingdom Viridiplantae; phylum Streptophyta; class Magnoliopsida; order Poales; family Poaceae; genus Thinopyrum; species Thinopyrum elongatum. The sequence continues at coordinate 282,336,942 of CM022302.1, read as the reverse complement.
GTGCCATTGGCAGTGTCAAGATCCTGGCACTTAGAGGAAAGCTGTGATTGCGCCTCCTTCAAGGCAGTCTCTGCTTTCTGCGCTTCCTCTTTGAGGGCCAAGATCTCCTTGTTATTCTCGCCAAGGTCCTCCGTCAGTTTGCTCACTTGGTTTTCAAGATCACTCTTCGCAGCGAATGCAGCAGCTAGATCGTCGGCAACCTTCTTTAGCTGAGTCGTGGACTCAAGGGTGAGGGCGTCGAGGGCGGCTTTTTGGCCATCTGCCAGCTCCTTGGTGCGTTGCTGAACAAGGGCCTCCATCTCCTCATCCTTGCCATGGAGAGTAGCTTCGAGAGCCCCTTCCCGAGTAGAGATGTCCTTCTCTTTGGCGTTAAGAAGCGCTTTGCGCTCCGCCAACCAGACCTCCCGGGTAGTAACATCCTCCTTGGCCATGGTCAGCACCTCCTCTTGCCGTAAAAGGGAATGGGACTGCTTCTTGAACCATTCGCGTAGTTCGTTGCCCTTGTCCCTCAGCTTCTGGTCCATGAGTTCGATGGAGTCGCGCTGCTCCTTGATTGCCCACCATATGTGGCTATACCTGTTATGTGCATCCTTGAGCCCTGCCGCCACGGATTCCAGGAATGCCAAATCCTTGGTGCCATCATCTGAATCGCTAGCTGCTTCAACTCTCTGGGACAGCGGCGCCAGTATGCATCCGATTTCTTCATCAAAATTTGCTTCCGCTGAGGCGGATGAGCCGGGAGTTGCAGGACCAGGTTGAGCAAGGATTAGTGCCAGTTTGCTTGGGGAAGGTTGCGGGGCAGCGGTTAGGGGAGAGCTCAAGGGGAGAGGGCCCATGGATTGAAGGGGAGCCTTCTCCTTGATGACCGTGCCAAGGTCAGATGTACTGCCAGGGGTTTTCTCTGTCTCTTTTGGGAACTCCTGGATATTCCCGGCAGCTTGTTCGTGTCCTTCCGCGGCAGCAATCCTGGCCGCTTCCTCGACAGCATCTTTCCGATGCTGGCCACCTCCTCCAAGAGCTCACACTGGTACAACGAGGTGCTATACAAATGGTTTTTAACCCCTTTCTGCGATGGTGTTCTGAACCATCGCCTAGTGAGTGACTGCGATAGGGGGGTCCTTCCCACACGACCCAGAAAACGTCGGGGATAGGCCCTCCTGGTACAGACGCTCGGTAAAAGGAGGTCATGTGTGACGAGCGAGCGATCAAATATGGTTATACGTACAGTTGTGCTAAAAAAATACAATTATACAGGCCAAATCGTTTCCGGTCGTAAGTAGATCCCACACAGTCAGTCCCGGCTAAATGTTTCTGTTCGTATGTACATTCCACACAGTCAATCCAAGGAATACGTTTCCGTTAGTAAGTACATCCCACACCGTTAATCTAAGAAGTATGTTTCCGTTCATATATACATCCCACACAATCACTCCAAGGAAAACGTTTCCGTTCGCAGGTACATCACACATAATTTTCCCCATTAAATCGTTTGTGATAGCGTTGCCATTGCACACGATATTAACCATTTTATCGTTTGCGTTATTGAATGCATGACACACGGTGCGTAGAAGAAACTATGTGGCAAAGGCTGTCCATCACACACACTTTTTATGTGGTAAACGTTTGCACAAGGTGGCCTAACGCAAACAGTTTTCAAGAGGATGTCGTGTGTGATTGTTCATTGATCCAACACGGTATATTCCGAGAAACAGTGTGCGTTGCTTGAGGTCATCGTCCATGGTGTTTTCTCAATAACCATTTGCAATAGAAAAACCCAATTAGCACGCTAATTGGCCATTAGCAGGCTAATTGCCCTATTATTAATAATCCATTTATTAATCTAACTGACATTTCATATTAAGCACACAATATATTTCATTTTCATATTAAGGAAGCAGGATTTCATAATTGAAATACGTCAGAGTACAACATCATATAGCTTCGGCACTCAGCTACCCCATTACACAACTGCACCAGCACCAAGTTTCACACGCAACATCTATAACCTTTTGAAATTAGCATCATAGATGGTACATAGACAGATGGATCTCATCTGGAAAACTGCTGAAGCGGAAGGCGAATATTGAGCCTTCATTGATGTTGAAGGTCTTTGCAACTTTAGGCCAGTGCCTGTCCATCCTTCGTCCTCTTCAAGAACAATTCAATATTGAACCGTGGATGTTGTATGAATACCTTCCTCGCCTCCTGACCATACAGGTGGTTTGAGAGGTAATCATCAGTGAACTGCTTTGGAAAGGCCTGAAAACAAGGATATGCATAAATATCTTCTTTAGATTTGAAATGGCGCAAAGGGATTAAAAAGACAAGGTATAACAGTTAGTACCATCCCGTAGTGAACTGATGTCTTCTTCATTGTGCAGAAAAAGATCTTGTTGTTTTTTGTCACTAATTTCTTTATCGTAACAATCTTTCTGAGTTTCTTGACTTGACTGATATTCATGGACAACTCATTTCCACATATGCAAAAAGGGTCAAACAGTGGGTCAAAACCTCTGGCAGCAGGACCTACATGTGCAAGACCAAATTGTTAAAAACCTAATATTTAAAAACAAGAAGTGGAAAGGTGTGTTATTAACTGCAACAGGCCGAATATTTAAAAACAAGCAAACGTAGTCATTCAAACTTGTATTGTGCAGGTCTAAGTACACTAGTTATTGGCCCTATTTGGATCCATGGGTTAGAGTTAGTTTGAGCTAGTTTGGGCTCAAATAGCCCTAAAGTATCCAAACATGACGGCTAGTTTGAGCTAGTTGCGTCAAACCCACCCAAAATAACTATCCCACCCAAGAGGTATTGATTGGGGCTAGGTCTCCTAGTGCATTTATTGTCAATCTAACACTGTCATCCAAACACCTCTTTGGCTAGAGTTAGTTCAGGGTTAGTCATTGTTTAGTATCATTGTTACTTAGGAAACGTAGGACAGCGTAGGATTTATTCTACCTTGACTTGTACTCCAAGAAGACCATGTACTCCTATATATATGCCCACGAGGATCAAGCAATAAAATCAACTATTCCACCAATCTCTCTATCTCCCTTTTAACTGCCATGAGCTAGAAACTAACTCTAACCTCTAGCTAAGTTAGAGTATCCAAACAGTGCCATTGTTAAATCAAATGGAATGGCGTGTTCAATACTCCCTCTGGTCCTTTTTCCTCTGCATATAAGAATTGTCTGAAGTCAAACTTCATAAAGTTTGACCTTATTTATATGAAAAAATATCAACATCTACCATGCTAAAGTTATACTCCCTTCGTCCAAAAAAACTTGTCCCTCAAATGGATGTATCTAGCATCAAGTTAGTGCTAAATACATCCATTTGAGGAACAAGCTTGGGACAAGCTTTTTCGGACGAAGGGAGTACAATATGAAAATTTAAGTCATGACACATGTACTGATATTTATTTTATATTGTGAATGTTGGTATTTTGTTCTATAAAGTTGGTCAAACTTTACGAGGCTTGACTTTAGACAAATGATATATGCGAACTAAAAAGATTCGGAGGGAGTACAACATGCTTAACAGCAACCAAATATAGTCATTCATAGAGCTATTGTTAAATTTGGTATTGATGAAATTGAACTGCACAGTTCATACTAGCACATATAGAACATCACACTGTTAATAGCTGAAATAAACAAGGCATACTATGAACAACCAAAGATGGCAATTGAAACTGGACATATGCTAACTACAAACAACCGAACAACCATAAACCGTAGAAATAAACAAGGCGTAATGCAAACAACCAAATATAGCAATAAATATTGGACAGGTTCTCACTACAAAAGGGGTTCGAGAAAACAAATCATGGGTTTCCTCACTTGTCACAGATTGGCTCCTCCTCGTGGTCACCGTCGATGAGGTCTGACTTGCCAGCTGAGGATCCCGAGCCAGCGTCGCAGAACGTGTCCTTCAGAAATGACAAAAGGGGCTCCATGGCGATGAAGGATGGTAAATTGTTCATAACGAGCCGTAGGAGATCAGCGGCAGGGCCATCGATGTGATCGACGGCTGTCGAACCCGAAGGTTGGGGGTGGGCAACTTAACCTGTGACATAACCCGCGTCAAGCCGTCGGTGTCGACGACCTCGATGTCGTAGCTGGCGACCGCGACATGCCAGAATACTCTAGCCCGCTGATTGAAAGGCTCAATCCAGGTCCAGTCATTGTCGTCAGCTTCCTCGGCGGCCACCTCACAGACGTCGGGCGAAGAGGCCGCGGTAAAGCTCTTTTGGGCAATTCGCTCCTCGAGCTCCCAGGGAAGCGTAGCCGGGCTTAGGCTGCGATGCTTTGGAGTGGGGGAGGGGGTGGGGATGGGGATCTCTGGGAAAGGGGGCGTTTCGCAGGCATCATCTAAGAAACTCAGGGTGGCGAGGGTATGTATATCGGTGGGAAAACTGCACGGGCTGACCGGCAAAGGTTGACGATGGAGGTGGCGCAGCTGCGGCGGCGACCTTAGCTAGGTTTGGAGCGAGGGAGGGGTGGTGTGTATGTGTGTGAGCGGGGGGGATTTGGGGTTAGCGAAGGATTTGGGGTGTGTGTGTGGAGGGGGTCCAAGGAGGTGTTTGAGGAAATGCCGCGGGTACTGAAATTTTTACTAGGTGGGAGTAAAATGGCTGGGCTACCAAAAATTTGGATCAAGGGATCGAAGCAGAGCGGGGCGGGAGTAACGAACATCACACATGGTTAAAACATAATAGTCGTGTGCTATCAAACAGAAAACCACTCCAGCCGAGCAGATATTTTTGAGATTACGAGGGATGCAGGCGGGAGTAAAATGCCGGGGCTCCAGTTCAAAAAAAATACGGGGCTACTGAAAATTTGGATCAACTGATTGAAGCAGAGAGGGAGTAACAGACATCGCACATGGTCCACACATATGAATCATGTGCTACCAAACAGAAAAACCCTCTACGCAGGTAGATATTTTCGAGATTATGAGGCAGTAGATATTTTCGAGAGCGGGAGGCAAGCCTTGTGGAGCCCAATCTACTGTGCTCATGTGAGTGACTACAGGGGCACGGGCGTGGCACACGGGTAGTCTGAACGAACCGTGTCTGCTGCATACCCAATCGCAGATGGTTTCTGCATCCAACTCGTGTGCTGTTTATAATTTTGGCAAAAAGAATAATGCGGGAAAGGGTCAGAACACGAACACACTTGCATGTGGACCAAATATATGTATGAAAAGGGTGGTTTGATGTTCGAATACCCAATGCACAACTTTGATATGGCACCTGTCGCACAAAGCGCATAGTATTGCTAGTCAGCCACCCCTACGAACCCCACTTCGTGTCGGCGGTAAGGGAATCCTAGCTATGAATGCATGCCCCCAGATAGTTAGGTTTGAAATCTCACCCTACCGTAACACAAAACATATAGGAGTCCATCATATATATGGTCAAACTTCCCCTTTCGCTTTCGGACAAAGGTGGACCGTGTCCCGACACACAAATGTGTGCTTGTGGCGGGAGATGGGTGAGACCACATACGAACCACCTGCGGGTGGCCCTATACTATATGTATGAAAAGGGTGTGGTGTCATATTTAACTATACCATTCACAACTTTGATGTGGCACGTGTGCCTCGCAAAATAACCGGACTTCCCCGACCCCACGGAGGTTGCGGGTAGTGCGAAGTACCCCCCCCCCCACACACACACACATGTCGGGGGGAGGGCATCTCACCAAGATGTACTATAACACGGACCAAACAGAATCCAACTTGATCGTACAACCTCTCTCGCTCGTTGTTGGTCAAAGTCATGGACATCCACACGGCCCCGCGAAATGGGCTAGCTTGTCGCCGATAAACTCGCGAGGGAGTACTGTCTGAAGACAAAAACCACTCTGTGCATATGGCCCAATTATGTATGGAAGTGGTGTGTGTGGTACTGGTGTTTGAATACGCAATGTGCAAATTTTATGTGGCACCATGCTTTGGAACCATAAAATCCCCACACTGATCGAGGTTTCACGATGCGTAGCATGCATGCGCTCAAACTTAATTAGGCCTAGAATGATCGACCTACTACTATACGGTAACACGAACCAAAGAAGAAGAATCCACCCTTGTAACCTTTCTCGTCATCGGTCGAAATGATGGACGTCCACGCGAGCCCAAAAATATATATAGGCTTGCCGCCCATATATAACCAAGCGAGTGAGAGTGTGCGTGATGCTTGCATATGTGTTGAATTAATACCTAATGCACAACATTGCTGTGGTGCATGTGTTCCAAATCGCATAGGTCCCCACAGAGAGCAAGAGGTTCATGATGTATTGTGTGCTCACCCCCCCCCCCCCCCCCCCCTCGATCTAGCGGGATGGATTCATGTGTACACATGTGCTATTATATATGTAATCTCACCTATATCGTGAGGCAAGCAAAAAATTAATCCCCTCCTAAGTCAAAATAATTAACCTCTCTCATTCTCGGTGAAAGTGATGGACCAAGCGGGCCGACAGATGGAAGCATCGCCGATAACCACGCGAGTTAGTGCCACAGGACAACCACCATCGCTTGCATGTGTGCCAAAACATATATATGGAGAGGTGTGCGGTTGTGATGTTTTGAATACCTAATGCACAACCTTTGATGTGGCATTTGCCTCAAAAACCGCAAAGTCCCCACACAGAGTGAGGTTCATGTGTGACACCTAGTATATGTTGGTCCCATCTCCCCTTCGACACGTACTATATATATATACTCCTACCCTAGCACATCCCTAAAAGAATTAATCCTCCTTGTTTGTCAAATGTGCCTCTCTCTCTCTCGTTGCGTCAAAGTGATGGAGGACGACCTCTCGCGGGCCCACAGATGGAAGCTCCGCACGCGAGTGAGTTCCTATAGGGCAACCACCGCCTGCATGGTATTGCGTGATGTTTGAATACCAATGCACAACTTTGACGTGGCACCTGCCTCGGGAACCGGAAAGTCCCCACATGGAGCGAGGTTATGACAAACACACACACACACACACACACACACACACACACACACACACACACACACATCCCGCACCACCACCTCCATTCTGAGGCATGTCAAACTTTTTCGCAGTGAACATGTGACCAAAGGAGTGTCCTGTTAAAGTTTAAAAAAACAGAGATCATTCGACCCGTTTTATACATTGATTGATTTCCTAGGGATTTAATGTGCAAAAATCAAATTTGAGCTACATGTGCACCAAAATGGATTGCAAAATCATATGTGTGTCCCTCGGTGCATGTTTCCCCATGAAAGAAATTTCAAAACATTGAGAATATTAATTTTTAAAATTTAGTAAATCCAAAACTTAGTTGAAATTCATGAAACTTATCGTGGTGTCATATATGGACACCAGTAGACTGTGATATTGTATTTTTTTCGTCAAATTTGAGACAAGTTTTGATATAATCTACTTACAAAAGGGAGATTGTTAATAACTGGCAGCCAATATCTCATACGGAATATTTATTTGGACCGTGTGCGTTAGACCATGCCATGCTTCGGTTAAGCAGTAAAGCGGCAGAATGAATCATCAAAAAACAAAAAAATTATACGTGCCACGCCCCCCGTGTGGCGTGCAATCAGGCGTGAGTTGACAAGGCGCATGCGAGCAGTCTGCCATGCAGGCAGATCGGGAGGCGTGCGTGCAGGCGTGTGAATTGATGGGAGGCGTCCTCGCTACGGAGTGTCACCGGGAGGCGTGCGAGTAGTTGTGTGAAATGATGGTATAGGAATGCCAGAAGTCCGCCACGCAGGCTCACCGGGAAGCAAGACAGCCTTTGACCACCGCCCGCCTCGCTCCCACTGGTTCATATTAATGGCGCGCCCGAGCGGCTGCACCCCCCCATCCTCACCACACACACAATCCTCTCTCTCTCCGCCCGCATCCTCGACGCCGCTCTCAGTCCTCAAAGCCGGCACCCCCCATCCTCGCCACACACACAATCCTCTCTCTCCGCCCGCATCCTCGACGCCGCTCTCAGCCCTCAAAGCCGTCAGTGTATGAGGATGCCGCCGAAGCGCCCCATCTGAGGGAGTGGCGACGCCGGAGCTGTTGAAGCACCGGAGCACGGCGTGAATATGGAGACAGAGGTTTCCATCACCACCGATGAGGTGGAGAATGAGGCTGCCAACAAGCGGAGGTGGGTCGAGAAAGAACCGCAAGCGACTCCAGCAGGCCTAGACTTCATCAGCAGCCTCCCCAATGATATGTATAGTCATCATATCCCTCCTCCCAATCAAATATGGGGCGAGGACAACCGCCCTTCCCAGCGGTGGCGCCCCCTATGGCTCTCCACCCCTCTCGACCTCCTCGACGCCCACGAGCTCTGCCATGGCTATCGCAAAAGCTTGGATGAGTTCTCCCAGATCCTCGGCAGTCACCATGGCCCAATCAGAGGCCTTATCATGGGTAAGTTCCGTTCCAACGACAAGTACCGAGCCAAGCTTGACAAGTGATTTCGATGCCCCACCCTAGATCAGCTTGAGGAGCTCAGTTTTCATGATGGGCATATGCGCTTGCTGCCAGCATTTGCGCTCCGCTTCGCGCCCATGCTGCGCCTCGCCAAGTTCATGAACTGCCATTCCCCCCCCCCTTAATGACGTGCCTGCTCTTTTTCTACCACGACTGAAGCACCTCGAGCTCGTCGCCGTCTGAATCCCAAAGGATGACATGGAGTGCTAGCTCCGCGGCTGTACTGCACTCGAGTTCCTTCATCTTCAGGCGATGAATTGGTTGAGTAGCTTCCACATCACCTCCAGGACTCTCCGGACTATTTATGTGTGTTGCTGGTGTTGCAACGAGAGATCACAAAAGGTGGACCACAATATGGTCATTGAGGACACACCTTCACTTGAGAGATTACTTGTAGTTGATCAACAAGATCCAACAAGAATCAATGTCATTTCTGCACCGAAATTAATAGTGGTGGGCTACTCGTCTGTTAAATACTCCTACTTTCAGGTACAACAGTCACCTTATACCTCTCCTTCTTGATATCAACATTATTTATAATTTTGAAGATGTATGTTCGTCTGTCATCCAGAAAAGCTTCACCCAGATTCTGCGCACAGTGAAGGTCTTGGCACTAGAATCTATCGGCCCCAACCTGGACCAAGTTGTCAGTTTCCTGAGATGCTTTCCGTGCCTGAAGAAGCTGTATATCGAGGTGATGTTCCTTTCTTGTTAAATGTTAACCATAAGGGAATTCAATTTTTGGCACCTTTTCCCAAGTTTACAATGACAATGTACTATGATTTCTAAAGGAATTTTGGAGGATTTCAGGACATACACCCCCCCACCCCCACCCCATATTGGTTGCTTGATTCATATGGTTACAATCCATAAGCATTTCTCCTTTGGAATCATCTGTACTAGTTTTCTTAGCGAATTTTTCATCCACTCCAACCTCTTGTGAAGAAGGATACATTTTTCTAGATTGTAATGAAATGCCCATGTTAATCATGTCAGATTGAAGATGGCACGTTGGTGCATTTTACAAATCCTGCAAACCAAATTGGCCTGTAGTAGTGTTCAAAACTGCATGTAGGCACTAACATGTTCTCTTCTTTTGCAGATAATAATAGGCCCGGTGGTGGATAATGTGATACAATATAACGGCAATCACATCGAATGCCTAGATCTGCATCTCTCAAAAATTACTTTGAACTCCTATCGAGGGACCTTACCAGAGATTATATTCGCCAAGTTCTTTGTTGCCAGAGCAAGGGTGCTGAAGGTAATGAGGTTGACCATGCATTTACGTAGAAATTATGAATGTTTCTTGATCAGAGCCGGCGCCACATGCAGAATGGAAGAGGGTCCAAAAAAGCTAAACTTCGTATTGGAACTACATATGACAGAGTAATTGGAAGTCATTGTATCAACCCCATACATGACTTGTCAGCGGCTGATCCCTTTACAGAAATGATGAGGTTTCAAAACCGGCCTTAATATTGGTAATTTTAGTTTGAGCCTCTCTTATATCCATGTTCAGCTGATCAGCACGGGCGTTTGCAGCTGCATGAGCTGAATTTCATTTCTAATATCAGTTTGAACCTTGTAATCTTCGAATTTGACCCATGTAACTCTGGAATTTGAACCTTGTAATATTTCGGGCTTTTGTGGTACAATCGTTGAAATGGCATCGTATGAGACTCGTATATTGGTAGTACTATTTTGACCTTAATATGCAATAGACTTAGATTTTATTAACCATTCACGACCAGGGATCCAGCCGGAAGCAGAGCAATGGCAAACATTGTCGCAACAAGATGTATATGATTAGATGCTCGTTTCTCCTAGTTTAGTATGCATGTAATTGCTTACTTTGCTTTATGGAAATGTTATGTGTGTAGTCACTTATGTAATTGTATGCTTAATTTGGTTATGCAATGCTGTTCTTATAAGTATATATGTTGATGTTCTGTAGACAGAGCATATCACATCGCACACGGACCACACTAGGGAACCCGTCGGTCATGAATTCATCAATCGCAGACAGTTGTATACCAGCAAGTGTTTGCCCACAACACACACGGCTTATTCCTTCACAAACAGCTCGGGTGGATCAACTGTATGCCACATATTGCACACACAACTCTAATCTGATTCGTGCTTGATGTCTCCGACATTGCTCGCACAGTTCGTCTTATTTTGCCACGTATCACTGTGCCGGCCTCTGCTCGCATCCCTCGGCGCGCTCTGCTCACCATTAGGCACCGCGACGCGCTCTGCTCGCCTCTGTCGGCATGCTCTACTCACGTACCTCCATGCGCTCAGCTTGTGGACAGCTTTTCCTTGCGTGTTAAACTGCTATATGCATATATATGGCTGCTCGCCGTTGAGGCGACCGCGGAGCGCTCTGCTCGCGTCCCTGCGCGCGCGCTCTGCTAGCGGTTGGGGCCTGCGCACGATCATGTTGGGGGACCCATATGCATGCCGTTGCACCGCGCGCGTCGCCACGATGCAGTTACGTGCGGCACGATGGAGTTACGCGCTGCAATTTAGAACTGCCATCCGGGTGTGCGGATATTCCAGGTCGCCCGGCTTCCCCTTAAGTCCCGCGGCCAATATAACCTTAGTCTCTTCAACCTCTCGATCTCGCCCCACAAGACAACAAACACACCCACGACGACACATACAGAGAGGATATCTAGTGGCGCTCCAATGGAGTTCGGCGAGCATAAAGTGGAGACCCACGCGAGGGAGGCGGATCTCTCGGTGGTGTACACCAAAGACCCAGCCGTGGTGGACGACTACATCAACACCGTGGAGCAGTTGCTTGCTCGAGACAAGTACATGGTGGTCGGCATCGACCTCCAGTACACCGACAGTCATCTCGGCAAAGATCAGAAGGTTGTCGTCGCCCAGTTGTGCGTTCACAATCATGTCCTCATCTTCCACTACTGCATGGCCACAGAGCCTTGCGACCGTTTCGCCAGGTTTGTCAACAGCACTGACTACAAGTTCGCTACAGTGGAAACGTGCAACGATGTAAAGGCGCTCAAGGTTACGGGCTTGGCCTACAAGAACCTTGTCAAAATCCGTGACCACTATAGGGTCTGGGGCAGCACGAAGAAGGACTCCCTGGTTGAACTCGCCTCGGCCATCATTGACCCCTACTACGAAAAGATGAAGCAGGATGCCAAGAGAACAAATCCCGTATCCTGGCACGGGGCCTGGATGAACCTCACCTCAGGTTCGCGGCCAAGAGCGTGTACACATGCTACAAAATGCACATGCGGACCGTTGACATGAGGAACTACCTCGTTACCAAAATCGACGAGGCCGGATCGAGCCACAAGCAGAGCAGTAGCGGCAAGCGTCCCAAGAAGTAGATGGTGATCAGATGATTGTTTATCCTAGTTAATTATGCATGTAATATATAGTTGACTTTGGTGTGTGGAAATGTCATGTGTGTAGTAGCCACCTATGCAATTATGCATGTAATAGTTTACTTTGGTGTGTGCAAATGTCATGTGTGTAGTAGCCACCTATGTAATTGGATGTTTAATTTGGTTATGCAACCATGTCCTTATAAGTGTGTATATATATGTTGTTGTTCTATATGCAATCCCAACGCACAACACACACGTCTTATTAGCAGCAATCTTCTATGTTATTATCGGTCTTCGCACACATTTCTGATTACAGACCTATTTGCCACGTATCACACACATCTTGTTAAATTGAACCGTTTCTGTTATCTTGGCTCAATGCAAATAGTTCATCCGAGTGAATTGTTTGCCCTCTATCGCACACACCTTGATCTTGCTAACCGTTTCTTTTGTTTCGCTTAATCACAAATAGTTCATTCGAGTGAACCGTATGCCGTATATCGCACACACCTTCATCTGGCTGCCCATTTCTATTCTTCTGCCTCATTGCAAACAGTTCACTGAACTGAACCGTATGCCCCGCATCGCACACGCAACTAAATTCTAAACCGTGTTTGATGTATCTGCCATCGCAAACGTTTTGCATCTTTTTTGATGGGTTTTTTACATCACTGTTTGCAATTAATGCATCGCACACAGCTTCGTCGAAGGGTCTCTGATCGTAGTGTCACGTTAGCAGCATCCTGCAGTAGTGTCAGGTTCATCAGTTGATGGGGTTGCAAACAAAATCGACAAGTAAGATAGTGAGAAACCAGATATTGCTATATCAGAGGCCAGGAGAAGTAAAGTAATTCAAGCAAGAAGAAACAAAGACAAATGGGGTACCCGGTGGTGGTTGCTGTGGGGGAGCATCCCTCTCACCGGCAACGTCAGTTGCCAGCGCGCTGTCCGCGTCCACCCCTTCGGTGGCTGTGACCTCAACGCTAGCTGACCCTTCGGTAGAGGCCCTTGCCGGTGATTCTTCTGCTTGGACTTTGGTTGGGCTGGACCTCTCTTCGCGTGACCCACTTGGCTGGCTCCCGCTTGCTCCTTTGGCGGGGGATAAGGGACGTTCCTTCGCATTTCCATGAGCAGCCGAAGATTGCCCCATGCCTTCGCGCCTGGTGCTGGACTGGGGGCTAGGCACGGGATCCCCTGTCGTATCCCCGGCCAGCCCTGCACTTGCCAAATGGCCCGGCACCGCCACATGCTTGACCCGTTTGGCTCGCTGAGCAAGGGGTTCCTCATCCTTGCCAAGTCAGCAAAGGCAAGATTAAAGCAACTATCAAGTACAGAATGCTTCAACAAGATAATTGGCCATCATACTTACTCCGGATCCCTGAGCATGGAGCCCAGCCCGTATGCCGCAGGTGGCGGGGTTGCCCTGGCCCTCTTCAGAGTTGGAGGGGTGGAACTCGCCGGCAGCAGTAAGCTCATTGGGGCCGGAACCTCTGGTGGGGTCGGACTTGGCGGAGGAGTTGGGCTTGGCAAGGGGCTAGGGTCTACTCCCACGACCGTTCGTTGCTTGGCGGGTGGAGTCTTCGCCTGGGACAAGCGAATGGATTGGCGGCGTGTCACCTCTTGCTTATCGTCCCTGGTGGTGGTCTTCTTCACCTTCTTGCCACCCTGTGGAGGGGCGGGAACAACTGGATCTTTGCTAATCCGCTTGCGAAGATGCCGTCCCGGCTCTAGGGCTTGAGGACCCATCTCGAGTCCTTCTACCTCAGCCTCAACCCCCTCTTGGGCCCCTATTGCCGTGGCTTGAGAGATTCCACCCCTGGCAGGATCAAGCCCGGCAGCCTCCTCAGCGGCGCACTCATCACTTCCTTCATCAGAGGAGCCTGCGCCCTCCGCTCCTTCCTCCTCCTCCTCTTCGAGTGTTGCTCCCCCGGCAGCCCTGAGCTCCCTGTCCTCTGCAATCCGTTTTGAGATAAATGCCTGCTCTGCCTTGGAGGTGGATTTGATGAGGTCATTCTCAACCCTAGAAGCTCGTTCTTCCAGGCGAGAGACCCAGTCCATTTCCGCATCTAGGTCGGGCAGCGCCCAGTTGGCCTTGACCCCGAAGGCGTTGCAATCGGGCATCCATTGCAGAATCTGACCCAGTGCAGAGTTGAGGTGTAGAGGCACAACCTTTGCCGGTGGATGGAATGGCCCAAGATTGCCAAATAGCTTTTCGCACAGCCATCCATGGCCGTACACCGACAGGTTGTTGACGGGGCCTGGGTAGAATCGCATCCTGTCGGTGGAGTTCTTGTACTCCCAAGTAAATCTGTCCCTCTTCTGCGTCGGAGGAAATCAGCCCCTACATGTTCGATGGTCAGCCCGACAGCTTTGAGGCGGGCGATCCTGTTCAGTGCCGGGCGGAGGCTGTTGTCAGTAAGGCCTAGCTTCCCCCAGTCACTTCCGCGCGTGACACATCCGGTTTGCGCCGAGCAGAATTCAGGGGCATCCTTGTCCTGGATCCAGCACCAGTCACCTCTACATTCCTCCCACTTACTACGCTGTTGGCCAGGGAGGTAATCCAAGTCTTCCTTCTTGCCCCGTGTAATCCAACTTATGTTCCCCGAGCGGTGAGATTTGTCTTCTATCCGTGGAGTTAAGAAATGCCTGAACAAATTAACAATGGGGGAGACTCCAACAAAGTTCTTGTACATATGAGCAACGATTGCCATGCATGCCATAGCATTGGGCATGAAATCCAGAAGATGGAACCCATACACCATCATCATGGTGCAGAAGAAGTCGAAAAAAGGGGAAGAAAGACCACAGAGAAAATACGCACAGAAAAAGTGGTATGAATCTGACGGAACTTTGGACCCCTCCGGCATAACTATGGGTTGTCCATGCCAATTCCTAGTCTCCCTCCCCCACATATAGGCATACCTTGTGATTAAGGTATTGCCATCCAGGTTCGACGGGGAGAAAACCACATCCTCCTGCCCCCGCCTCTCCAGCTCCTCTGCTTTCCTTTTCCTCTCATCAGCGGCAGGGTCCGCGGCGGCGGCCGCCTGCTTCCCCTTCGTGGCGCTCGCCTTTCGCCCCATCTCTTGAGCTCACAGGAGAAGCGAGGGATCTGGCGAAGTTCCCAGGGGTGGTTAATGGCGGCAAGGGCAGTTTCTTGGCTTGAGGAAGAAGATGAAGGGTGTTGGTGCAACAAACCCTGGTGTATATTGCCCTGACCGTACACAGGCTCAAGGGCAAGGTTCCAGCATCCAAGGCAAGGCCAAGCTGAAGACATAGCTCTTTGAAGAATTAAGGAGCAGATCAACAAGACCAAGACGAGCCAAGACAGCAAGATATCACCAAGGGAAAAGCCTCCCTTGCCGGGCAGGCAAGCCTAGTCAGGTCGAGGTTACCCCAAGAGCAAGTCCCAATACCTCCCCGGCAAGGGTTGTCGAGGCGCTGGCGGCCTGTTATCCCGCCAAGCCTCTACCGCTCCACCTCGCAGTGACGCAAGACACTTATCAGTGTGGTGTCGAGCCCTCAAATGAATAAGTGGTAGTCATTCAGCACGTGGCAGCTATTCCTGAGGAAGATCACCCCTAAATAACACCTGTGCATGGGCGTGTCACGCAGACAGGCGAGAAGGAGGTTGAATAGCATGGCAAGGCTTGCCGGGCTGCATCCTCAACATGACACTAAGCATTGCATTTAATGCACCTTGTCCTGTCTGCAGGGTTAGGTATGATAGCATTGTGGCTATCTAATCACTGGATAATGATTGTTTTGCCACTGTGGTTACCCCTTTACCTATAAAAGGAGGGCTGAGGCAACCTTAGAAAGGATTCGGACCCTTGTACACTCATACACGCGTAGCTGCTCTCCCCGAGGCGACCTTGCCGGGCTTGAGCACTGCGTGTTTGCCATGGTTTACCACTCAAATCCACCAAAGCAGGAGTAGGGTTTTACGCCTCGCGGCGGCCTGAACCTGGGTAAAAACCACCCGCGTCACCATTGCCGTGCTGTCTTACGGCCTTCACTCTTTGTGCTACGTGCCCTTCCACCTTGACGAACCACAAAGGGGCCGACGGCCCCATAGGTGATCATGTTGAACCAAGACAAAGGGAGAGGGAACGGACGCGAATGAGTAGCGCCCCCTCTGCGTTGCCTTTTTATTGGGAAACCGCCCGGGGGCTGGCCCTTCGCTATCTCTTTTCAAGAAAATTCCTGTCTAACGGCTACTGTTCCACGACCCTAGGACCTGCGGTAATTATGCGGAGTGGACGTGGGATTGACAGCTCATGGTGAACAAAACTGCATGGGCAGCATCTCTTCCACACGTGTTCGTGCACTGTTTGGGGCCTAACCCAATGATGCCCAACGACACATTTAGCTTAGGCCCGGGGGCTTCTGCCGGGGTACACAAACAAGGGTGTTCTGTTTCTCCTGACTTTTGCACAGACAGAAAGCCTCCGCCCCGATGGCCAGGGCCTGCCGGGGGAGATAGCTACCTCGCCGCAGTCAAGCCCGTCAAGCACATTGAGAGCAACTTGAGGCCAAACCTGAGAAACCGCTCTTTGTGAGGTCAAGGAGCGGATCAAGAAGACCAAGCTCAACATACAAGGCAAAGATTCCAAGAGAAGCATCCTCCACTGGCCAGGCGAGGCCAGCAGAGTCGGTGCAGAACACCAGAGCAAAGGCGAACCCCCGCCAGCTGCGCCTCCGGGGCGACCGGAGGCCAAAGCGCACACCCCTCAAAGATAGCCCAGCAAGTCCTGCCCCCGGCAGGCGCAGGACAGCTACCACCACTCCACTGCATTGCTGCGCCAGTCACTTGTCGATGCGTTGTCGAGCCCTCCAGGTGATTAAGTGGCTCTCACTAAGCATGTGGCAGCTCAATGACAAGCAGATCACATCCATATTGACACTCGTCCAGAGGCATGTCAAGATGATAAGCTGAGGATGATTAAGTGGCACGGCTGGCTTGCCGGGTTTCACCCTTAGCACGACACCTAGCAGTGCATTTAATGCACTTTGTCCTAACTGCCAGAGTTAGGTATGATAGTACTGTTAGCTGTCTAATCACGAGATAATGTCTATTTTGCCACTGTGGTTACCCCTTGAGTTATAAAAGGAGGCCCAAGGCAACCTAAAGAGGGATTCGGACCCCCTCACACTTGTACGCGCGTAGCAGCTCTCCCTGAGGCCACCTTGCCGGGCTTGAGCGTTGCGTACTGTCATGTTTGTTCCATCCAATCCACCAAAGCAGGTGTAGGGTTTTACGCTTCTCAGCGGCCCGAACCTAGGTAAAAATGACCAGAGCACCATCGTCGTGCTGCCTCATGGCTTCTGCTAATTGTGCAATGTCATCTCCCCCTTGCCGAACCACAAGGGGCTCATGGCCCCATAGGTGATCGTGTCCACCCACAATAGCTGGGCTCCGGATTGCTATCGTGCTAAGAATCAAGAAACTGATCATACGCGGTGACTCCCAGCTTGTCATGAAGCAAGTGAACAAGGATTATCAGAGCCCGCTGATGGAGGCATACGTGGAGGAGGTGAGAAAGCTGGAAGAGCACTTCAATGGGTTGCAAACAGAGCACGTGCCCGTGCGGAAAACATCATCGCTGATCATCTATTGAAGTGCGCGACACAGAAGCTTCTTGTGGAACCAGGTACTTTTGTACTCCACCTCACCCAGCCCACAGTTTCTTCGTCAGCCTTGGCCAGAAAACGAAGGAAACTCAACTCCGGCAAGCATTTCTCGGCAGAACTCCCCGGAGCCCCTGGCGAAAAGGCTGCCAGGGGAGGCCCTGTGCTGAATAAGGAGCCGCACTCTCAAGCTGAATCCCAAGTTCTTGCAATTGAAGAGAATACTCCCACTGCTGAAGAGATGCCTTTAGTCCTTGTCGTCGAGCCCCAGGCTCCGGGATGGGCACAACACATAGTCTGATTCTCGCAAACTAGAGAACTTCCTGACGATCCAGAGCAATCTGAGAAAGTAGCCCGGCAGTCAAGTATGTACTAGTTTGTGGACAACATTCTCTACAGAAAGAGGCTGAACGGCGAGAAGTTGAAATGCATCAGTTAAGAGAACGGACTAGAGCTGTTGGCAAAGATACATGGAGGTGTGTGTGGCTCATATCTGGGATCAAGAACACTTGTCGGGAAAGCTTTCTAGCAAGGATTCTACTGGCCCACCGCCCTTCGGGATGCAATTGAGCTCGTCGCCAAGTGTGAAGCATGCCAGTTCCTTTCCAAGAATATCCATCAGCCAGCTCAAGCCTTGTAGACCATCCCTTTATCCTGGCCCTTCGCGGTCTGGGGGCTCAACATCTTGGGCCCCTTTCCCCGTGCTACCGGGGGCTTTGAATTCTTGTACATTGCAATCGACAAGTTTACAAAGTGGCCTGAAGTGAAACCAATGAGAAAGGTGACAGTGCAGTCAGCTATCAAGTTCTTCAAGGGACTGGTGTGTTGTTTTGGAGTGCCCAACAGGGTAATCACTGATAACCGCACCCAGTTTACAAGGCACACCTTCATGCAGTACATCCAGAACCATGGAAGCAAGGTCTCTTTCGCCCCCATCGCTCATCCAAGGAGCAACTGGCAGGTTGAAAGTATGAACGCGGAAGTTTGGCGAGGGCTGAAAACAAGAACCTTTGATAGACTGCGAAGATGCGGTAGGCGCTCGATTGATGAGTTGCCGGTGGTTCTTTGGTCAATCAGAATGACACCAAATCGAGCTACTAGCCAGACTCCCTTCTCCCTGGTCTACGGGGCACAAGCAGCGCTCCCCATGGAACTCATATATGGGTCACCTCGAGTACTTGCCTACGATGAAGTAGCGCAAGGGCAGCTATGGCATGACCATGCCATGCTCCTCGAGGAGAACCGTCTCCGGGCTGGTGTACCTGCTGCACGATATCAGCAGACACTGCGCCACTACCACAACCGTAGGGTCCAAGCCTGGAGCCTTGAGGAAGGTGACCTTGTCCTTAGGCGCGTTCAATCCGCCAAGGGTTCCAACAAGTTGACACCAAAGTGGGAAGGCCCTTAACGGGTAGTACGTGTCACCAGACCAGGTGCAGTCCATCTGGAGACCAAAGATGGCATGCCAATGCAAAACTCATGGAATATTGAGCATCTTCATAAGTTCTACCCATAAGGCACGGTTACCAGGCCTTGCCCCAGCAACCTTTTTTGTACAAACATAGTCCCCTGGACTTGTAACCCTTTGTAGAAAGCCAGGCAAACACCCTGTGCAAAGATAATAAAATGAAGCGCTGGCACAAAACTTGCTTGCATGTTTTCTTAAATATGATTTTGCTATGATAAATAATCCATTTAAGGAGGATCGTATGCTGCTGTTTTCTCCCCTGTACTGATAACAGGGCCCTGCCACGGATGAACTCCCCGAAGGGAGGAAGTGAGAGCAGCCTAGCATATTGATCCCCGGCAGCTCCTTCTTGTCAGACCGATAAGAAGGTCAGCAAACACTGATAAGGTTTCCTCCCCACCCACAAGTACATTCCTGTATAAAAAGCTTGTGTGTAGGAAAACCTCATCGCTCTCAACATCTGTGCTCCCATCCTTTGATTCGAAGGTTTACTTCAGTCAGGATGGTTGCAGTAGCATTTGGAGGGGAGTTGGCGAGGGGCCGGTCTCCTTCCAAGCTACTAACCTATCAGACCAGGTCCAGCGGTAGCAACGGGAGGGACCGGCAAGGTGTCTTGTCGGGGAACCCTATTTACTTGGAAGTATTGAGGGGCCATCCCTCAGCTTGGACATGATACATGCACAAGTACCCGGAAGGCATTTCTTTTTTCATTAATACGCGGATAAACAAGTAGGAGCCATACAGGATACAAGCATGGATGGAGGATTACATAATTTGGACTAAAATTTGGCAAACGCCTACATCTTATGATTTTAAAAAAGATAAGTGCCCCGTAATGCCTTTCTTGTCCCTCTCCTCCTAGGAGTTGCGTCGAGAAGGAAAGAGGGCAAAAGGAGCGCCTGGGCAGAAGCCCAGCCCGACCCCGTCAGGACCAGCAGGACGCAGCCTGACAAGATCGGGAGGGCATCCCCCCGGCAAGGAAGAAGAAGCCATGGACGGAGAGAGCGGCTAGGCGATGCCCTGGTCACCACCGCCAGGACCAGAGGAATTGGCAGGAGGGACACCAGCAGGGAAGACAAAGCCAGAGTCCACGAGAAAGCCTGCCGGGGTCCAGCTGGAGGAGGCGAAGACATCTACGCCCAGCACCCCGGCAAATCACTCTGCCGAGGAGAAGGCTAAGTGTAGATGATGGTGCCGCCGGCACCTAGCTGACGGTGACGGTGCATCCGGGTCTCATCGGGAGTCCGAGCCGCCGTCCTCCCGCTCGGCGCCGTCGTCTTCGCCGTCAGTGTCCTCTTCATTGCTGTTGCTCGAGGAGGAGCTTTTGTCATCGGTCGAGATCTCCACACAGCACCCTAAGCGAGCACCTGAGCGTCCGAAGACCTTGATGGAGAGCAGGTCAGCCTCCATTAATTTAAAATAGAAAACGTTCCCCTTCACCAAGCTATGGGCACGTGCAAAGGTTTTCCAGCCACGCCGGAGAAGCATGACATGAGGTGCGGGGAACTCCACGTCCATCCGCATGTTGCCATTACAGCAACCCCTCATGTGCAACTTCAACCCGTGCGGCTGTTCAACCTCCCTTACCCTTGCAAAAGGGGTGGGAAGCCGGAGACGGCTGCGTGGGGGCTCGCGCAGCCTAACAAGGAACTCCAGCGCCGTGTCTCCGACATGGCCATCCAATAGAGTCGAAGTGGCTGGGGGAGGAGTGGCCGAGCCACCGCCGCGTCCTCCTCGGCCCCGAGCCGGCCGCGACCGTGTCCTGTGGCTCCGCCTTGTGCATCGGATCCTGCCTCTGCGTCCCCAGCTAGGGCAGGGATACAGTGCCAAGTGGAAGCCCTTGTCATCGCTGTCGGAGCTCGACTGCGCACTCTTCCCCTCACCATGGTGGAAGAAAGGCACAAGAAGAAGAAGATGTGTGGGTGAGCCTTTCCATACTCCTCCATGCTCCCTTTTATAGCGGAACGTGGCAGGGGGCGGCTCCCCACCACACTGTGGTAACCACCCTTCTCCTCCAATCCGGTTCATCTGCGTCACTGACGACGTCTAGATTCACCGGCCGCCCTCCCATGCCAATCCATGGTGCCGCACCTTCTGTCACGGCACTCATTCCCGTGACCTGCGCGTCCGCCACAAACCCTGTGTAGTGCATGTGGTGTACGTGGCAGAAACGGCAGGAGTGGTGGGGTGAGTAAATCGGCAGTTACTTCCCCGAACCATGCAGACGCTTCAATCAACTCCCCGAACATGGGCGTCCCATGATCAATTACGTGGGTAGCCCCACGCCATTCAGCACGACTCGTGGAGAAACTGAGAACTGATTTGATTCCTGAAGAAGCGAAGAAGATCTCAGAAACATGGATCCAGCCGCATCTTGGTTAGGATGCACGCTTGCGCTGTGTTAGGGCCTACCCCAACGATGCCCAACGGCGTGGGCCAGGCCCGGGCGCTACTGTCAGTGCAACAAACATTGGCGTTTGCCAACCGAGCTCGTGCGTAGGCATGCCGTCGATCATACATCCAGCATCAATGGATGTCACGGAATCAAGCCAGAGAAGCCGCTCTTTGTGAGATCAAGGAGAGCATTAAGAAGAACAAGACAACAAGATATCACCTTGGGAAAGCCTCCCTTGCCGAGTAGGAGAGTCTGGCCAGGTTGAGGCCGCCCCGAGGACAAGTCTAGGTTTACCCCGGCAGGCCTGCCGGGGTCGCCAAGGCCAAACCCCGCCAAGCTCTTTTCAACAAGGAATACCCACCAAGACGCCACCGCTCCACCTCATCGCACCCAAGTCACTCATCCATGCGGTGTCAAGGTGTTAAGCAACCGGGTGTATCCTCTCGAGCACATGGAAGCATCGGGGAGAAGAGATTAGCTTTATTGACACCCGGCCAGGAGGCGTGTCAAGCTAATAAGAAGAGGCAGATCAGCTGCGTGACAGGCTTGCTGGCATTCGCCCTCGACACGACACCTAGTAGTGCATTTCATGCACTTTGTCTTAACTGCCAGAGTTAGGTATGATAGCACTATTTTCTATCTAATCACACCCAAATGACTGTTTTGCCATTGTGGTTGCTCCTTAGCCTATAAAAGGAGGCCCGAGGCAACCTAGCAAGAGGTTCGAACACTTCGACCCCCAGCATTTGTAAGCTCTCGTTGCTTTCCCCAAGGCATCCTTGCCGGCCCAGAGCACGTCGAGCCTTCTTCCACCTCCAGATTAATACACCAAAGCAGGAGTAGGGTTTTACGCTACAAAGCGGCCCGGACCTGGGTAAAAGAGAAGGAGTCCAATGCCGTGTTGTCCCCCATTGCTTCTGCTCTTTGTGCAACGTGGCCATCCCCATGGTGAACCACAAAGGGGCACCCCTGCCCCATAGGTGATCGTGCTTCCACGCCGAGACCTGGACCTTTTTCTCCTTGGCTGCCAGGGCTGCATTAGCCTTGTCAAGGAGCTGGGCGTAGGTGCTCTGGTCAGTGGCAACCACACATTCCAACGCCTCCAGCCGCTCGCGGTCCAGGTCCTGAGCGGATGTCGTCAGCGCGAGCTCCTGCTCGAGGATACCAAGGTCCGCCTCGTGTGTGGCCAGCTCCTCCTCACGGGCGGAGAGGGCGTCCCTCCGTGTTTGGAGTTGCCATTCCATCGTCGTGTTCTGGTTCCGAAGCTCCTGCTCGCGGGCGTCCACTACTTCGCGTCGCTGGTCCGCCGCTTTAGCCTCCTGAAGATCAGGCTCGCAGGCTACATTCGCCTCTGCAATGAATGCCTTGCCCTTCGCGTGAGTGGCCTTGTTCTGATGGTAGCCCAGCTTAACAGCAACTTCGAGGTGATGCCACCCCTGTGCCAAGCGTAGGTGCTCTACAGCAAGGTGAGCTTCAATGTTTTGGAGGTCCACCTTAAGATGTCCAAGCACAGCCATGGCATTCTGTAGAACCCCGTGCCTAAGCATGGTATGGCCACTCATGAGCACCATGGCGCAATTCGGGCTCAGCCCCTACTCGCCCTCCGGCGGAGCCCGCCAGTGGAGACCCGGCGCCATTCGCCGGGGGCATGGGGCCCGCGAGGGTCTCCATTGACCGGTCTCGTTGAGGCGGTGTGCACAGCTGGGTTGGCGCGTCATCGCCGGCGGCTTTGCGCCGCGTTGCCTCGCCTAGGCCCTCCGAGCCGCCCCCCGCTGGCCGCAGAGCACAGTGTAGCGGCTGGTGACCCCGCCTCCACCGCCGAGGAGATGGCCCTCGCAATGGGCGCACCGGGAGCCCTGAGGCAGTCTCTCAAGGACGCCTCAAGAGGAGTCGCCTGCCCTTCGCCCAACGTGGGTTTGGCCCCGAACAGCTCGGGGGCTTCTGCCTGCATTTTCCCCCTCAAAGAAGACCTCCGTATGGGAGGCGGTCAGGCACACAGGACGTGCTGGCAACAAGGGGAAGGAAGTCTGACACTTACTCGTCCTTGGTGACCCATTTCCTCCTCTTCAGCGACTGCGGCAGAATGTCGATGTTGTGGTCCGTCCGGGGCCTCTTCTCGTGGCCAGCCCCGCAAGGGAGGCCTGGGGACCTAGCGGCACCCGACTCCCACATGGAGGGCCCTTGGGTCTGATCGACGACACCGCCCCTGGCGGATTGCGGCCCCACGTCCACCATCCGGGAACTGCTCGCGCCCCCTTCGCCCCAGGTCCTGCGGACGCAGCTTACAGAGGAGTGATGTCGACGGCTCCTCCGAACGCACATGTGGACTGGGGGTCAATCCGCCGAGGCGAGCCGCCGAGACCTTCCGCAACCATCATCGGGACCCCAACATCACCTTGGCCCACCAGACCAGGGACCACCAGGAAGGAATTATCCCGGGGCCCTTCATGGCCCTCCGGAAGAAGCCCCCACTGGTCAAAACTGGGCATCGCATTGACAAATGCCTCCTTATTTCGATAGCGGTACAGAGGGAGCCCCGCCTCAGGAGGCTCATCCGCTTCCTCACCAGTCAGTAGGTGGAGCACCTCGCTAAGCACCTCCGGCGGCAGGCCGCACGTATTGAGCCATATCGGGTCTGTCAGGCCGGTGAAGGCCCACATTGGGCGGGAGTGACGCTGAATGGCGGCGATGCGCCTGCGAAGGAACTCCCTCATGACCGTAACTGCCATAAATCCTGCCACTCTCAGGTCAGCCCACCTCTTCCACACACAAGTCAGCCTTGGGTCGGTGAGCCTTTCCTGCCCCATCAAGAGCTCCTCGCCGCTAGGGACAGCGACATTTACAGCAGGGGGCTGAACTGAGCAGCAGCCACGTACACCCACTGCCGCTTGAAAGCCTCCGCCTCACGGGCGAGTTCCATGTTGATGCCCTCATTCGCCGTCTTGTCCATGATGCAAAATGAGATGCACCCGGAGTGCTGGTCCACCGCGGTCAATCGCAGGCTGAAGAAGTGGCGGAGTAGAGCTATCGAGGGAGGCACACCCACGAAGGCCTCACATTGAAAGGCAAAGGCCGAGAGGAGGAGAATGGATTTCGGCGCAAGGTGCAGTGCGTGGACTTGGTAGTGGGAAAGCACGGCATTGAAGAAGTCCGAGAACGGCGGCAATAAGCCGCAGAAGAGTGTGAGGAGATGGATGGCGATGGTGGTGGCATCAAGCTCGGAGGAAGGGCGCGAGGCCGGCCAGATCCGGGTAGTCCCCCATTCATTGGAGGCAGCTGTAGTCATTGGAAGGACCCTGTTGAGCCCCCCGACGTTGAGGACCGTAGACCTGCCCAGGGCAGGCTCCGACGCCGTCCCACCGGCCGTCGCCCCTCTCTTCCTGCCGGAGGGTGCCATGGCGACACAGTGGAGACCAAGAGCATAGGAGATCCCGTGGAATGGAGACCCGTGCGTGTGAAGGAAAGCGCAAGAAGATGGGAGCACGCCAAGGAAGCAATGATGGCCCCGCGCCTCATATAGGCTGGCTTTATGTCAGCCCGAGTGGTTGCCGAGGCATCGTTGGAGAAGTGGGGGCACCCCATGTTCCATCATGCACCACGCGAAGAGCCTGGCCCATAGGCGGTTGGGGCCCATGCCGTTTCGTTCCCTAACGGGCGGAGACATGCGCACCGCTGGCTCGGGGGTTACTGTTGGGCCCGTGGGACCGAGGGTACCCAGGCCCATCTGCCTATGGCCCAAAGCACGGCGCATGTCGGGTGCCCAGTAGATGGCCCATCAGCGAGCTTCACGAGCAAGACTCTCGCGAGGCCCTCGCCCCATGAGGCACACGTCATCAGGTGCCTCAGGCGGATTGGACGCGCCGCTAGGAGCATCGTGAGGCGATCTCCCGAGGCCCCTCGCAGAGGCGAACGAGTCAGGAGCAGCTCACCCTGGTCGTGCAGTCCAGAGTCTTCAGGTGGGTGACGCGCGAGGCAACGAACGTTGCCAGAGGCCGTGCCAGTAGACACAGATAAGGAGGCTTTCCTCTTTTGTGCTAAGGGAGCAAGGCCAGTCGCCAGTTCCCAAAGTAGTCCCCAAAGGTTGCCTAGTCGGTGGAAGAAGGCCAAGACGACGGGCGCACCAAGACGGAGGTCATCACCGAGCCCACTAGCGCATCATGGACGGTGGCTTTGCAGGCGAAGACCATATTTTGTCAGGATAGACTGCGCCCATGTCCCCCTTCGAATTGCCATTGTGTGGCAACCCTTCCTGCCAATGCTTTCGTGGGAAGAGGACTGATGCAAGTATAAAAGGGGTCAAGGTGCTGCCGTAGTAGGGGATCGACATCTTGGCCACCCAAACCCTTGTACTCTGATTCTTCCTCGCGAGCGCAATCCAACCACAAAGTAGGAGTAGGTTTTTACACGGCGAGGTGGCCCGAACCTGGGTAACTACTGTGTCTCTGGCCTACCCCCGCTCGCTCGCTCTCATCGTAGCCTCACCGTGGGTAGTTGCAGGAAGGAGTAGGGTGGTAGGAACGAGCGCACCCCAAAGTTCAAACCTCTTGGGTCCACAGAGCCCCGATTCCGACAAAAACAATGCATGGGTTCCCCCCTTTGAAGTGGGACGACAAAACAAATCATCGGTTTCCACACTTGTCATAGATGGGCTCCTTCCCATTGGAAGAGCACAGACTCTGGGTGCACTCCATGTTGTCGCAGATGGGCTTCTTCCCCTTGGAAGAGCACGGCTGTCGGGTGCCCTCCCTGATGTCACGGATGGGCTCTTCTCCCTTGGAAGAACCAAAGAGGGTGCCCTTCTCGTGGTCGCCATCGATGAGGTATGACTTGGCAGCTGAGGATGTAAGCCAGCGTCACAGAACATGTCCTTGAGAAATGACAAAAGGGGCTCGATGGCGATGAAGGATGGCAAATTCTTGACAATGAGCCAGAGGTGATTAACAACGAGGCCATCGATGAGATTAACGACGGCTGAACTCGAGGGGTTGGTGGTGGGCCACTTAACCTGTGACATAGCCAGCGTCAAGCCGTTGCTGTCAATGACCTCGATTTCGTAGCCAGCGTCCATAACATCCCAGCATACTATAGCCCGCTGGTTAAGAACCTGTGGCCAGTCATCGTCATCAGCTTCCTCGGCGACCTCGTCAGCCACGACGCCGTCGTCGGGCGAAGAGGCCGTGATAAACCTCTTTTAGGCCATTCGCTCCTTGAGCTCCCCAGGAAGCGTAGCTGGGCTTAGGCTGTGGTGCTCTAGAGTGGGGGAGGGGGTTGGGGATGGGGATCTATGGGAAAGGGGGCATTTCGTTGTTGTCATCTATGAAACTCAGGGCGGCGAGGGTATAGAGAACAGTGGGTAACTGCACGGGTAGACCAGTAGAGGTTGACGATGGAGGTGGCACAGCAGCGGCGACCGAGCTAGAGTTTCGAGTGAGGGAGGGGTGGTGTGTGTGTGTGTGTGTGATAGAGTGTGAGTGGAGGTTTTGGGATGTGTTTGTGGAGGGAGCCAAGATGGTGTTTGAGGAAATGTCGCGCTACTCAAAATTTTACTAGGCGGGAGTAAAATGCCGGGGCTACTGAAAATTTGGATGAAGGGATTGAAGCGGAGCGGGAGCAACAAACATCTCACACGACCCAAACATAATAATCATGTGCTATCAAACAGAAAAACCCTCCAGGCGGGTAGATATTTTTGAGAATGCGGGGATGCAGGCGGGAGTAAAATGTCGGGGCTACTAAAAATTTGGATGAAGGGATTGAAGCGGAGTGGGAGCAACAAACATCACACATGGCCCAAACATGATAATCTCGTGCTATCAAACAGAAAAACCCTCCAGGCGGGTAGATATTTTTGAGATTGCGAGGGAAGCCTCGTGGAGCCCAATCGACTGTGCTGATGTGATAGGGGCACAGCTGTGGCACACGGTACTATGAGGGAACCGTGTGTGTTGGGTCTACAATCGTAGATGGTTGTTTCATCCGCCTCGTTTCCTATTTATAAATTTAGAAAAAAATGCGTGAAAGGGTCAGAACACAAACACACCTACATGTGGACCAAATATATGGATGAAAAGGGTGGTTTGATGTTCAAATAACCAATGCACAACTATGATGTGGCACCTGTCTCACAAAGAGCGCACAGTATTGCTCGCCCCGCCCCCCACTTCGTGTCGGCAGGAGGGGAATCCTAACTAAGAAGGCATGCCGCCAAATAGCTAGGTCTGGCATCCCATCCTAACTTAAACACAAAACCTATAGGAATTCATCATGCATGGTCAAAAAACCCCTCTCACTTTCGGTCAAATTAAAGGTGGATCATGCGGGCCCACAAATGTGCTTGTGGCGCGAGATGGGTGAGACCACGAACCACCTGCGGGTGGCCCAACTATATATATGCATGAAAAGGGTGGTGTGATATTTAAATACCCTATTCACAACCTTGATATGGCACATGCACCTTGCAACCCGGACATCCCCGACCCCACAGAGGTTCAGGACGTATACAAAGTAGTGCCCCTCCCCCAACAAACAGACACGCATGCACACACACACACACACACACACACACACACACACAGAGAGACTTCAAATCAGCGGGAGGGTATCTCACCAAGACCTACTATAACACGGGCCAAGAAGAATTCACCTTGCTAACCTCTCTCGTTGTTGGTTGAAGTGATGGACGTCCACGTGGCCCCATAGATGGGCTTGCTACCGATAACCATGCGAGGGAGCACCCGAATACAACCACAGCCTACATTTGGCCCAAACATATGTATATGGAAGTGTTGTGTGTTTTTGAATACCCAATGCACAACTTTGATGTGGCACCGTGCTTTGGAACCGGAAAGTCCCCACATGAAGTGATGGTTCATGACGTGTAGTATCCTCCACTTCGAGTGGGTGAGAGGGATTCATGCGTACACGTGCGCTCAAACTTTGGTCTGGACTCTCACCATGACCTACGTACTGTAACACGAACCAAGAAGAATCCGCCTTGGTAACCTCTCTCGTTGTCGGTCGAAGTGATGGACGTCCATGCATGACCATGAATGGGCCACCGCTGATAACCACGCGAGGGAGTGTCCGAAGAAAACAACCACATACATGTGGCCCAAACATATGTATGGAAATGTTGTTTGGTGTTTGATCGAATACCCAATTAATGCACAACTTTGATGTGGCATGCACCATGCTAATTTGGAACCGGAATGTCCCCACATGGAGCGAGGGGTCACAACGCATAGTATGCCGCCCCCAACTTCAGGCCGATGAGAGAGGGATCCATGCATGTGTACGCATGCGATCAAACTTTGGTCTAGAATCTCACCATGACCTACCCATATCATAAAATGAACCAATAAGAAATCCTCCTTGGTAACCTCTCTTTTTATCCGTCAAAGTGGTGGACGACCATGCGGGCCCGGGAATGGGCTTGCCACTGATAACCATGCGAGGGAGATTGCCCGAAGACAACCACCGCCTGCATGTGTCCCAAACATATGTATGGAGGTTTTGTGGGATGTTTGAATACACAATGCACAACGTTGATGTGTCGCCTGCCTCGGAAACCGTAAAGTCCCAACATGTAGAAAGGTTAATGAGGCATCGTGTGCTGGTCCCCTGCCTCCCACTTCGACCCGATGGGAGGGATTCATGCGTACACATGCGCTTAAACTATATATACTATGTAATCTCAGCATGACCTACCGTAAGGCAAACCAAAATTAATCCCCTCCTAGGTCAAATTTAACCTCTCTTGTTGTCAGTAAAAGTGATGGATCAAGCGGGCACACAGATGGGACAATATTTTTACCACGGCATGTTGATGCCGTTCCATGATATCATGTCAAGTTTCATGAATTTCAGACAAGTTTTCGATTTACTAGCATTTTAAAACCATGTATCTCAATGTTAGCGGCCGAGCGACAGTGTCAAGGTGTTTGACATTCATTCTCATTTCTTGCATGTGACCTAAGCTTGCAACCAAGGACACATATTTGATTTTGCAACCCGTTTTTATGGACTAGAGCATGTGCATGTAGTTCAATTTTGAATTATGCACATAAATGCCTAGAAAACTTAGTTAACATATAAAAATGTCCAAACGATCCCCGAAAAATTCCAAAATTTAACACAACACTCCTGTTGTTCTATGTTGACACTAGGAAAAAATTGAAAGCAAGAAGAGGCGACGAATATCGTTTTATCCACAAAGGTGACACGTTTCCCTAACGGAACCATGAGGCTTTTTGTGAGAATCTCTGGTTTGTGAGAAGCTTATACCATAACCTGCCCCAAATGGGACAATATTTTTTACCCCAGAATGTTGATGCCATTCCATGATAGCATGCCAAGGTTCATGAATTTCAGACGGGTTTTGGATTTACTAGAATTACAAAAGCAAGTACCTCAACGTTTGCCGGAGAGCCACGGTGCCGTGGTGTTCAAATTTCATCCCCATTTCTCGCATGGGACATAAGCATAAACCCGTGGACACATATATGATTTTACAACCCATGTTGGTGCACCGGAGCATGTGCATGTAGTTTAATTTTGAATTGTGCACCTGATGTCGGCGTACGACACCTATGGGATCCGAAGGACCCCTTTACGGTTCAGCAGGGAGAGAGGTATGCACAAAGAGCAGAACCGATGATCAACGCGAGGGGATTTTTACCCAGGTTCGGGCCGCTGATCAGCGTAAAACCCTACTCCTGCTTTAGTTTATTATCAGTGGTTTCATCCCAGTTCTTGGAGCGCTTGCAATGAACAGTGTGTTCGTGCAGCAGCTACGCATGCAGAATGGGCCGCGAGTGCTCTCTCTAGCCTCCTCCTCTGTAGCAGTTGCCTTGGGCCTCCTTTTATATGCTCAAAGGGTATCACCACAGTGGCAAACTGTTTATATGCGAGGTGTAAAGTAGCTATAGGGTTATCATACCTAACCACTGACGATTTAGGACAAATGCATTTAATGCACCGTGAGGTGTCCGTTTAGGTGTCCTTACTTTCTTGGGGATGAAAAAAGGGGCCATCCCATTAGCACCGCTTAAGCTTGCCTCCACTAGCGCCTTGCCACGCATCCAGAGATGGGACCAGAATGCTAGGCTGGTCGCTGCGCTGGAGCGGTGGCGCAGTGGCAGAACCTTGCCGGGTGCGAATCTTGCCGGGCTCCGCAGGCTACCCCGGCAAGATCTTGCCGGGAGCCGAGCCTCTGGTCTCCAGTTCTCCTTATCTTCTAACCCTTGGCTTGAATGTCTCTTTGATAACCATGGATTAATCTTCAGCTGTTCCCCTGACAAGCCTTGCCGCAGGTATGGCTACAACTGCCCGTGCACAAGTATGGGGTACTAAAGTGATTTGCATCTCCTCCCTCAAAAGGAGGGCGAGCCCCTGCGCAAGTTTATCCAGATATTTAGCCGGGTGCAGTACAATATTCCAGACATTCATCCTGCCGCAGTTGTTAGCATGTTTCATCAGAACGTGCGTAACCGCAAGATGCGCGAAGAGCTGGCGATGAACAAGGTCAAGAGTATTGCTGAGCTTTACGCTTTGGCCGACAAGTGCTCTCGCGCTGAAGAAGGGAGGAAACTCCCCGGCGAGGTGTTGGCGTACGGGCGAATATGAGGATGAAGATGCTGCAACCCCGTCAAAGAAAGGCCGGCGGCAGAACAAGAAGCGCAGAGGCAAGGCCGTGCTTGCTGTCGAGGAATCCGGCAACCCCGGCACCGCCAAGAAGGCCAAGGTTGACGACCCCGGCAAGGAAGTTGCTGGGTGCGCTTCCTGTTAGGCCTTAGCGGCGGCCGATAAGCCGGAAGGCTCCGGCAAACAGTATTGCAAGATCCATCGCACCAAGGGCCACGATCTCCAAAACTGCCGGCAAGTTGAGCAGCTTGTCGAGAAGCAGAGAGCTGAGTATGAAAGACGAGACAAGGAGAAGGCCCAAGATGGTGCTGAGGGATCTGGCAAGAAGCATGGTGGCCGAGGAGGCCGCCGCGGCAAGGCTAAGCAACAGAAGGAGAGGCCCGCCCGAGGCCGCGACAAGGACGAGGGAGGCGATGATGATGAGGAAGACGATGAATCCAGTGAGCACGAGTTTCAGAAAGCCACAGAGGCCATGTGTATTGACGGGGGAGCCTCGTTGCATTCTTCTCACCGCCGACTTAAACAGTGGGTGCGTGAGGTTAATGCAACGGAGCCATCGTTTGATGCACGGAAACCTTTAAAGTGGTCTAACACGCCTATCATTTTTGACGCCGAGGATCACCCTGATCGCACAACTGCGGTCGGGTGCTTGCCTTTGTTGGTCTCACCAACAATCTGCAACCTCAAGGTGACAAAAATGCTAGTTAACGGTGGGGCCGGGCTGAACTTGATCTCGCCGGACGTGCTCAAGAAGCTGCAAATTCCTGATGAAGATCTCGAGGAAACGGGCACGTTTCAAGGGATCAATCCAGGAAGGACCCAGCCAAAAGGCAAGATTACGCTACCGGTGACATTTGGTAACGAGCTCAACTACAGGACAAAGAAGGTAGTGTTCGATGTCGCCAAGATCCCCATGTCATACAATGGGATCCTTGGCCGCCCAGCGCTGGCCAAGTTCATGGCGGCATCACACTATGCGTATAATGTGTTGAAGATGCCCGGACCGATAAGTGTCATCACTATTCACTCCGACAAGAAGGATGCACTAATCTGCACCGACCAACTCTACCGGGAGGCAGCCGCAGCACCTGCCGACAAGGCATTTGCTCCTGCCGCTCAAACTCCCGGGGGGAAGAAGAAGAAGACCGGTAAGATCTCTGGCGCAAACCCCGGCAATCGCACCTCCTCGGAGTGCTGCGCTTCCGTTGAGGATGCACCAGAGAGTTCCACTGGCAAGAACAAGAAGTCCAAGGCTGCTCCACCCGAGACCAAGAAGGTGCCCGTCAAGGAGGACAGAACGGGAGGAACTTTCACCATAAGTTCCACCCTAGATGGCAAATAGGAAAGCGCGCTCGTTGCCTTCCTGCGGGCGAATGTCGACGTGTTTGCATGGCAACCATCTGACATCCCTGGTGTTCCCAGGGAGGTAATTGAGCACCACCTTGCTGTCTGTCCTCACGCGCGGCCCATCAAGCACAGGGTGAGGAAGCAATCCTTGGAGCGGCAAGAATTCATTGCCAAAGAAATCAGGAAGTTAGAAGCGGCAGGTTTGGTCAGAGGAGTGCTTCACACAACATGGTTGGCCAATCCGGTTGTAGTGCGCAAGGCGAATGGGAAATGGAGGCTGTGTATTGATTATACAGACATCAATAAAGCCTGTCCAAAAGATCCTTTCCCCTTGCCGCGCATTGACCAGATTGTGGACTCCGCTGCTGGTTGTGACCTACTGTCGTTCCTTGATGCCTACACGGGATATCATCAGATCTTCATGTGCTACGTATTGTTTTATACGAATGCCTTTCGAGTTGAAAAGTGCTGGTTCTACATTTGCGAGAGCGGTCCAAATTGGTTTTGAGCCTCAACTACATAGAAATATGGAAGCATACATGGATGACATAGTGGTCAAAACCAAGGATAAAGCGACGCTCATACAAGATCTAGAAGAAACATTTACAAATCTGCGCAAGATCAATTTAAAGCTCAATCCTGAACAGTGTGTGTTTGGCGTCCCTTTCGGCAAGCTTCTCAGGTTCTTTGTATCTCAGTGAGGGATCGAAGCAAACCCCGACAAGATCAAAGCTATTGAGCAGATTGAAGCACCAAGACGCATCAAGGATGTACGTCGTCTTGCCGGCTGCGTTGCTGCCTTAAGCAGGTTCATCTCCAAATCCGCTGAGCGCGCCCTGCCCTTTTTCAAAATTTTGAAGAAGGCAGGTCCAATGAGATGGACTCCGGAAGCGGAGGCAGCGCTACAAGATTTGAAGAGGTACCTCTCCTCTCCGCCGACGCTAGTCGCACCTAGGCCACAAGAGCCGTTGCTATTGTATCTAGCGGCAACAAATCAAGTGGTTAGTGCTGCATTAGTGGCGCAGAGAGAAGTCGACGAGGAGGCAATGGCAGCAGCGGGACCGTCAAGTGACGCGCCGGGATCTTCCCTGGGAAGGTCTGGTGCCGGCAAGACAGGATCTGCGCAGTCAGAAGAATCAGTGCAAAAGAGGAAGATGGTGCAGCGTCCAGTTTATTTTGTCAGCTCCCTTTTATAGGGAGCTAGGTCAAGATACTCTGGCGTGCAGAAGTTTCTCTTCGGCCTTCTCATGGCCTCGAGGAAGCTGCGCCATTATTTTCAAGCACATGAGATTACCATCGTCACTCGCTTCCCGTTGCAGCGGATTTTGCGAAATCCAGAGGCAACGGGCAGGATTGTGGAGTGGGCGTTGGAACTGTCAAGCTTTGGTCTCATGTTTGAAAGTACTTCAGCAATTCAGAGCAGAGCCTTGGCGGAGTTCATTGCGGAATGGACCCCAACGCCAGACGAAGAGATTCAAGAAATGACTCTTCCCGGCAAGGAAACAGATCGAGAATGGATTATGTACTTTGACGAGGCTTTCTCGCTGCAAGGCGCCGGTGCTGGCGTGCTGCTTGTCGCACCCACCGGAGAGCACCTCAAGTATGTAATTCAGATGCATTTTCCCCGGGAGAGCTCGACAAACAACACTGCGGAGTACGAAGGCCTGCTTGCCGATCTCAGGATCGTGGCAGACCTTGGTATCAAGAAGCTCATCATCAGAGGCGATTCGCAGATTGTTGTCAGGCAAGTCAACAAAAATTATCAGAGTCCATTGATGCAAGCCTATGTGGATGAAGTTAGAAAAATGGAAGAGCGCTTTAACGGTCTGCAAACAAAGCACATTCCTCGTGCCAAAAATAGTATTGCTGATGACCTGTCAAAGCGCGCTGCCCTCAAGTTACCTGTGGAACCAGGAACTTTTGTGCTCCATGTAACTTAGCCATCTGTAGCGCCATCAATGAGGCAAGAAAAGAGAAGGAAGTTGAATTCTGGTCAATACTTTCCGGCAGAGCTCCCGGGAGCTGCCGGCAAGGAAGTCGCCGGGATCAGCGGCAAGCCAGCTGGGGAACGACAGGCTCCAGTAGGGGCTCAGGCCCTTGCCGTCGAGACAAACGTTCCCCTGGCAGAAGAGATGCCTTTAGTCCTAGTTGTCGAGCCCCAGGCTCCAGCTTGGGAACAGCCCATTGTCCATTTTCTTTAGACAGGAGAACTCCCTGAGGAGCAGGAAGAAGCAGAAAAAGTAGCCCGTCAGTCTAGCATGTACCAGTTCATCGATGGTGTTCTGTACAGGAAGAGACTCAACGGTGTGAAATTGAAGTGTATTCCTCGGGAGGATGGACTGGAGCTGTTGGCAGAGATACATGGAGGCATATGTGGCTCTCACATCGGATCAAGAGCGCTTGTCAGAAAGGCATTCCGACAAGTTTTCTTTTGGCCCACTGCTCTCCAGGATGCAGCTGCACTAGTAACCAAGTGTGAAGCGTGCCAGTTTCATTCAAAGAAATTGCATCAGCCAGCTCAAGCTCTTCAGACAATCCCTCTCTCCTGGCCATTTTCGGTCTGGGGGCTCGACATACTGGGCCCTTTTCCCTGTGCTACCGGGGGCTTTGAGTACTTATACATTGCAATCGACAAGTTCACAAAGTGGCCGGAGGTGGAAGCGGTGAGGAAGGTGACAGCACAATCAGCCGTCAAGTTCTTTAAAGGAATAGTTTGCTGTTTCGGTGTGCCCAACAGGATCATCACCGACAACAACACATAGTTCACAAGTCGCACCTTCATGCCATACGTCCAAGACCTTGGTGGCAAAATTTGTTTTGCCTCTGTTGCACACCCGATAAGCAACGGCCAAGCGGAGAGGGCTAATGCTGAAGTGTTGTGCGGTCTCAGGACCAGAACTTTTGACAAGCTGAAAAAGTGCGGAAGGCGCTGGATTGATGAGTTGCCGGCGGTTCTTTGGTCAATCAGAACGACACCAAATCGAGCCACTGGCCTGACACCCTTCGCTCTGGTTTATGGAGTGGAAGCAGTTCTCCCCACGGAACTCATATACGGGTCACCTCGAGTGCTCGCTTATGATGAGCTTGAGCAAGAGCAATTGTGGCAAGATGACGCTGTGCTCCTTGAGGAGGATCGTCTTCAGGCTGCTATGCGAGCTACACGCTACCAGCAAGCTTTGCGCCGCTACCATAGCTGCAAAGTTCATGCCCAAAGTCTTGAGGAAGGCGACCTTGTTCTTCGGCGGATTCAGTCCGCCAAGAATTCAAACAAGTTGACGCCGAAGTGGGAAGGCCCTTATCGGGTAGTACGAGTCACCAGGCCCGGCGCTGTCCGCCTGGAGACCGAGGGTGGCATTCCAGTGAGCAACTCTTGGAATATCGAACATCTTCGCAAGTTCTACCCATAAGGCACGGTTGCCGGGCCCCCCGACAACCTCCTTTTGTACGAGTCTTGCCGGCAAGGCATATAATCCCTTGTACAAAGCCAGGCGCAGACCCTGTGCGCAGTTGAATAAGCTTAAGTGTTGTACATTTCTTGTTGATCTCCATGTTTATATATATGCATGCTTGTCTGAGATATTGTATGACACTTGCTCCCGGTAAGCATTAACGAACCACCAAGGTTCCATATCTTTGTTTTCTTTTCTTTCTTCTTCTCAAGGGATAGAAGGTTCCCTCGCACGCAAGTTTGCCAGGGGGGAAAGGATGGTATGGATACCAATGGGTGATGTTCAGAGCTGATGTCTTGCTGGAAGGAGTACAGCGACAGAAAGCTAAGTTGCGAAACTTTGAGCAAGTTTTTCAATTTTTACTATCAGGCTATTTCCTTTAGACGATTTCGGCCCTTGTATGGAAAACCTGCACGCGAAGGAACCCTTGTCGTAATTAGTTGTGCCCTTATTTTGTTTCGAGTCTGCTCAACAGTCTAAGTGGCTGCACCAAGAACACCAAGGTGTCTTGCTAGCTGCTGCACCTCCAGCAGGCTGCTAAATTCCCGCACCCAGTGCTCGCGGCAGGTTGCGTGCCAGCAAGTTTCCAGTAAGCGTAGGGCGTATACCATACGAAAAGAAATCGGACAGGGGAAATAGCATGCATGTACTCAATCATAGCAAGTTATATTACATCAATAGTTGCCGCAGTTCTAACTTAAGACTAAATTGTCCTTGGCATGGAATGGTGGCGGCAAGGAAAAGTGAGACGGCTAGTCCCTGTGCTGGCCTTCAACCCTCTTGATTGAATCTACCTTCTCAAGGATGGGCGCGACAAGCTCCTCAAGTACCTTGAGATCTGCATCCTTCGGCAAGCGGTCGAGTACGTTGGTGAGGTCAACGCCAGGGTTCTTATGCACCACCTTGATGAATACCTTGCGGAGGACGGCCCGGCAAAACTTGCGGGATTCATTGGCCAGTTGGGTCGCTCGGTTGGACTGGAGCAGCTTCAGAGCATCAATGATGCTTTCGAAGAACATGGTCAGCCTGGCGCTCGGGGATATCCTTTCTTCAGAGGAATACCTGAAGTTTTGCAGGCCATCCCGGCCCATGGTTGACAGTTGTGCTGTGAGCTTCTCCGCGGTGTCGACAAGGCAATCAGTCCAGATTTTCACACCCTTCTCATAGTCAATTTGGGCGGTGGCAGCGCTCTTAAGCAAGTTCCTCTCATCCTGGAGATCTTTGCTCAGGGCCTTCTTGCGGGCCCTGCCGTCCTCAAGAGACTTTTCCAGCATGGTCAGCTTCAGCCTCAGATTGGCAATGGCATCGTTGGCTGAAGAGAGCTGTTTGGTCTTGTCGGATATAGCAATTTGCATCTCCGCCAGGCTGTGGAGAGTTTTCTCCCTGTCACCTTTGAGCGTCGAGAGCTCCTTGCTGTGTTCCTCAAGATCCGCCTCTAGCTTCTTCACTTTGTTGGTCAGCTCGTTCTTGGCGGCCTCTGCGGCCTCGGCGGCATCGATGATTTCCTTGAGCTTGCTGGTGTGATCTACAGTTAAAGCTTCGAGCGCCTCCTTGTGCTTCTGCTCCAGCTCCTGGGTCCGCTGCGCGACAAGCTTTTCAATTTCTTCGTCCTTGCCACGGAGTTTGGCAGCAAGTGCCCGCTCGCGCGCGGTAAGATCTTCTTCGTGAGCGTCAAGCCCAATGCGGCGCTCCGTCAAGAGAGCATCCTCAGTGGAAACCCTTTGCGCAGCTTCCTCTTGCGCCTTCTCTATGTCAGATTGCCTCGGGAGGAGCTCTGTCCAGCTTTGGCTCAGTTGTTCCCGGCTGGCAGTCAACTCCTGAAGGGCCTCGGCGTACCAGATCTGCATTTGCTCAACGCGCTTCTGGAAATCCGCCTCGGCTGCTTCGACAACTGCAGCTCTGGAGTCTGCCTTCTCCTTTCAAGCATGGTGGAGTGCTTGGAGCTTGCGGAAATTATCGCCAATGGCCTAGAGGAGCTGATCTTCTTCAGATTTGCCGCTGCTGGCGCTTGGTTCATCAACGA
This sequence comes from Thinopyrum elongatum, assembly GCA_011799875.1. Lineage (NCBI taxonomy): Eukaryota > Viridiplantae > Streptophyta > Magnoliopsida > Poales > Poaceae > Thinopyrum > Thinopyrum elongatum. The sequence goes on along the minus strand of CM022302.1, from coordinate 282,299,134 downwards.
TATCGAGCCCGGCAGCGGTGATGATTTCTTCATCAAAAGTTTCCCCTTCGGTCAGCGCTCCAATACTTGCCGTCCCCGGCAAGTTGACGAATAGGTTGTCACCAACCTTGAGATATTTGCTCGATGAGGGAGCCTCAGATGTCTATGGTTGATCCTCGACAATCATCTCGCCGGTGGCTGGGGGCTCTGTGGCCGGTATAGCGCCTGGCGCTCCTGCGGTAGGAATGCCGTCAGTATGGTCATCAGTCTCCTCGCCGGCCCTCTCGGCAGATTCCTTGGCGGCTTCCTCGGCAGCAGCTTGGTTGACCTCGACAGTGGCGTCTTTGGTGGCCTCGCTAGTAGCGATCTTGTCAGCTTCGGCGGCAGCATCTCTGGCGGTCTCATTGATAACAACGTCGACCTCCAAGTGTTCCATCACAGGGAATTCTGGAGGACGAAGGAGGGAAACAAAATAAGATCAAGATTGAAGTTCAAGAAGAAAAAGAGAGAGAAAGATAAAGGAAAGAATAACAAGTGCTCTGAGGCAAGCAGTCACCTGTGTCGAGCTGTTGAGGGGTAGCTTCACCCCTCCCGGCAACATTGTGTCACACCCTAGCTAGTTCAGGCATTAGAGTGTTGCATCATGTTTAAGTTTTTCCAGAAACTTGAAATGGGGATGATAGAACCCCCAGCACCCCCTGGAAACAACTAGGGTTTACTAAAATCTTTTTCAATGAACCTGAAATGCCCTTCTAAAATGTCCATCATTTTTGTCTTGGGTTAGAACCTCTGCCAAAATTGGTTCACATTTTTCTAGGTCATCATGGCTAGTCGTGAACCCAAAGCGGCGCTAACTTACGGGGACAGGCATACATGAATCAACAACGAGCATGTCGGTCAGCAGCGTGTGAATCCGGGCTGTAGCACTGGGCTAGCAGGACTCCGGGAAACCGGGCTGTAGCAGGCTAGGCAGGACTCCGGATATCACCGCGTGACATTTCCCCGAAGGGACAGACACAGGAACGAAGTGAAACACATGCCGGCCAGTCTAAGTGTTCCGGAGCAGCAGTGCTGGGCTAGCAGGACTCCGGTAAACCGGGCTGTAGCGGACTACCAAGGCTCAGTGGAGACACCAGACTACATTTCCCCATAAGAGAGGCTGCCAAGGATAAACAACTAGATAGTCAGATCCCACACATACCAAGCATTTCAATCATACACACAATATGCTCGACATGTGTAAATACAACATGGCATCACAACAAAACTCTACAACTCAAAGTACTTAATTTAAAAGGCTCTGGGGAGCCATACATAACATGTTCATACAGATAGGGGTCACACGACCCGACACTCAAGTCATACAAACATACAAGCACATGCGGAAGCAACTAGTCTGAGTACAGACACTAGAAAGAAAGAAGGCTCGACGAAGCCTGTCTATCTACATAGGCCCTTCACAAGCTCAGGTCACCACCTGGGTGGTAAGTCACTCGTCAACGTCGAGATCTACATAGAACCCATCGGAGGGAGTGGTGTTCTCGTCTGCAACAGTTATTAAAGCAACATGAGTACAAAGGTACTCAGCAAGTCTTACAACAGATCCTAATATATATGCACATTCTCAAGAAGGGTGGTGGAGTTATCGCAGCAAGCCAGCTTTGACTCTTGGCTACACTATCCTACGAGACACCACTTGAGAAATTAGCTTTCGCACACGAGTCCACTAATCACCATCACAATACTCCATCGTGGATCCTCCCTCGTAATCCTACGAGAGGGCCATCCGCGGTACTCACACTTATCTTGAGTCTTTTAGTAGTAACCATTAACTTGTCTATGAACTACATAAGCGACCAAGTAGTCCTTTACCGCGGACGCGGCTATTCGAATAGTTTTATACCCTGCAGGGGTGTACTTCGTCACACATGTTTCCACCACTTAGCGTCTGCACACGACATGTGCTCGGCAGACTTCAAGCGAAAGCCGACGTGGGTGTAGACCACGACCTGACTAACCACACAAGTCTCTAGTCCAGGTTTATCGCCTATTCGGGTTCCATCCGCAAGGAAATCCGGCCGGGGTGTCCTCAACGGCCCCAAACGATGTGTGCAGGGTTCCCGAGACACCAAACGGGCGACTCGGTACACCGGCCACGTACCTACCGCATCACAGCCCACCCCTAAGGTCAGCGCTGCGCACGGCCTCCAGCAACTACAAACACCAGTAACTACTTGCAACTCCTGGACAGAGGACGAGAGGGGTCAGTAAGTCGAGCGGGGTCATATTTCAGGACCCAACGTGTGGTAGTAGCTGAATCTTAAATCACGCATACAGATCTCAGTTCTTAAGGACGGCCTCAATGAAACAACCCACCATGTACTCCTACATGGCCTTCTATCAATACCTTTACCAAAACATGTTCAACACTTCACTCTCATTACCGACACAACCATTCACTCTAGTTCATCACCCTGATGAGCCAGACCTGACACAACTCTAAGCATAGCAGGCATAGCATGGTAGGAAACACAGACATGGCTCAAACAACTCCTACACATGCTAGTGGGTTTCATCTAGTTACTGTGGCAATGACAGATCATGCAGAGGATATGGGTTCAACTACCACAACACACAGCAGTTTGAAACGCATTGTCTTAATGCAGTAAACGAGAGCAGAAGCGAGAAGATGGGTTGGTATCAAAATGATCAATGGGGTTGCTTGCCTGACAGAGTGGTAGTGGAATACTGCCCTTCAGTTGGATACTCGTGAATATCCTCAGAGGCAGAACCTACCACGAAGAACACATCGAAACACAATCATCACATGGCAATAAGCAACAATATGATGCATGCTATGACATGGCAAAATGAGTGTGTTTTGGCTAATGCATCTTAGAACAGGTTGGTTTGAGTTCATTTGAATCAAGGATTCAAATGCAAACCCAAAATAAGAGGTCATATTAGTGCATTATCTTGTTTCATCTAATCAGCAAGGTTAAAGTGTTCTGACATGCATGACACCAGTACAGATGGGAAGATTGGATTTTTCTGATCCAAATTCATATATAATTTGTTTGATTTGGAGCTACGGTTGAATTACTATGAATTTTTGAAGTTTTTGGTGTTTTCTGAAATTTCCTGATTAAAATAAATCCAGAAAATACTTATTGCGTCAGCATTGCGTCAGGGTGACGTCAGCAGTCAACGGGGCCGGTCCAGGTCAAACCTGGCCAGTGGGTCCCGCGTGTCAGTGTCATAAGTCTAACTAATTTTTAGTTAGTCCTAATCCTAAGTTAATTAGCAGGCGGGTCCCACCTGTCATAGACCCAGGGGGGTCAAACTGGGTCAGCGGGGTCAAACCCGCCGGCGTTTAGCCGCCGGCGAGGCCAGACACGGCGGCGCAGTGCGGGATTCGTGCTCCGGCGACCAAAACGACGGCGGAGCACATCTACGTGATGCGGGGGGTGAGCCGCGTCGAGTGGTGGCAGTGGGTGGAGCTGGGGTGGCCGGAAATGACGCCGGCGACGAGCTGTGCGGCTGCCGGAGTTCGGGTGAGCTCGGGCTTGTCGCTAGGGGGGCACGGCGAGGTGCGTGGAGTGGTTCTGTGGACTCCTGCGAGTGCGGCGAAGACGATGGCGTGCTCGGAATCGAGCCAACGTGGCTGTGGCCACGACGGCGACGTGCTGAGGCGGCGGCGGGTGCGGCCGAGCTCGGTGCAGTCGATGCAGGGCTCGAGAGTGAGAACGGAAAGGATGGGGAGGTAGCTGAGCTCACGGCGGTTACGACGGAGCAGACGGCGAGGTCGGGGACGAGCTGCTGCGGTGGTGACGGCGAAAGGGATCTCTGGCGACGGCGAGGTCGGGCGGGGCTGTTGCGGTGCTTCCGAAGCGAACGAGCGCTCGGGGCTCGGTCTGCTCGATGGAGAGGACGACGACGGAGCTCGTGGACACGGCAGCGCGGCTCGGGGACGACGGTGGACGCGGGTTTCACGGTGGCGCGGCTGCGGCTGCGTCGGCCATGGTGGGGAGAGAGCGAGAGAGAGGCGCAGGGGGGAGAATGAGGTGTCGAGGGTGTCGAGGCGACGACGTGGACGACGTCCAGGCGTCTAGCGGCTCGAGCGGCAAGCAGCTGGCGCCGTGGCGGGCTCGCGCTCGCCGGCGTCACCTCCCTGCCTGCCTGGCGGGGACGAAGCAGCTGGCTGGCATGGGCCAGCACAGTGCTGGGCCGCCAGGTGGGCCGGCTGGTGACTTTGCTAGGTAAGTTTATTTCCTCTTCTTTTTTTATATCTGTTTTCTAATTTCTGCAAGTTTGTGGCATTTCTAAAAATACCTAGGCACTTTCAAAAATCACCAAACTGCTCATGCCCACTATATAGAGTATAACCAACATGGAACATTTCAGTTTGGGATTATTTGGACATTTAAAATATTTACTAGCATTTAAATGCCCAAATGCAGGTTACATATGATTTAATTCAATGACCTTATGATGACCTAGAAAAATGTGAACCAATTTTGGCAGAGGTTCTAACCCAAGACAAAAATGATGGACATTTTAGAAGGGCATTTCAGGCTCATTGAAAAAGATTTTAGTAAACCCTAGTTGTTTCCAGGGGGTGCTGGGGGTTCTATCATCCCCATTTCAAGTTTCTGGAAAAACTTAAACATGATGCAACACTCTAATGCCTGAACTAGCTAGGGTGTGACAACTCACCCCCACTCAAAAGAATCTCGTCCCGAGATTTAGGATCCTCCGGGAAGAAGGTGGGGTACTCAAGTCGAAGACGATCCTCCCTTTCCCAAGTAGCTTCTTTCTCGGTATGGTGTGACCATTGAACCTTGAGAAACTTGATATTCTGGCGTCGAGTGGTACGTTCGGCTTGGTCAAGGATACGAACGGGATATTCTCGATATGTGAGATTATCTCGGAGATCAAGCGTTTCGTGGTCCACTTCACGGATAGGGTCCGAGAAGCAACGCCTGAGTTGAGAAACGTGGAAGACATCATGAACTCTGGAGAGATGCGGAGGTAGTTCCAAATGGTAGGCAACTTCTCCTCGTTTGGCAAGAATACGAAAGGGTCCAATGTAACGAGGAGCCAATTTACCCTTGATACCGAATCGATGGGTTCCCTTCAGAGGAGTAACCCGAAGGTAAGCCTTCTCGCCAACTTCATAAGTCATGAGCTTATGTTTGCGGTCATATTGGCTCTTTTGACGAGATTGGGCTGTTTTCAATTTCTCACGAATAATGCGAACCTGCTCTTCTGCTTCCTGAATCATATCCGGGCCAAAGAGTTGTCTTTCCCCGGTTTCTGACCAGTTAAGAGGCGTTTGGCATTTTCGTCCATAGAGAACTTCGAAAGGGGCTTTGCCCAAGCTAGCTTGATAACTATTGTTATAAGCGAATTCGGCGAATGGAAGACATTTCTCCCAATCCATACCAAAAGAGATGACAGAAGCTCGGAGCATATCTTCCAGAATTTGATTGACTCGTTCTACTTGACCACTTGATTGAGGGTGGAAGGCGGTGCTAAAGGAGAGACGAGTTCCCATAGCATTTTGGAAACTTTCCCAAAATCGAGAGGTGAAAAGACTTCCACGGTCTGAGTTAATCTCCAATGGAACACCATGAAGAGACACTATTCGGGAGATGTACAAATCAGCTAGCTGGCTAGCGGTTATACTCTCACGAACAGGTAGGAAGTGGGCTACTTTGGAAAGACGATCGACAACGACGAAGATAGCATTATTCCCTCTCTTGGTCCTGGGAAACCCGGTAATGAAATCCATACCGATTTTATCCCATTTCCATTCAGGAATAACCAAAGGTTGAAGGGTGCCAGCAGGCCGTTGATGCTCTGCTTTAACACGACGACAAACGTCGCAGTTAGCAATGTATTGAGCGATTTCTCTCTTCATCCTAGTCCACCAAAACCTCTGGCGTAGGTCTTGATACATTTTAGTACTACCGGGATGAATGGTGAGAGGGGATTCATGAGTTTCCTTAAGGATCAATTGCCGTAGCTGTTGTTTCTTGGGAACCACTAGACGGTTTTCAAAGAAGACCACACCTCGATCGTCCATAGAGAAACACTTAGCAGCTCCGCTAGTAATGTTCTCCTGGATGCGGGATATGCCCTTATCACGCTTCTGGGCAGCTATGATTTGATCCGTAAGGTTAGGTTTCACCACAAGGGTGGATAAGAATCCTCGAGGAGCAATGTGAAGGTTAAACTTGCGAAATTCCTCGTGGAGAAGTGGTTGACTTTGTTGTAACATCAAGTTGTTACAATAAGATTTACGACTTAGCGCATCAGCCATGACATTGGCTTTGCCCGGGGTGTAAGTTATTCCTAAGTCATAATCCGTAATCAACTCGACCCAACGTCTTTGCCTGAGATTCAAATCCGGTTGGGTGAAGATGTACTTCAGACTTTGGTGATCGGTGTAAATTTCGCAACGATTACCGAGAAGGTAATGTCGCCATGTTTTGAGTGCATGGACCACAGCTGCAAGCTCTAGATCATGTGTGGGATAATTATCCTCATGTGGACGCAACTGTCGAGAAGCGTAGGCAATCACATGACGATCTTGCATGAATATGCAACCTAGTCCTTGTCGCGAGGCGTCGCAATAGATAACAAAGTCCTTAGAAAAATCTGGTGGCACAAGTACGGGAGCAGATGTCAGGCGTCTTTTCAGTTCCTGAAAGCTGAACTCGCACTGTGGGGTCCACTCGAACTTTTTATCTTTCTTGAGAAGTTCAGTTAGAGGTTTAGCAACCCTGGAGAAATTCTCGACGAAGCGGCGACAGTAGCTCGCTAAGCCAAGAAAACTCCGAACTTGCTTGACTGTTTTAGGTGGAGTCCAATCAAGGACGGCTTGAACTCGCTCGGGATTGACAGGAATACCCTTACCAGAGATTACGTGGCCTAGATAGGTCACTTCTGGCAACCAAAATTCACACTTGGAGAATTTGGCATAAAGACGATGCTCTCGAAGTTTCATCAATACTAGCCTTAGATGCTCGGCATGTTCTTCCTCATTCTTGGAGTAGATGAGTATATCATCGAGGTATACCACGACGAATTTATCCAAATACTCCATGAAGATCGAGTTCATTAACCGAGAGAAGGTGGCTGGAGCATTGGTTAAACCGAAGGACATGACGGTGTACTCGTATTGGCCATAACGAGTAACAAAGGCCGTTTTAGGAATGTCCCCGTTCTTGATTTTGATTTGATGGTAGCCCAACCGCAAATCCATTTTGGAAAAGACTGAGGATCCAGCGAGCTGATCATACAGATCGTTGATCCTGGGGAGCGGATACTTGTTCTTGATTGTGACCAAATTGACAGGTCGGTAATCTACAACCATCCGATCCGTTCCATCCTTCTTCTTGACGAAGAGGACGGGGCAAGCCCATGGAGAAGAACTAGGACGGATGAAACCCTTTTTCAAGGACTCATCGAGTTGTTTCTTAAGCTCGGCTAGTTCTAGGGGTGCCATCTTATAGGGTCTTCTAGAGATTGGGACGGTTCCTGGAACAAGGTCTATCATGAACTCGACATCCCTGTCAGGTGGAACACCTGGCAGTTCTTCTGGAAAGACATCCGGGAAGTCGCGGACTACCGGAATATCTTCAAGGTCTGGAAGAGGGTTGGCATTTAGGGAGTAGAGTTGACGCTTAGACACTCGGGTCAAAACATTGACTGTCTTGCCCGATGGATGGGTGAGTTGAACAGTTCTAGAAGAGCAATCAATCTTAGCATAATGGGCTGACATCCAGTCCATACCCAAGATGATGTTTATGTCCGAGGACTTGAGAGCTATCAGTGATGCAAGGAAGACCAATCTATCGACAAGAATTTCATTTCCATGGCTTATTCTAGAGGTTTGCCATCTAGAACCAGGGGTTTGAATTGCCATTGAGGTGGGCATGTCACAAAATGTGGTGTTGTGCAATCGAGCATAGCTCTCAGAGATAAAAGAATGAGATGCTCCAGTATCAAAAAGAACAGTTGCCGGATGGCAGTTAACAAGGAGCGTACCAAGGACGACGTTGGGATCCTCATGAGTTTCTTCAGCTGAGACATAGTTGACATGGCCACGTGCAGTGGTGGCTGGCTTAGCGTAATATGTCTTTCCCGCTGGCTTGTCACGACCAACGGACTTGCCGGGCTGATTGGGGTTGTTGTTCTGGGGACACTCACGTATGTAATGACCCGTCTCTCCACACTTAAAGCATGTCACAACATTGGGGCATGGAGCAGCATTAGCAGCGGGGCCACCATAGGCTTTGGACGGTGCAAACTGCTGATTGGGGCGAGGCGCCTCAAAGGATGGCCTCGGAGTGAACCTGGGTGGCAGGGCTGTGTTTGGAATCGACACTCGGCGCTTCTGATGTCCAGAACCGGATGACGAACCAAAGTCACGGGAGTGCTTGCGTGAGGCGTCATAGTCAGTCTGACCTGTCTCAGCACTGATGGCCTTATTCACCAACTTCTGAAAAGAGGTGCACTCGTGCAGACGAAGATCACGACGAAGCTCGGGGCTAAGTCCCTTGCGGAACCTTGCCTGTTTCTTGGCGTCGGTGGATACCTCTTCAGGAGCATATCGTGCTAGATTTCCAAACTCATGGCTGTATGCATCCACGGTCAGTCTACCTTGGGTGAAATTGCAGAACTCCTCCCTCTTACGATCCATGAGACCTTCCGGGATGTGATGCTCACGGAAAGCCTCACTGAAGTCAGCCCAAGTGGTAATCTGGCCAGCCGGGCGCATGGCCTCATAGTTTTCCCACCAAAGGCTAGCAGGGCCTTCGAGGTGATAGGCAGCGTAGATAACCTTATCAGCTTCGGCTACGTTGGCAGAACATAGCTTATTGGTGATGCTGCGAAGCCAATCATCCGCATCGAGGGGCTCGACGGAATGATGGAATGTCGGTGGGTACAACTTGATAAAGTCATTGATTGACACCAATTCGTTCCTCTGATGACGTGCAGTATTCTCCTCAATGCGGGCTAGCAAGCGGTTGGTCTCACGCTTGTTTCTTTCTGCCTCCAGCATAACTTCGGCCAGAGAAGGCGGGTGAGGCAGATTCCCATCCCTAGCTGCACTGGCTTCACCCTGCTCCGGGGCAGCAGGGTTGTTGCGGGTATTAACCATCCTAGGAGAGACAAGACAACGGCTTAGACAAGGATGGCAAAATGCTGGCAAGGAAGTGCAGAATGTAATGGACGACATGAAATGCTGAGATGGTCCTTTGCACGACATGGTAATATAGAAACTGCCATATATATACCATCGGTCATACACACCGTACATAGTTTAGTACAAGCCCAGGCTAAAGTACAACTACGGTGAAAGACGTTACATCTCATCGAAGGCACTCCAAGCTCCTATACATTATTTTTCTACACCTTCGGAACGTGATACACACCAAGTCGTATCCCACAAGTCACGCAGGACTGTGGAAAATACAACTGTTACAATACTAGTGAAGCTGCTACCAACTCAGGCGTCTCCGTAGTAATCTTCATAGAGATTACCACCATGTCCTGGGAGCTGAACATGATCATCTGGAAACAGTCGGTCCTGTGGAGCTTGCGGTCCAAAAGGACTCGGATGTGGCCTTGGTCCAACAAACGGTGGCAGACGGGGTCCACGGGGAGGGGTGATGCCTCCTACATCACGCCAATCCATACAATCTGGCAGACCAGACAGCACGGGGTACAAATCCCTCATGTCCATATACCCAGCCTGCACGGCGGGTGCAAACTGTGTCAGAGTGGCCCAGTGATCAGAACGAGTGTTGAAGAGCTCCATTCGCAAGGCACGATTCTCACGGTCCTTGTCCTCAAGCAACTCGGTGGTGGTGCGGAGTAGTGAATCCTCATGGACAGAGTCAGTGTAAAGGGCCTGATAGTACCCTTGTGCCCCAGGGAGTGATGCTGGCATATAGCGGAAATCAGTGTTCCGAAGCAAGGCAAGTCTGGCTCGCATGACAGTCATCATCGAATAAGCAGCGTCCTGTACGGACATCTCGATGGTAACCCCAAGTCCATATGAGCAATGGAGGGGTTCAGTAGCTCCAGGATAGGAAGGGTATATCCTGACTGTACAAAGGTATTGGCTTTGATTAAAGTCTCGAAACTGCTCTTCGACGGTATACTCTGGATACCATCGATAGCCTGTCTCGATCATCACTCGGACCAGCATGGCCGTGTGACCAGGTACATCGAGGCACCGAGTTAGACGAACCACTTGATTCTGGGTGCGAGTGGCCATCTGGAAACACGAAATAAGGCAAAGGCATTAGAATTTTCTAGGAGAAATCGGACAGCATAATGGCTGTAAATGCTCAGAAAGAGATTTGAGACATTCACAACAGTTTGCAAGCCACTCAACAACATCATATCAAGGTTCTGGTTCAACTGACAACATACTAGAAGTAGTAGAAACTGAACTGAGGCTTGTAACCAACAATCCTATAAGTTACTAAGGATTAGTAACACGTGAACCTGATAGAGAGAAGAGAGCCTAGTCCTTAATCCACGTAGAAAGAGAAAAGGATGACTCAGATCAGAGGGCATAAGGTAGAGGAGTAAAAAGAGCCTTACGTCCCACCCACAATCAATTCCCCTACATATAACTAAAGCATTTCTAGACTCGACATCGACCAGTTTGGCTCAACGAACCTACAGGCAGTCCGGCTCTGATACCAACGCTCCATATACCCGCCGGCACGCAAAGTGATATGAGGTGTTACAGGCTAGATCTGTGTGACTTAGAATCGGGGTCTTGACACATTGGTTGCCGGGAAAAGGTTGCCGGTGCCCATGTTTGCCAGCTCCTCCTCTTCCAAGGTAGGCTCGTCGGTAGGAGCTCTTGCCGGAGATGCGCTTGCGGGCGGCGTGGTTGACGGAGGCGGCACGACGGGGGCATCCTCCAATGACTCTCCCTATTGCTGTTCTTCTCCTGCAAGCCCAAAGATATAAGCGGCAAAGGTAGAAACCTCAACACCCGCCAGTGGAAAACGAGTAGTGGACTCACGCTGGGGGCTGCGCTGGGGGTTGCGTCGAGGGCTAAGCTCCGGGCTGATGATGATAGTTTCTGGCACGCTTGCAGAGCTTGTCGGGGGCTCGTCGCCCATGGAAGTCTTCGCTCTCTTCGCCATCCTTTCCGCCAAAGTTTCTGCATCACTGCAGAGACAAGACAAGGCAAAGCAATGAGATCAATCGAATTCAGAATTTGGGAGATAAAGGCTGTGACAGGATACTTACTCTTCCTCTTCTCGTTCCGGGCTAAAACCGGAGATGTCAAAATCGACCTCCGTTGCGGTGTCCGTATGGGGAGGCGGAGGAGGGGTCGTGGGTCGCTTGGCTGCAGTAGGTGCAGGGGGTTGGCGTGACTCTGCCGCCTCAGCCTCCGGTGCTGTTGTGTGAGACACCCCTGCCGCCCCAGTGGTTGCCGTAGGTATGTGTCTCGTGCGCCGCACGGGTTGTTGTCGAACTCCTTGCCGCGGTGCAGCCTTGCCGGCCGCCTTCTTGCCGAGAGCCTCGCTTCTCGAAGAAGTTTGGTTTGCTGGGATGCCAAAGGCGGCTTTCCGAAGGACACGCTTTGCCTTCTTTGGAGCTGGGGGCTCCTCCTGCGGCTGTTCTTCGGCTGCGTCCTCGTCAGATGAGCTCTCGGCAGCTGCACCGCTCTGTTCCCCGGCAGCCCTATCCTCCCCGGCAGGATCCTCTTCCAATATGACTTCTGCATCGCTGGTTTCCCATTCCGTGAAGTCGGCGCTGCCGGCCTCCGCGGCAAGATTCGCCTCTTCCACCCTAGTGGCAATATACGCCACTTCTTCATCCGTGGTGGCGCGGACGAGGTTTGTTTCTTCCCGGATGGCCCTCTCCGACAAGTCGTCGAAGAACTTTTGTGCCTGCTCCGCAGATGGCTCGACCCAAGTCGAGTCAAGGCCATGGGCGTTGAACATTGACATTGTGGCGATGATTGACCCCAGGGCGGAGTTGTTGCACAAAGGGATAATTCCCGCCGGCAACTTATGCTTGCCCTCACGCTGAAATAGCCTGTGGCGGAGAGCGCCAAGTTGCATAATTGTCAAGTTATTGTTCAGTCCGGGGCGCAGCCTCATTATGTCTGCCATGTTCTGGAACTCCCAAGCTGGTCTCCCCTTATTCTGTAGAGGGGCGATGCGGCAGCGAAGGAAGTCAGAGCCAATCATCTCTATTGTGAGCCCGGCAGCTTTCAAACGGAGGATCCTGGTGGTGGTGATTGTGAGCTTGTCATCTTGAGCATCGAAATTACTCCAGTCCTCGCCACGGACCGCCTTCTGCCATCGGGGCGAACAGAATGGATGGGGATCTGCTTCCTTGATCCAGCACCACTCGGACCGCCATTCTTCCCACTTATCGCGGTAAACCCCATCTGGATATATCTCCTTGCTCCATGCCCTTGGGATCCAGGTGATAGATCCGGAAAGGGCTTCCCCTTTTTGGATGCAAGGAATAAAGTAATGGCGGAAGAGGGCAGTGTTGGGAACTACTCCGGCAAAGTTTTCGCAAAGATGAGCAAAGATAGACATGCATGTTACGGCATTCAGCGTGAAATCCAAGAGATGGAAGCCGTATGTGTACATGATGTCAATAAGGAAATCGGAGAATGGAGGACAGAGCATGCAATAAAAGTAAGCGGCGAAGAAGGGATATCTATCTGGTCCGCCTTTGGAAGAAGAACCTGGGGCCACGTGAGTTGCGGGGTGAGCCTTCGTCTCCCTCGCCCACATGCACTGGTACCGGTTCTTTAAGGCCTTCGCGTCGAGCGTCAGAGCGAAGACGATGTACTTCTTCTGCATCTTCGCCAGCTCGCTCTCCGGGACATCAGCTTTCGTCTCCTTGCTCTTGCCTTTACCCTTGCTAGCCTTCGGCCACATGGCGGTTGCGAAGGCGGAAGCCGAGGATAGAGCAGGTGCGGAGGCGGTGAGCGGATGAGGAGAAGTTCTACTCTGGGCTCGGGAGAGAGAAGGTAATGGCGGGTTCCATATTGGAAAGAAGAGGGGGTAAATGGGCAGCGCCTCTGCGGATTCCTTTTTATGGGGAAGGAGCGAGGCTGCCTCTTTTACTGCCCAATTTGAATACGCCTATACGAGCGCGCTGCGGCCGCGGCCGTTCAGCGCACGCTTCCCACGTCGCGCATTCAACGCGCGTAGTGGGGAAGCACAGTAAGTGGAATAATTACAAGCAGTTAACCCCTGCCGAACCGTAAAGGGGTCCTTCGGATCCCATAGGTGTCGTACGCCGACACCTGAAATGGTTAGAAAACCAATTTAATGTATAAAATGTACAAAGGAACCGTGAATAATTCCAATTTTTTTATGACACACATATAGTTGCATGTTCACTGCAGATAAAAGTTCTAGCAATTCAAACACCCTCCATTGCCGCTGTGACCCCATTATGTAATTCAAATCAAGATGAAAAATCAAGTAGATCGCACACAGTTTATTATCACCAACCGTGTGAGATGCAGTACAAAATATCTTGGAGCACCGTCGGAGTATAGTACGCCTATGGCTTATGCGAGAAGGTGCGTCGGCTACAGTCCACAGCCGGCGTGTCAAGCACGCTAGCTCGCTCCCCAAATATCATTTCACTGTTCAATTATCGCTGGTGAAAGATGGGGACGTTGACCCGTGTCGTGAGGGCAACTTTGGCGGCCCACTCCGGCGAGAGCGCGGCCGCAGCCGCCATGCGCGTGCTAACAAGGTGCATGAGCGCGGCCGCAATCTACGACCGGGCGGCCAAGGCAGCCCAAACGGCCACTGTTGCTTCTCAGGTGGCGACAGCAACATCTGCCTCAGGGATAGCAACTGGCGAGAACGGCACAGCAGCTGACCATTCTGCAGTGGCGGCCTTAGCCCTGATGGAGGCCGCCCATGACCATGTCGAGGCCGCCCACGCCCAGCTCGTGGTGGTCACCGCACAAATCGAATGAAGCTTCTCTGACAATGATCGGCAACCCACGGCCGAAGAGATGGCAATCGCCGAGAGCGTTCGAGCAGCCATCCGTTCCTCCGCCGCATACCTTGCCACGACGGAGCCCGTCCAAGCCCAGATCGCGGCTGCCCACGCCCAGCTCGTGGCGGCCTTTTCCAAAGAGATGGCGGACACGGGTGTGGGTGTGCTGTAGTCTCCTTTGTGTACCCAAATTATGCAATGACGTGGATGACCACTGTAACCATGGAAATTTGAACCAAATTTTTGACGTTCAAACTCATCACACACGGGTTAAGCTATCTGAATCGTTTGTGATGTTCAAATATCATACACAGTTCTGAATAAGGGACCGTGTCTGATGACACTTTGCGCGCCAGTTTTTTCGCTGCACCAATTCAAAATTTTCGGCTTCCGTGGAAATATCTACCTCCCCACCCCCTTCCCCTTACCAAAAGCCACATTTCCCCTGTTTCTGCCTTCCTTTCTAGGTTGAAACCTTCACTCCTTGCTTGCAGCACTGCCTCCTCGCCGGTAACCCTCCTTCATGCTTCTCGGCCTCGTCTATCTAGGCAGGTAATCCACACCCGACCCCCATCCTCCTCCTCCTTCCACATCTCACATGCCCCGACCGCCGGCGTGCCACCTTCCACCCAAATCACCGACCCCTCCACCAAATAAGCACCGCCCTAAGCCATGGTGCACACAATATAGGCAGGAGCTCAAGGAGCATTTGGCAGCGGAGAAGCAAATCGCGGCCGCACGCGCGGATGAGGTCGCGATGGCTGCCATTTGTGCGGACCCCCACATCTTGTAGGAGCACCTTGCCATTTGCTAGCTACGCCGGTTAAGCATGCTTGGTTTACCCATTGCGTGTGCTGCTCCTGCCTTTCCTTATCAAATTCTAGTGAATTGTGCTATCTAATTTTACCATGCAATCTGTTGCTCTAGTGTATATGTTCTATATGTTGTGCAATGTGGTGCTCACTTATTAACTTTTTGGTTAATTAGTTGTCGTCTTCAGTTAACTGTTTGGTTCAATTCTACAAATGTGATGTTTAATTCTTCAGGCTGCAATTTTGTATTGTCTTTCACGTGAGAAATAAATCAACTTTATCTTTACAAAATACATGAGAAACGAATACAATTGCTATATTTCCAAGTTGTCAAGCATGCTTGGTTTGGTTAACTGTCTGATCTTCTAGTATGTTATACATTGTGCAATGTGTTGCTCAGTTAACGTTTGGTTCATTTGTTGGGGTGTTTAGTTAACTGTTTGGTTCAATTCTGCAATGCGATGTTCAATTGTTGTGGGTGCATTCTGTTATTGTATACCATGTGAGAAATAAATCGAATTTGGCTGTACTAAATACATGAGAAACAAATACAATTGCTATATTTCCAAGTTATTAAGCATGCTTGGTTTGGTTAACTATCTGATCTTCTATTAGGAGTATGTAATATTGTGCAATGTGGTGCTCAGTTAACGTTTGGTTCATTTGTTGTGGTGATTAGTTAACTGTTTTGTTCAATTCTGCAATGCGATGATCAATTGTAGTGGGTGCATTCTGTTATTGTATACCATGTGAGAAATAAATTGAATTTGGCTGTACTAAATACATGAGAAACAAATACAATTGCTATATTTCCAAGTTGTTAAGCATGCTTGGTTTGGTTAACTGTCTGATCTTCTATTAGGAGTATGTTATATTGTGTAATGTGGTGCTTAGTTAATGTTTGGTTCATTTGTTGTGGTGTTTAGTCAACTGCTTGGTTCAATTCTGCAATGCGATGTCCAATTATCGTGGGTAGAATTTTGTATTGTTGTGCATGTGAGGAATAAATCAAATTTGGCTGCACTTAATACATGAGAAACATATACAACTACTATATTTCCTAGTTCTTAATCATGCTTGGTTTGGATAAATGGGTTTTCCATGTGGCTTGAATTAATCTGATGAATCTGCAATGTGCTTATTTTTCAACAACATATTTTACTGATAGCATGCAAACCCTCACTTAACCTGATGACTAACTACCTTATATGTGTTGCAGCGAAATAATGGGAAGCACTGAGGTTTACAGTCGAGGTTAGCACATGCATGGTTATTTTTCTAATAGCACATGTAGGTCTTGCTGTCAGAGGTTTTGACCCACTGTTCGACCCTTTTTGCATATGGGGAAATGAGTTGTCCATGAATATCAGTCAAGTCAAGAAACTAAGAAAGATTGTTAGGATAAAGAAATTAGCGACAAAAAACAACAAGATCTTTGTCTGCACAATGAAGAAGACATCGGTTCACTACAAGATGGTACTAACTATTATACCTTGCCTTTTTTTATTCCTTTGCCCCATTTCCAATATAGAGAAGATATTTATGCACATCCTTGTTTTCAGGCCTTTCCAAAGCAGTTCACTGATGATTACCTCTCAAACCAGGCGAGGAAAGTTTTCATACAACACCCACGGTTCAATATTGAAGTGTTCCTGAAGAGGACGAAGGATGGATGGTCAATCATCCACAGGCACTGGCCTAAAGTTGCAAAGACCTTCAACATCAATGAAGGCTCAATATTCGCCTTCTACTTCAGCAGTTTTCTAGATGAGATGCATCTGTCTATGTACCGTCTATGATGCTAATTTCGAAAGGTTATAGATGCTTCATGTGAAGCTTGGTGCTGGTGCAGTTGTGTAATGGGGTAGTTGAGTGCTGCAGCTATATGATGTTGTACTCTGATGTATTTCAATTATGAAATCCTGCTTCCTTAATATGGAAATGAAATATATTGTGTGCTTAATATGAAATGTCAATTAGATTAATAAATGGATTATTAATAATAGGGCAATTAGCCTGCTAATTGGGTTTTTCTATTGCAAACGGTTATTGAGAAAACACCATGGGCGATGACCTCAGGCAACGCACACAGTGTCCAGGAATAAACCGTGTTGGATCAATGAACAATCACACACGACATTCTCTTGAAAACTGTTTGCGTTAGGCCACCTTGTGCAAACGTTTACCACATAAAAAGTGTGTGTGGTGGACAGCCTTTGCCACACAGTTTCTTCTACGCACCATGTGTGATGCATTCAATAACGCAAACGATAAAATTGTTAATATCGTGTGCAATGGCAACGCTATCACAAACGATTTAATGGGGAAAATTGTGTGTGATATACCTGTGAACGGAAATGTTTTCCTTGGAGTGACTGTGTGGGATGTATATACGAACGGAAACGTACTACTTGGATTAACTGTGTGGGATGTACATACTAACGGAAACGTATTCCTTGGATTGACTATGTGGAATGTACATACGAACAGAAACGTTTAGCGGGGACTGAATGTGTGGGATGTACTTACGACCGAAAAAAATTTGGTATGTATAATTGTATTTTTAGCACAACTGTACATATAACTGTATTTGATCGCTCGCTGGTCGCACACGACCTCATTTTGCCGAGCGTGTGTGCCAGGAGGGCATATCCCCGATGGTTTCTGGGTCGTGTGGGAAGGACCCCCCCTGTCGCAGTCACTCACTAGGCGACGATTCAGAACGTCGTCGAGGAAAGGGGTTAAAAAATGTTTGTATAGCACCTCATTGTACCAGTGACTGTAGGTCAAAGTGATGGACCTCGCGGGCCCATGGATGGAAGCGTCACCGGTAACTGCATGGTTGAGTGTCCTAGGACAACCACCGCCTGCATGTGTGGCCCAAAGAGGTGTTGTCTGATGTTTGAATACCCAATGCATAGCTTTGATGTGGCACTTCCTTCGCAAACCGGAGACGCCCCACATGGATGTTCACGATGTGTTGTCCCCCCCCCCCCCACTTCAAGCTGATGGGAGGGATTGATGTGTGTTCGCACACACTCAAACTTTGGTCTGGAATATCACCATGATTTATGATACATCTCCAACGTATCTATAATTTTTTATTGTTCCATGCTATTATTGTATCAATCTTGTATGTTTTATAGGCAATTATATGCAATTTTATATCATTTTTTGGGAATAATATATTAACATAGTGCCCAGTGCCAGTTGGTGTTTTTTGCTTTTTAGAAAATCGATATCAAACAGAGTCCAAACAGAGAAAAAATTGCGGATTAAGTTTTTCTGGACCAGAAGGGACCCACGAAGGTTCGGGAGAAGACCAGAAGAGTCATGAGAGAGCGACTAGATCTGGAGGCACGCCCCCAGGCTTCTATGTGGTTCTCCTACTGGATTGATAACATTGGTTCTTAACTGTAGGAAATACTTATCTTTACTGTACTGCTTCATCCTCTCCTCTTCGAGGAAATCCCAACGCAGCTCACAAGTAGCAGGAAGAATTTCTGGTGCCGTTGCCGAGGAGACATCGCCAAAACCTATCAAGTACCTTTGCATAAACTATCATCTACTGTAGGATCGAAAGCAGGTCTAGAGGGGGGTGATTAGACTACTTGGCCAAATAAAAATCTAGCCTTTTCCCAATTTTAAGTCTTTGCAGATTTTAGCAACTTAGCACAAGTCAAGCAATCAACCTACACATGCAATTCTAAGAGTGTAGCAATGGAAAGTAAAACATTGCATATGAAGGTAAAGAGAAGGGTTTGGAGAAGGCAAACGCAATGTAGACACGAAGATTTTTGGCATGGTTCCCGATAGGTGGTGCTATCGTACATCCACGTTGATGGAGACTTCAACCCACGAAGGGTAACATTGTGCGAGTCCACGGAGGGCTCCACCCATGAAGGGTCCACGAAGAAGCAACCTTGTCTATCCCACCATGGCCATCGCCCACGAAGGACTTGCCTCACTCGGGTAGATCTTCACGAAGTAGGCGATCTCCTTGCCCTTACAAACTCCTTGGTTCAACTCCATAATCTTGTCGGAGGCTCCCAAGTGACACCTAACCAATCTAGGAGACACCACTCTCCAAAAGGTAATAAATGGTGTGTTGTTGATGAACTCCTTGCTCTTGTGCTTCAAATGATAGTCTCCCCAACACTCAACTCTCTCTCACAGATTTGGATATGGTGGAAGGATGATTTGAGTGGAAAGCAACTTGGGGAAGGCTAGAGATCAAGATTCTAGTGGTAGGAATGGAATGTCTTGATCTAAACACAGAGTAGGTGGTTCTCTCTCAGAAAATGAGTAGTGGAAGTGTAGGCTCGTTCTGATAGCTCTCTCTTGAATAGAGAAGTGTAGGAGATATGCCCTAGAGGCAATAATAAATGTTATTGATTATCTCCCTGTTCATAATTAGGTTTATGTTCCATGCTATAACTGCTATGGTTCTCGAGTCTACAATAACCACGAGGCTCGGAGGAAGACTCATATGCACGTGTGGAATAATAAACGGTAAAATGTATTCCAAGTCTGACCTCTGAGACTAGCTCAAGTGTTGCATGATGGTTCTGTTTTCCTGATCATGGGCATGACTATGCCGGCAACTTTGAGGGCACAATGTTAGAAGAACATTTGTGTTGAATCGACCCAAATTGATGTTATGCTGTGGGATACTTTCGTCACAAGTTAATGGTTAATAACACAGAGATGGTTAACGTTTGCATGATTCTTCAGACCATGAAAGTATCGAGTTTCTTCATGCTTGATTCATGAACTTTGGGGTTTGTTAAACGTCATCCGTAAATGGGTGGCTATTACGGCGGCTTACGGGTTCATGGAAAAGTGTGTCAAGTAACTTGATAGCTCGAGATTGGGATTTGCTCCTCCGACGATGGAGAGATATCTCTGGGCCCTCTCGGTGTTATGGTATCCATCATCGTCTGGCCAGACACTTTGTGATTTGATCACGGGGATGCCGGAACACGTAACGAGAAAAGAGAACAATACCGGTAACGAGGTAACTAGCATAGTGGACAAGTTGTTGATCCACGGGAATGCCAACATGTCTCACCTCGGGTATTTGTAACATATCGCGAAGCAACAGGAATAGCACACGGCAACTGGAGGTTCACTCGAACATTCATTCGTGTGGGTATAGGGGTCAATATGGGTGTCCACGGCTCCGATGTTGATCATTGATCGGAAGAGGTTCCGTGTCATGTCTATACTTCACCAAACCTATAGGGTCACACGCTTAAGGGTCATCTATCTGCTGAATACTAGACAGTGAGTCTGAGAGAAAATCACCGAAAAAGTTTCGGACACCGGAAATGTTTCGGACACCGGAAAAGTTCCGTCGAGAGAGGTCACCGGATGAGTTCCGGTGAAACTGAAAAGTTGTTTCAGGGTATTCCATTAAGTCAAATTGGTTTCAGCACATGCCTGGTAATTCTTGGAGGGTGCCAGAATCATTCTGGAAACTTCTGGGAATTTTCCGAGATGAAAACCGGAAATGTTCGGGAGCTGCCGGAACTGCTTCAGATGCTTTTCGCAGATGAAATCACTAAACTGGAATTGTTCCAGAACACAATGAAAATTATTATGGTGGGTACTGGAAATGTTCTAAGCCCACATAAATATTTTCAGTTCGAACGGACGCTGAAAAATGTCGTCGTGAATAGTGAAAGTGCTTTTTGGGTTACTTTTTGGAAAGCCACTTGTTTGGGCTTTATCCCAAAAGATCTAGGGATGACATGGATGGATTGGGAGGCCCTCTTGGGGGCCCCCCAAGGGGTGTGGCCGGCCACACTTGGGGCTACACCATGGAGCCCCTCTTGTTCCTTGGTTTCACTTCTATGCCCTTAATGGAAGGACTTCATTCATGTACTTTTGGGTTTTATTGTAAAACCACCCTACCCCTTGGGATTTCCTATAAATAGAGGTGGAGGGGCAGCCCTCCACACTCATCCCTTGCTCTCATACTCATGCCATGCAATGATCTGGCTTCTCTCTCCCTCCCACGAAAAGAGTTTCGAAGAGCCGAAAGGCTGTCTGGGTTCCGGTGGGAACTAGTTCTGGACGGCGAAGCCCTGCCGGATAGATGACACCGTATGTGTGCAACTCTGTAGAGAGGTGGTAGTTTCGATCTTAGTGCCCGAGGGGCTATTGGAGAGTGCCTCCCGAAGGGCTGTCCAAGTGACGGTCCGAGTTCTGTGAGTCCTCCCGAAGGGCTGTCCGAGTGACTGTCCGAGTTTCGAAGGTCCACCCGAAGGGCTGTCCGCGACGCCGTCCAGGGGACTGTTCGACCGCCTCCCGGAGGGCTGTCCGAGTGGAAGATGAGGGTATACATCCTCGCGGTTGGGAGGTTGTAAATCCTAGCTGCGGGGATCTGCACCGCCGATCGTCATCGACTCTTCTTCCGCTGCGCTACGAGTCGGTAACAAAAATGATCAAACCTTGTATGCAGTCTTCATAGTGGTCCTGGGCTGGTGCGTAGGTCAGAATTTTTTTGTTTTCTGTTGTGTTACCCTACAGTGGCATCAAGAGCCGTGCTATGCGTAGATGCAGGTTGCGATCTAGAATACATGGAGATGTATGGGTGTTGCACAATATAATTAGGTAGTAGATGAGTTCTATTACTGAAAATTATTTGTGCGGGTAGCAGATGAAACCTGTTACCCGATATTCTTGTTGCTTCCCTTGGAATTTGCATATTTCTGATCTTGATAACAACATGGTGGAGTTTCAATGTTCTGGCAATCCGCGATCCTGATTGATCAACGAAGTGCTAACAGTTCATTGAATTCCACCGTAGTTAAAAAGAAAGATGAAATTTCGCAGACGAAAGGGCAATGCAGATATGATCTACACGGGGGTCATGCGTATGACGAAGTTTAGTATGGGGCTCGAGATTTTATTATCTCGGTTTTCATACACCCTGGAAAGTTAATCTAGCGACTTGAATTATCATCCTTGATGATGGACGTTGGTAGCTTCGGTTTGTTTCGAAACCTTAGAAGCCACAAAAAACAAGTTTTTGCATGAACCGATTAGAGATGTCTAACTTTGTTTTGCAGGAGGGTTTGCATGTGCATATGATGTGGTATAGCAGTGCTCATTATAATTTGATTATGTATGAGATGACTATATGATGTAAATTGATTAACATGACCTGCGTGTCATGATTCGGCATGATGGCTGGAGCCATATGATTGTCACTTTATTGACCTGCGTGTCAACCTTAAGTAATGTATTATTTTATTAGCTATAGAGATAGCAATATTATCTGGTGCATCGACAAGGTGGTGGCAATCTTCGTGAAGGTGAACACCGACGCGAATGCCAAAGACGAAGAGATACAAGACTTCTCCGTCAGAAAGGGCTATACCATATCATGCTGTTATGAATAGCCTGAGATGTTTATCCCTTATGATGCACCCTTCTTGATTGCGCGGTAGTCGCTTTTATTAGGGTGATCTCTCACAAAAATATCAAGTAGTTAGTGTTCTCCCAAGTGTAGCACCGTCACGGCACCTAACTTTTCGGGGTGCGCCATGTCCACATGGGTACGAACAATTTGGGAAGTGTGAGGCGGGTGAGGTCAGACCTTGCAGCAAGATCACTTGGTTGTCTTGACGTTCTGGCTTGATCGTCCTGAGCTCAGAACACGCCCATCGAAAGATGAACAGGAGTCACATAGAGATGTGATCGGCATGTTTGCCCACCAATTGAAATTCTCGTCATCAGTGATGTCCACATCAATGGCGTTGAATTGAAATGTGGATCTTGAATCACTCACAATCAATTATGAGAGATATTGATTTGAGTGGGAGCGCACTGTTGAATTAACTTGTTTAATTCTCAGTGCAATTAATTTTGAACACTGTCAAAGTGTGATTTGCATAATAGTTGTAGAATAATGGCTCACGTTTCCACCTTCCCTGTTAAAATTGAATAGCTGTTAAATATCTGGTTAAAACTTTACGGTTGGTAACGTAATGTGAGGATTGTCCTCAAGAGTGCCGAGAAGAATTTTGTCCTATCGCATACTTTCGGTATTCTCTCACTTGTGCTATGGATCATGTGGCTCTCATCCTTCGATCCAAAAGCTAGAATTCCGTTTCAGTCAAGTACAATATGTTTGCTTCCATGAGACCCAAACTTCGAAAGTTTGGATAGTTATGTGATATTCATGGAATCTGAAAATCATTTTCAGAGATAGACAAAGGCTAAAAGATATGAGATATCCAAAGCAATGTTTGTTTGCAAACTATTAGTAAAGGTGTTTACTATGCATTAGATTGATAAGAGAGGGATCCAGAAGAGCGCCTGTCATATGATGAAAGGTGAATAAAACAACAACTTAAAGAGAAAGGAAGTGTCCGAAGGGTGTTAGTGAAACTTTCACGCCTAGGAAGTCTGGGGCTAACGCCACTCTTAAGTTGGGTGCTTCTTCTGGAAGTAGGAGAAATACTAAAAGTTAAACTTTTAGAAGTATAAAGGCAATAAGAAAGAAGACTGGAATATCCAGCTCATGTATGAATGTCATACAAGTTTTTGATGTATAGAAGGCTGGTCAAAGATATAGTTCTTGGGAATTATGGTTAAACATGTTAATCACTAATTCTTGGGTATTGTGAGACAATCACAAAGATACCCGCTCAATTGCATTCTGTTGCAACTCGATGTAAGAACTACTATGGCCTGAAAGACTAGCCAGGAATGAGGTTTTGATACACGCTGGGAACATAGTAATAGTTACTATACCTTCCATCGGTGTATTCCCTATGTATTTACTTTCATAATTCATTTTAGAGTTTCATACACTCTAGCCCTTTGCATAAGGTATCTTGCAAAAAGGTTGTTCATAAGAGAACTTTTTATGTTCGATGTTATGAATAACATAAGGGCCATACTTTCATTGAGATTGAGATGTATGTTATGAATAATGATAATAATATATTACCTCTGGATTTACTTTCATAAATCATATTAGAGTTTTACACTCTAGCCCCTTGCACAATGTTGTTGCAAAAGAGTTGTTCATAAAAGAACAATTGTTGTTCAGTATTATGAATAACATGAAGGGCCATGCTTCCATCCAGATGGGATGTATGTTATGAATATTGATGGTAATATGATACATCCATAACACTGACGCTAAATGTCGTAAGACTAAAATAATACCACACAAATGTGGCACTGCATTTGGTCACATTGGAGAAACCCGCATGGAAAATTCCATTATGATGGATTTTGAAGTCGTTTGATTTTGAATCATCTGACACTTGCAACTTTCCTCTGAAAAGTGAAGTGACTGAAATACCGTTCATAGGCCAAAAAGAACGAATAACAAACTTATTGGTGATCATACATTTTGATGTGTGTAGTCCGATAAATGTTGTTAGTAGTGGATTTATCTATCTTCAGAAATGACTCAAGTAGATATATGGATATTTACTTGATGAGACGTAAGTCTGGATCTTTTGAAATCATTCGAAAGGTTTTCAAAATGAAGAAGAAATTATTGTAACAAGAAAATTATGTTTCTACAATTCGATTGCAGAAAGGAAGATTTGAGTTACAAGTTTAGCGAATGTCTGATGAGTTGTGAAAGGGGTTTCATAACTTGCACCTCCCGGAACACCACTGCAAGTGGAAAGTCCGTGGAGATGTAATTGAAACATTTATGACATGGTATGATCAAAGATGACATAAATAAATTTGCCATTATCCCTTTTAAAGAGTGATTCTTTAGAGACTGCGGCTTTTACACTGAAAAGAGCTCCATCGGGTCTATTGAAATGACACCATGGTATGGTACGCCCAACCATGTTATATCTTTTCTTAACATTTGGAATATGGGGCTTGTGTAAAAGGTTACAAACCTATTCCAAATCAGACAAGTGCTACTTTGTAGGTTATCCCAAGTCATTGGGTATTCCCTCACCACTATACCAAGGCAAAGGATTTTGCCACAAAACGGTATGCTTTTAAAGAGAATTGTTCTTTCAAAAAGGTGAGTGGGAGGACAGTGCAACTCGACGAGATAGTCAGTATCTTTGTCATCAGGTCAAAGGAAAGGAACCTTGGAAGTAATTCCGGAGTTTCCTACTACGACTGATACGGAAGTCTCTACAATAAAATGTATGGACTTCGGTCGAACTTGCAGCTGAACCACGTAGGCAAGGCTCGTGCAAACCTCTCAGGTGCGCAAACGAGATATTGTTGTTAGACAACAGTATACCTACGATACACAAGGAAGCGTTGATGGGCCCTGACTCCGGAATTGGTTAAATGCCAATACAACCCGAGTTAGCTTCCATATAAGTGATTCAAGATTAAAACCTTGATACACCTTTCGGAAGACTTAGAGTCTAACGAATATTTATGGAACTTAAAACTGATACGGATAAAAATGTTTTATCCATAAAGCTTGACTTGTTGCAATAACAAGTTCAAGGAGTTGACTACGATGAGGTTGTTTCATCGTAGCGATGCTTAAAGTCGGTTCGGGTTGAACTAGCAATTAATACATATTTCAATCATGAGATATGAAACATGGATGACAATAGGATTTCCATCTGATGGAAATGAAACCAAGGACTTGCATGTGTTACAGTCCAAGGTATTTTGTCAGTCCAGAGGATGCTAGTAAGTATGCAAACTTCAGAGTTCCAGCAGTGGACAGAAGAGAGCAAAATGGAGTTGGAATCTTCGTGTTTTGATGAAATAGTCAAAGGGGTTTGACTTCATCAATGGGTAACGAAGATGCTTATGATTCAAGAAAGTAAGTGGGAGCATAATAAAATTTCTAAAAAACGTTGTGTGCTTGACACATTGTTAATTGGAAATAAATTTCTTGACACGAATTAGGACTTCATTTGAAAATAGTTTTTCGATGAAGTGCTTGGGCTAAATAGCCTTTATATTAGGCATGATGATCTATGGAGATAGATTTACCTAATGGGGCTGAGCAAAGATACATATTGACAAGATGCTAAAACCTTTTAGCATTAAAAACGTCAAGGAGTGATTCTTGCCGAAGTCACATGGAAAGAGTTTTTGCAAGACTCGGTGTCCCAAAACACTGATGAGCAAAATACATGATGGAGATTCCACACACTCTTGTGTTTGGATTAATCATGTATTCCATGGTATGTAAAAACAACCAGATATGTCCAATACTCCCAAAGTTGTTGCGAGTATAGATACCAAAGTGATCAAAAGTTCTGATCATGGGACAACAGTGAAAAAGGGTCATTGAGTACTATAGTAGCACCGATGACATGTTTTCTCGCAAGCGGAGATCATGAAGAGTTCGTTGTAAAAGGTTACATCGATATAGTCTTCATCCATGCTCCAAGCGATTTTCGATTTAAATTGAGGGTTTTGTGTAACACACAATATGGTGGCACGGTAGTTGGAAATTGTTCCAAACAAGTTACTTTGGCGAATTCTATAACAGAGGCGAAGTATGTTGCCGCTTTTAAAAGCGACAAACAAGATGCTGAATCATATAGTTCTTTCATGAACTTAGTATGGTTCCAAGAAGGCTTTGGTCAATGGGACACTACTGCAGGTAGTTGCTCCATAACTCAGTCTGAGAAATCCAGGTTCGACCTGTGATTCACATACATACGAAGCCAAGTCCACACAAAATATGAATTTTGTGAAAGCGTGAAAACACGAGGATACGCAAAGATACACACGGAGCTGAAGTCGTCAGATCCGTTGGACATCAGGCTATACCACATGCGAAGCATATTTACACCGGTGTGCCACAAGTGTAAAGTGCATTAGCATTAACTAGATTATTGACTCTAGTGCAAGTGAGAGTCTGTAGGAGATATGCCCTAGAGGCAATAATAAATGTTATTGATTATCTCCCTGTTCATAATTAGGTTTATGTTCCATGCTATAACTGCTATGGTTCTTGAGTCTACAATAACCACGAGGCTTGGAGGAAGACTCATATGCACGTGTGGAATAATAAACGGTAAAATGTATTCCAAGTCTGGCCTCTGAGACTAGCTCAAGTGTTGCATGACGGTTCTGTTTTCCTGATCATGGGCATGACTATGCCGGCAACTTTGAGGGCACAATGTTAGAAGAACATTTGTGTTGAATCGACCCAAATTGATGTTATGCTATGGGATACTTTCGTCACAAGTTAATGGTTAATAACACAAAGATGGTTAATGTTTGCATGATTCCTCAGACCATGAGAGTATCGAGTTTCTTCATGCTTGATTCATGAACTTTGGGGTTTGTTAAACGTCATCCGTAAATGGGTGGCTATTACGGCGGCTTACGGGTTCATGGAAAAGTGTGTCAAGTAACTTGATAGCTCGAGATTGGGATTTGCTCCTCCGACGATGGAGAGATATCTCTAGGCCCTCTCGGTGTTACGGTATCCATCATCGTCTGGCCAGACACTTTGTGATTTGATCACGGGGATGCCGGAACACGTAACGAGAAAAGAGAACAATACCGGTAACGAGGTAACTAGCATAGTGGACAAGTTGTTGATCCACGTGAATGCCAACATGTCTCACCTCGGGTATTTGTAACATATCGCGAAGCAACAGGAATAGCACACGGCAACTGGAGGTTCACTCGAATATTCATTCGTGTGGGTATAGGGGTCAATATGGGTGTCCACGGCTCCGATGTTGATCATTGATCGGAAGAGGTTCCGTGTCATGTCTATGCTTCACCGAACCTATAGGGTCACACGCTTAAGGGTCATCTATCTGCTGAATACTAGACAGGGAGTCTGAGAGAAAATCACCGAAAAAGTTTTGAACACCGGAAAAGTTTCGGACAGCGGAAAAGTTCCGCAGAGAGAGGTCACCGGATGAGTTCCGGTGAAACTGAAAAGTTGTTTTGGGGTATTCCATTAAGTCAAATTGGTTTTGGCACATGCCTGATAATTCTTGGAGGGTGCCAGAATCATTCTGGAAACTTTTGGGAATTTTCTGAGATGAAAACCGGAAATGTTCCGGAGCTGCCGGAACCGCTTCAGATGCTTTTCGCAGATGAAATCACTAAACTGGAATTGTTCCAGAACGCATTGAAAATTATTATGGTGGGTACTAGAAATGTTCTAAGCCCACATAAATATTTTCAGTTCGAACGGACGCTGAAAAATGTCGTCATGAATAGTGAAAGTGCTTTTTGGGTTACTTTTTGGAAAGCCACTTGTTTGGGCTTTATCCCAAAAGATCTAGGGATGACATGGATGGATTGGGAGGCCCTCTTGGGGGCCCCCCAAGGGGTGTGGCCGTCCACACTTGGGGCTCCACCATGAAGCCCCTCTTGTTCCTTGGTTTCACTTCTATGCCCTTGGTGGAAGGACTTCATTCTTGTACTTTTGGGTTTTATTGTAAAACCACCCTACCCCTTGGGATTTCCTATAAATAGAGGTGGAGGGGCAGCCCTCCACACTCATCCCTTGCTCTCATACTCATGCCATGCAATGATCTGGCTTCTCTCTCCCTCCCACGAAAAGAGTTTCGTAGAGCCGAAAGGCTGTCTGGGTTCTGGTGGGAACTAGTTCTGGACGGCGAAGCCCTGCCGGATAGATGACACCATATGTGTGCAACTCTGTAGAAAGGTGGTAGTTTCGATCTTAGTGCCCGAGGGGCTGTTCGAGAGTGCCTCCCAAAGGGCTGTCCAAGTGACGGTCCGAGTTTTGTGAGTCCTCCCGAAGGGCTGTCCGAGTTTCGAAGGTCCACCCGAAGGGCTGTCCGCAACGCCATTCGGGGGACTGTTCGACCACCTCCCGGAGGTCTGTCCGAGTGGCGGATGAGGGTATACATCCTTGCGGTTGGGAGGTTGTAAATCCTAGCTGCAGGGATCTGCACCGCCGATCGTCATCGACTCTTCTTCCGCTGCGCTACGAGTCGGTAACGAAAATGATCAAACCTTGTATGCAGTCTTCATAGTGGTCCTGGGCTGGTGCGTAGGTCGGAAATTTTTGTTTTCTGTTGCGTTACCCTACAAGAAGGGGGTGGTGGGGTATATATAGCCTCCACACAAAATCCAACCGTTACACACATTTGACTCAACTCGGTCAGACCGAATGGAAGAACTCGGTGAGACCTATTCAATTCAAAATGTGAACATTAGGAATCTCGGTGGGACCGATATACTCAACTCGGTGGGACCGATGTGCTCGGGTTAGGGCAAAACCTCATCGCGGTGTGACCGATTGCATGAACTCGGTGAGACCGATTTCAGCAATGAGCAAACAGAGAATTGGTCAGGCAAACTCGGTGGGACCGATCACTCCTTTCGGTAAGACCAAAACATTACGCAAGGGAAATAGAGAGTTTGCATTGCGAACTCAGTTGGACCGATCGCTCATTTCGGTGAGACCGAAACGTTACGAAGGGAAACAGAGAGTTTGCAATCCCATCTCGGTGAGACCGAACTGATTAGGGTTTCTGGCAGTGGCTATGTCAAAGGAACTCGGTGGCGCCGGATAGATCAAATCGGTGGGGCCGAGTTTGACTTTAGGTTTAGGACATATTTGGATATGAGAAAGTGGTTGAGGGCTTTGGAGCATATCACTAAGCATTTTGAGCAAGTAGACCATTAAGCAACACCTCATCCCCTTTTAATAGTATTGGCTTTTCCTATGGACTCAATGTGATCTTGGATCACTAAAATAGAAATGAAGAGTCTTGAGCTTTTGCCAATCTTTGTCCTTAGCATTTTGAGGGGTCCACATCTCTAGTCCATGTGCCATGCGAATCATTGAACTTTCTGAAATATTTAACTTGAAAGGATATTAGTTCAATGAGCTATATGTTGTTATGAATTACCAAAACCACCCGGGGATTAGTTGCACTTTCAATCTCCCCCTTTTTGGTAATTGATGACAACATATAGATCAAAGCTTCGACAAATGATAATATGAAGAAAATACATCGTCGCTTTGAGATGTATGTGATAAGTAGGAGCCCCCCCTAAATTTGTGCATTATTTAAAATTTGCTTTTGAATGCAAATGCACAATCGATTAGGATCATGGGTTACTCTTCCATGTCACATACATCTTGGTGGAGTGCTCAAAATGATAGAATGTACAGCACATGCACTCATCACCAAGGGAAACATGATTGATCATACACAAGTATTATAGATAGCATCATTCAAGCACACATTAAAGCATAATGATCAACCACATGATCATAAGTGTATCTCACACACAAGCATAAATAATGTAGCAACCAAATGAACAAATATCAAGTAGCAAGAGAGGCAAACAAAAGCAAAACACTCTCTCTCTCTCTCGAAGCCTAAGATCTATACACTTTCTCCCCCTTTGGCAACAAGTTACCAAAAAGCTCGAAAATGCATAGTGCTATTCGGCACTCTAGGCATGATCTCCGGGAGCTCCTGAAGTGGTCTTCGGGCTAGTGGCTCCGATGTGCGTAGATGGCGTTGAGAGGAGTCCGTCTGCAAAGGCTTCTGCTGAAGTCTGAGGAGCTGGAGTTGCAACTGAAGGTGCAACAGTGGCAGTTGCTGCAGGTGCTGAAGCTGTAGCTGTGGAATCTGTGACAACTGGCTCTGCTGTAGACCTCTGTGCTCTTGGCACTCTGTGAAATGCATCTGTGGTGACTTTTCCTCTCCTGTCCCCTGCCTCTTCTTGAAGTTGCTCAACTGTGGTTTGGATCTCTGTGACCTTCAAGTCTAGATCATAAAATTTTGTTTCAATGATCCTCTCGAGACTTTCTTGGTTTTGAGTCAGGGTGGCTAGTCCTTTCTCAATCCTCATTGTAGACTCAAGAAGAAAAGTGAGCTGATCTTGCTTTGTCTTGGGATTCACAGCTGATACATCTGGCATCTTGGAAGTCTTTGCGGCCTTAGCTTGCTCTCGCTTCTCCTGAGCCTCTACAGATGTAGGATGTGATGCATCCATGACAACAACATTGTCCTCAAAGTCTAGCCTCAGGGGAAGGTGTTCTCTGTCCAGTAGATATGTGCATGTTCCCATCTTGGAATTGATAAGAATCTGAATGTGTGGGGCATACCCACATGACCTCTTCTGATCAGCAGCAGTTCTCTTGATGGTTTCAACAATCAAAGTCAACACTTTGAACTTCTCTGGCACATCAAACATATGCAACAGGTTTATTGAGTGACCTATGATCATCCTGTCATCTCCTGACTTGGGCAACAAAGTGTACCTCAGTATGGTGTTGATAGTGGGCAGCCCTGACAGCAGATAGTAGATGGATCCAAATCTGTGAGATGCCAAAGCTGCATCTGGAATTTTCTTGTACATGTGAGCCATGGAGTTATGATCTTTCCTGGGCTTGGCATAGACATTTGTGTCATCTTCACCTTCTTCAGGGGCATTGATCAACTTGGCCCATTCTGCTATAGATGATTGGTATCTTGTGCCTTCAGTCATCCAGACTATCTTGCATGACCATCTCATCATTCCATTTAGTCAGCTTCTGACAAACAAACTTGTCAACCTCATTCATCCTAAAACTCTTATGAACTCCAGGGAAGTAATCTTCATTGTCATCAATGAATTTCCAGTCAACCCATCTCATGTCACTGACTATGGGCTTCTTGTCCAAAAGAACTGTCTCATAGAAGTCTTGATGTTCCTTGGTGCGAAATCTGTAGTCCACAGCTGTCCTTCTCCTCACAGCATATGGGTCTGTCTGTCTCCACAGTCTGAGACCTGCATCCTTTCTCAACTTCATGTTTTCAGCTATGGGATGATTGTCATCATGATCTGGAATTTTTGGTTTGAGCTTCCTGAGCACTTGTTGCTCCTCATCCTCTTGAACTTCAGGCACTGGGGCCTTGTTCTTTTCAGTAGCAGGGATGTTTCTGGTGGATCTCTTGGGTGCTGTAGACTTTGGGACTTGAGCTTGGGCTGATGGCTTTGGAGCTGTCTTGGGCTGAGATGAATCAGCCCCAGACTTGATTGCATCTCCCATAAGCTTTTGAGACTTTGGTGCTGGCTCAATAGCTTCTTCCTCATCATGTTCATCTGGATCTTTCATCATTGATGATCTGCCAATAACTCTGGCCATGGTCTTCTTGACCCTTTCCTTCCTTTTCTTGCCTCCAGCAGCCTCTTCTTCTCTTGGTTTAGCAGTGAACTCTATAGTTTTCTGAGTGGAGGCTCTGGCTTTTGACATAGGCACTCTCTTGGTAGGAACTTTCTTCTTCATGCCAGGCTTGATGGCAGCAGCATAATCCTTCTTGACTACCTTCTTCTTTGAGGCGACCTCCTCATCAACCACAAAGTCCTCATCTTCAGAATATGAGGTTCTCTTCTTCCTTTGCCTAGTTGCAGCCTTAGGCAAGTTGCTTGGTGTGGCACCCCGGCTCAGAGAAGACCGGAACGCCCCGTATTCCAGCCCAGGGACAAGTCCTCTGGAATACGGCACTGTTGGCATAGAACAAATTAGCTCTTTATTACAATGGATATGATTACAAAGGGTACGAGGATTACATCGGCTCAGCGACACTACGCCTGCCCGGGGTAGCTCTATGCTAACAGCGGAGTAACTATCTCGGCAGCGGAACAGCAACGGCGGTGATGGACTCCACTCCGCAGGGACTCTGGCTAGAACGCGTATCCTAGGTCGCAAACTCAGGATCCTCGACAAGCAAGCAATTATGGCATGACCTGCAATCTGGCATGACACGCCAGGTGAGTACTTGGAATATACTCGCAAGCTCACAATAAACATTAGCATTAAGGCAAGATAACATCATTTAATGCATCAGTTTAATTTGGGTAGTTTTGTAAAGTACGAGATACATTCCTCCACTCACCATCTGCCTTGGTTGATGAGATTTCAGATTTGAGCCCTATAAACCGGAAAGGAGGGAGTATATTTCAAACAATATGATAATCTCTCTAACCAAGGTAGGGGAGTATATGTCTAACGGAGGGAGTAGTAAAATTTTCTCCTCATCCTGCTAGCCACCGCGCGCATGGGCGAGGGAGCGGGCGTAGGCGTAGTAAGCAAGCTTCTCCTCGTTCTGGGACTCTGCGAGTCACCACACCCGTGGGCGGGGGAGAGGGCATACTAAGCAAGCTTCTCCTCGTTCTGCGAGTTGATAGGACACATCAAAAGTAGTACTACAGAGCATCTCCAGTGTATAGAGCCTTGCCTCTAAGGTAGGCCCCACATGGTTTGCCTCTTATCAAATGAAAAAACCACAATGTATAGAGACTCTAACCAGCCTCTAAGGTGGGCCCTAGTAGAAATTTAAAAAGTATTGATTAGCACCACATTTGTCCAATCAGTACTATTTCTCTTGTACTTTCTTATGCTTCCTAAGGCTGATACTACTTCTTGAGCTTGCGTTGGTTTTTCCCTTGAAGAGGAAAGGGTGATGCAGCAAAGTAGAGATAAGTATTTCCCTCAGTTTGAGAACCAAGGTATCAATCCAATAGGAGACAACGCACAAATCACCGAATACCTGCACAAACAATCAAACAACTTGCACCCAACGCGATAAAGCGGTTGTCAATCCCTTCACGGTTATTTGCAAAATTGAGATCTGATAGAGATAGATAAACGATAGAGTAAATAGTTTTGGTATTTTTGTTTTATAGATCGGAAAGTAAAAGATTGCAAAATAGTAGATCGAAAATGTGTATGATGAAAAGTAGAAGATTATATGATGGAAAATAGACCCGGAGGCCATAGGTTTCACTAGAGGCTTCTCGCAAGATAGAAAATAATACGGTGGGTGAACAAATTACTGCCGAGCAATTGATAGAAAAGCGCAAAGTTATGACAATATCTAAGGCAATGATCATGAATATAGGCATCACGTCCGTGTCAAGTAGACCAAAATGATTCTGCATCAACTACTATTACTCCACACATCGACCACTATCCAGCATGCATCTAGAGTATTAAGTTCATAAAGAACGAAGTAACGCATTAAGTAAGATGACATGATGTAGAGGAATTAACTCAAGCAATATGATGAAAACCCCATCTTTTTATCCTCGATGGCAACAATACAATACGTGCCTTGCTGCCCCTACTGTCACTGGGAAAGGACACCGCAAGATTGAACCCAAAGCTAAGCACTTCTCCCATTGCAAGAAAAACCAATCTAGTTGGCCAAACCAAACCGATAGTTCGAAGAGAATTACAAAGATATCAAATCATGCATATAAGAATTTAGAGAAGATTCAAATAATATTCATAGATAAACTGATCATAAATCCACAATTCATCGGATCTCGGCAAACACACCGTAAAAAAGTATTACATCGAATAGATCTCCAAGAACATCGAGGAGAACATGGTATTGAGAATCAAAGAGAGAGAAGAAGCCATCTAGCTACTAGCTATGGACCCGTAGGTCTGTGGTAAACTACTCATGCTTCATCGGAAGGGCAATGGTGTTGATGTAGAAGCCCTCCGTGATTGAATCCCCCTCCGGCAGGGTGCCGGAAAAGGTCCCTAGATGGGATCTCACGGGTACAGAAGGTTGCGGCGGTGGAAAAGTCTTTTCGTGGATGCCTCTATTGGTTTGGGGATATATGAGTATATATAGGCGAAAGAATTAGGTCAAGAGGTGCACGAGGGGCCCACAAGGGTGGGGGCGTGCCCTCCGTCCTTGTGGCCGCCTCGTGGCTCCTCCGACTTCATCTCCAAGTCTCCTGGTTTCCTTCTGGTCCAAGAAAAATCATCGCGAAAGTTTTATTCCGTTTGGACTCCATTTGGTATTCCTTTTCTGAGAAACTCAAAAACAAGGAAAAAACAGAAACTGGCACTGGGCTCTAGGTTAATAGGTTAGTCCCAAAAATAATATAAAATAGCATATTAATGCATATAAAACATCCAGAACAGATAATATAATAGCATGGAACAATCAAAAATTATAGATACCTTGGAGACGTATCAAGCATCCCCAAGCTTAATTCCTGCTCGTCCTCGAGTAGGTAAATGACAAAAACAGAATTTTTGATGTGGAATGCTACCTAACATATTTATCCATGTAATTTTCTTTATTGTGGCATGAATGTTCAGATCCATAAGATTCAAAACAAAAGTTTAATATTGACATAAAAACAATAATACTTCAAGCATACTAACAAGGCAATTATGTCTTCTCAAAATAACATGGCCAAAGAAAGCTTATCCCTACAAAATCATATAGTCTGGCTATGCTCCATCTTCATCACACAAAATTCTCAAATCATGCACAACCCCAATGACAAGCCAAGCAATTGTTTCATACTTTTGACGTTCTCAAACCTTTTCAACTTTCACGCAATACATGAGCGTGAGCCATGGACATAGCACTATAGGTGGAATAGAAGGTGGTTGTGGAGAAGACAAAAATAGGGAGATAGTCTCACATCAACTAGGCGTATCAACGGGCTATGGAGATGCCCATCAATAGATATCAATGTGAGTGAGTAGGGATTGCCATGCAACGGATGCACTAGAGCTATAAGTGTATGAAAGCTCAAAAAGAAAACTAAGTGGGTGTGCATCCAACTTGCTTGCTCATGAAGACCTAGGGCAATTTGAGGAAGCCCATCATTGGAATATACAAGCCAAGTTCTATAATGAAAAATTCCCACTAGTATATGAAAGTGACAACATAGGAGACTCTCTATCATGAAGATCATGGTGCTACTTTGAAGCACAGGTATGGAAAAAGGATAGTAACATTGTCCCTTCTCTCTTTTTCTCTCATTTTTTTTTCCTTTCTTTTTTTTTCTCTTTTTTTTCTTTGGTCTTTTTTTTATTTCCTCACATGGGACAATGCTCTAATAATGAAGATCATCATACTTCTATTTACCTACAACTCAAAAAATTACAACTCGATACTAGAACAAAATATGACTCTATATGAATGCCTCCGGCGGTGTACCGGGATGTGCAATGAATCAAGAGTGACATGTATGAAAAAATTATGAATGGTGGCTTTGCCACAAATACGATGTCAACTACATGATCATGCAAAGCAATATGACAATGATGATGTGTGTCATAGTAAACGGAACGGGGGAAAGTTGCATGGCAATATATCTCGGAATGGCTATGAAAATGCCAGAATAGGTAGGTATGGTGGCTGTTTTGAGGAAGGTATATGGTGGGTGTATGGTACCGGCGAAAGTTGCGCGGTACAAGAGAGGCTAGCAATGGTGGAAGGGTGAGAGTGCGTATAATCCATGGACTGAACATTAGTCATAAATAACTCACATACTTATTGCAAAAATCTATTAGTCATCAAAACAAAGTACTACGTGCATGCTCCTAGGGGTATAGATTGGTAGGAAAAGACCATCGCTCGTCCCCGACCGCCACTCATAAGGAAGACAATCAAAAAATATCTCATGCTCCAACTTCGTTACATAACGGTTCACCATACGTGCATGCTACAGGACTCACAAACCTTAACACAAGTATTTCTCAAATTCACAATTACTCACTAGCATGACTCTAATATCACCATCTTTATATCTCAAAACAATCATAAGGAATCAAACTTCTCATAGTATTCAATGCACTTTATATGAAAGTTTTTATTATATCCCTCTTGGATGCCTATCATATTAGGACTAAATTTATAACCAAAGAAAATTACCATGCTGTTTAAAGACTCTCAAAATAATATAAGTGAAGCATGAGAGTTCAATAATTTCTACAAAATAAAGCCACCGCCGTGCTCTAAAAAGATATAAGTGAAGCACTAGAGCAAAATTGCCTAGCTCAAAAGATATAAGTGAAGCACAAAGAGTATTCTAATAAATCACGATTCATGCGTCTCCCTCTTAAAAGGTGTGTGCAGAAAGGATGATTGTGATAAACTAAAAAGCAAAGACTCAAATTATACAAGGCTCTCCAAGCAAAACACATATCATGTGGTGAATAAAAATATAGCCTCAAGTAAAGTTACCGATAGACGAAGACGAAAGAGGGGATGCCTTCCGGGGCATCCCCAAGCTTAGGCTCTTGGTTGTCCTTGAATATTACCTTGGGGTTCCTTGGGCATCCCCAAGCTTAGGTTCTTGCCACTCCTTATTCCATAGTCCATCAAATCCTTACCCAAATCTTGAAAACTTCACAACACAAAACTCAACAGAAAATCTCATAAGCTCCGTTAGTATAAGAAAATAAATCACCACTTTGGTACTGTTGTGAACTCATTCCTTATTTATTTTGGTGTAATATCTACTGTATTACAACTTTTCCATGGTTCATACCCCCCGATACTACCCATAGATTCATCAAAATAAGCAAACAACACAAAGAAAACAGAATCTGTCAAAAACAGAACAGTCTACAAAGATATGAATTGTTCTAATACTTATGTAACTCCAACAATTTAGAAAAATAAGGAAAACATAGGAAATTTGTATATCAATCTCTTATAAAAAATTCAGGGTTTTTCAACACTCCAGTGAATTATTAAAATTCTGAGACTGGATGCAAAAGTTTCTATTTTTCAGCAAGATCAAATCAACTATCACCGTAGGCCATCCCAAAGGTCTTACTTGGCACAAACACTAATTAAAACACAAAACCACATCTAACCAGAGGCTATATGAATTATTTATTGCAAAACAGAACAAAAAAATAAAAAACAAAAATAAAATTGGGTTGCCTCCCAACAAGCGCTATTGTTTAACGCCCTTAGCTAGGCATAAAAACACGAATAGATCTAGGTATTGTCATCTTTGGTATGCTATCTATAAGTAGCTCCAATAATAAATTCATATGGAAATTTAATTTTCTTTCTAGGAAAGTGCTCCATGCCCTTCCTTAATAGAAATTGAAATCTAATGTTTCCTTCCTTCATATCAATAATTGCACCAATCGTTCTAAGGAAAGGTCTACCGCGCCTGGTTCCATCTCCCGTGCTTCTTTGCGGGCACGCTGCCGGCCGGGGGACCTGGCGCCCTCTGGCTGTAGGCCGATGGTTGCTGCAGCAAGGCCTTCTGGGTGGGGGTCGAGGTCACCCCCGCCGGCAACGTGTTCCTGAACCGCGGGTGGCAGCCGTTCGCTCGCGCACGCGGTCTGCAGGGGAGGTGCACCCTCCACTTCAGGCACGACGGCGCCGCGATGCTCTACGTCAGGGTCTTCGGGGAGGACGGCAGGCGCCTGGGATGCTACTCGGAGAGCGACAGCGACGACGATGACTTCCAACCATCCGACGGTGATGGCCGGAGGGGCGGCACCATCTCTGGCGGTGAGCTTGCCCTTGGCGATGGCCGCGACGCCTCCAACGGCGGCGGCTCCTTCTCTGGGGAGAGCACGAGTGACGGCGACTATGACGAGCCGCCATGCCGCCGAGCTCGGACCAGGGACGGAGACGAGCCACCCCACCGTCGCGCCGCAGTGAAGCAGGAGGAGGACTCTGACTGAGCGCGGGCGCGGCTGGTGGCGGGACTCGGGAGCCGCGGTGGTCGCGTGACCTCTTTTGCTTCTTTCTTTTACCTGCATCAAAAAGTAGAAAGCCCTGCTAGGGTGTGTAATGAACCATGGCGCTTGCGCCGCTATATTATTGTTTTTATATTGCATCCTGATATCCGTGTTGCTACTAATTGACGGGTCCTTGCTGATCGTGATTGGGATGACTTAGCTTAGTGTGCTTGTGGTAGATTCCCACGCCGCGGGAGCGTGCTTCTCTGGGGCCTTCCCAGGCCTCGGGAGGCAGCCGATGGCCGCGGGGTCAGGGGACCTCTGGAGGTGACGTGCCTCGCACGAGCCCCCGAGCGTGGGTCGCTGTACGCCGCATTGCGATGCCCAGAGGCATGGACTCAGGAGGGCGTACGTGCCCGTTGGCTCGTTTGAGGGCGTCACGCGAGGATTAAGATGCCAAAGGCCAAGACACCAAGGCTTTGGTGAGGTGTGTTCGCGGGCGGGCCCAAGCGTACACACCGTGGCCAGCCCCCACGCGCGGGACGCGCGAGGAAGAGCGACAGGCAACTGTCACTCTCCCTAAAACGAGCCCGGAAAGAGCGAGTGCTGCGAGGAGAAAAATTCCCAACCCTTTCAAATAAAGACGCGAGAACTGCAAATTTCATTCCAAGAAGTGGCAAGTCAACTACAGAAAGCAGGCAAAAGAATAGCCGCGTCCGGCACCTAGACTAGTCTTCTGGTCTTCCCTCCAGTGTAGAGCATGGGGCCTCCGTGAGGACCAAGGGCGGCGCTCAGGAGACTCGGGGGCGTGTACAGTCCCACTCATTACTACGTGAGAGTGTCACGGGTGGAGACTTGAAAGGCGCATGGCCTTGTTCATGGATAGAACTTCCGGAGGTGCTAGATGTTCTAGGCGTTCTGGATGGGGACCCCGTCCTACATCTCCAGGCGCGCGGCGCCAGGCCTGGAGACACGGGCGATCCTGAACGGGCCCTCCCACATGGGCGAGAGCTTGTGAAGCCCCTCCCTGGAGAGCACCCGCCTCAGGACGAGGTCACCCACCTCGAGGGTCCTCGAGCGGACGCTATGGCAGTGATACTGCTGCAGCACCTGCTGGTACCTCGCGGCATGGAGCGAGGCTTGGCGGCGGCCCTCCTCCCCGAGCACGAGGTCCATCCCCCGCGAGGCTTCCTGGTGTGCCTCGTCAAACACCAAGACCCGCAGGGAGCAATGTCTGACCTCATGCGGGAGGACCGCCTTGGCCCCGTAGACAAGGAAAAACGGGGTCTCGCCGGTAGGCTTGGTTGCGGTGGTGCAGATGGACCACAGCATGCATTGGAGCTCATCGAGCGAACCCTTGCCGCATGCCTCGAGTTTCTTCTTGAAGGTCCTCGCCTTGAGGCCTCTCAAGACCTCCACGTTGGCGTGCTCGGCTTGGTCGTTACTCCGTGGTTGCGCTACCAAAGCGTAGCATATCTACGTTCCAAGGTTAGCACAATATGTTTTGAAAAGGTTGCTCGTGAATTGAGAGCCATTGTCGATGATGATATGGTTGGGGACCCCGAATCGGCTCACGATGCCCTTGATGAACTTGACGGCCGAGCCAGCTGGGATGGTGCGCACGGGCTCCACCTCCGCCCACTTGGTGAACTGGTCGATGGCGACGTAGAGGTAGCGGTAGCCCCCAGCTGCTCGAGGGAACGGTCCCAGGATATCCAGCCCCCATACCGCGAACGGCCATGAGAGCGGGATGGTCTGGAGGCCCTCAGCGGGCTGGTGGATATTTTTGGCGTGGAATTGGCATGCCTCGCAGGACCTCACCAGCTCGGTGGCATCGTTGAGCGCGGTGGGCCAGTAGAACCTGCTGCGAAATGCCTTGCCCACGAGGGTGCGCGACGAAGAGTGATGCCCACAATCCCCACCATGGATATCAGCGAGCAGCTCGGATCCCTGCTCCTTGGAGATGCACCGCAGCGACGTGTCATTTGGGCGCCTTCGGTAGAGCTCGCCATCCTGCAAGCAGTAGGCGGTGGCCTGGCGGGCCACGCATTCTGCGTCTTCCTCCTTCTCTAGCAAGGCACCTTCGAGCAGGTACGCCTTGAACTCCTCGGTCCAGCACCCCTGCTGAGGTTCGAGGGCCAGGAGCAGGTGGGCTCTGGAGGTTGGAGCGCAGGCCAGGGGCAGTTCCTCCCAGAGCAACATCAGGCCCGCAACGGAGGGGCTGCCGATGGCTTGAAGAGCCTCTACTCGAAGACGCCGGGCTTCTGGGGGTCGCGCCGCGACGCTCTCTTGGCGATGTCGTCCGCCTCCTTGTTCGTGCCACGCGGGACGTGCTGCAACTCCAAACCCAAAAACCGTTTTTCAATTTTGTGTACCTCCTCCAGATATGCCTCCATGTGCTCGTCCTTGGGCCTGTACTCCTTGTTGGAGAAGTTGACGAGGAGCTGAGAGTCGCCCTTGATGGTGAGGCGCTTGATCCCCAGGCCCGCCGCGGCCCTGAGGCCTGCGATCAGGCCTTCATATTCCGCGATGTTGTTGGAGACCTTCTCGCCATGCTGGAAGCAGAGCTGCATGGCGTAGTAGAGCTTGTCCTGGGTAGGTGAGATGAGCACGGCTCCAGTCCCCGCGCCCCGGTGTGCGAACGCACCATCGAAGTACATGACCCAGCCATCCAGCGCCTCGTCCCCGGGCATGAGGGAACGGTCCTCACCCTCCCCTCGGTTGGGGGCGTCAGTCCATTCTACCACAAAGTCAGCGAGGGCCGCACCCTTGATGACCCTAGTGGTGCTGAACTCCAGCTGGAAAGCCTGCAGCTCGATGTTCCATTCAGCTACCCTGCCCGCAGTGTTAGGGCTCCGGAGCACCTTCTCCAGGGGGTACGTGGAGACGACCTTGATGAGGCAGCCTTGGAAGTACTGGCGCAGCTTCCTGGAGGCGATGAGGAGCGCGAGCAGAAGCTTCTGCGGCATGGGGTAGCGTGCGCGCGTCGCGCAACACCATGCTGATGAAGTACACGGGGCGCTCGACAAGGGAAGAGGTGTCGATGGTGTCCGGCCCTGCTTGAGGCGTGGGGGCCTCAGGAGCCTCACCTTCTGTTGGGGTAATTGGGGCCTCAGGAGCGCCGTCCTGAGGTGGCGATGGCGTGGCTGAAGACGAGGTGCTGTACCGCGCACCCGCGCCCGCGTGCTCTTCCCGGACCACCACGAGTGCCACGCTCGCCGAGTGGGGTGTGGCGGCCAGGTAAAGCACCAGGGGCTCAAGAGGTCATGGCGCCACCAGCACCGGAGGGCTAGCGAGGTACCTCTTGAGGTCTTGGAAGGCTTCCTCAGCCTTCGAAGTCCTTTTGAACGGGCCCTTCTTCTTCATCAACTTGAAAAACAGGAGGGCGCGCTCACCGAGCTTGGAGATGAAGCGCCCCAGCGAGGTCACGCAGCCCGCGAGCTTCTGCATTTCCTTGAGGGTCTGTGGTGGGCTCATTCTCTCTATCGCCTTGATCTTCTCTGGGTTAGCCTCGATCCCTCTGCGTGACACCAGGAAACCCAGCAGCTTGCCAGACGAAACACCGAACACACACTTCTCCGGGTTGAGGCGCAACTTCACTTTGCGTAAGTTGGCAAATGTTTCCTCCAGATCTTCGACGAGGATTCTTGCTTCCCGCGACTTAACCACTATGTCATCGATGTACGCCTCAGCATTCCTCCTGAGTTGCTTGCCCAGGGCAATTTGCATCAATCGCTGGAAGGTCGCGCCGGCGTTGTGCAACCCGAACGGCATGCAGGTGTAACAGTACACCCCGCACGGGGAAAGGAAGGCTGTCTTCTCGATGTCTTGCACTACCATCTTGATCTGGTGGTAGCCCGAGAAGGCATCCAGAAAACACAGCAGGTCGCACTCAGCGGTGGAGTCAACGATCTGGTCGATGCGCGGAAGAGGGAAGGGGTCTTGAGGGCAAGCTTTGTTGATGCTCGTGAAGTCGATGCACATGCGCTCCTTTCCCCCCTTCTTGGGAACGATGACCGGGTTGGCCAGCCAATCCGGGTGCCGCACTTCTCGGATGACCCCGGCTTATTGCAGCTTGTGGACCTCCTGGACGATGAACGGTTGCTTCTCCGAGGCTTGTCGCCGCGCCTTTTGTTTCACCGGGCGCGCGCTGGGGCACACCATCAAGTGGTGTTCAATCACGTC
Source organism: Thinopyrum elongatum (assembly GCA_011799875.1). Lineage (NCBI taxonomy): Eukaryota > Viridiplantae > Streptophyta > Magnoliopsida > Poales > Poaceae > Thinopyrum > Thinopyrum elongatum. The sequence continues at coordinate 282,256,738 of CM022302.1, read as the reverse complement.
CCGCGGGATGCCAACCAGGTCCGTCGCCTCCCATGCCAACACATCCTTGTTCACACGGAGGAAGCCGACCAGCGCTTCTTCCTGGTCCGGTGGGAGGCCGGCGCCTATGGTGAAGGTGAGGCTTGAGCCCTCATCGTCGACCCACACCTGCTTTGTCTCAGCCCGGTCCTGAGAGAACAACTGCTTCTTCTTCGCGGGCGCGGCCTCCGGGATCTCTGGAGCGCCTTCCACGTCTGGCCGCATGGCCGCCGCGGCTTTGAAAGCGAGCTTGAGGGCCAAGAGGGCATCCTTGTTGTCTCCCACCACAGTAAGGGTGTCGCTGCTCCCAGGCATCTTGATGACGTTGTAGCCGGGGTGCGTCGCCGCCATGAACTTGGCAAGGGCTGGGTACCCAAGGATGGCGTTGTATGGGAGGCCGATGCAGGCGACGTCGAAGTCGACGAGCTCGATGCGGTAGTTGCAGCGCGTGCCGAAGGTGACGAGGAGGCGGATCTGCCCTAGGGGAACGATGGAGCCATCGAGCACCCCTAAAAAGGGCCTGGTGGGGGCGAGCCGGTCGTAAGGCACCTGGAGCAGGTTGAAGGCTTCCACTGTGATGCCCCCGACTCAATGATGCACTAATCATACATGCAAACATGCACGATCAAGCACAAGGACTCACGGGAAGATATCACAACACAACTCTAACACAAATAAACGGAGATCCACAATATTACAGACCAGGGATCACGAGGATCCAAATACATAAGTCAGTCATACAAATAATATCTGAGTACAGACATAGTTAGACAAGTTTTGCCTTAAGAAGGCTAGCACAAACAAGGACTCTAGATTGAAAGGCGAAGGCCTCCTGCCTGGGAGCCTCCGATCCTACTCCTAGTCGGCTGGCTCGATCCAGTAGTAAGTACCGTCTGGACCCTCCTGGTAGTAAGCTCCTGTGGTGGCATCTGGCTCCGGGGCTCCATCGTCTGATGTATCATCAAAGTGGGGTATGGGGAAAAAGAAGTAACAAAGTAACCGTGAGTACTCATCCGAAGTACTCAGCAAGCAAGGATCTACACTACATATGCAACATTATCAAAGGGGAAAGGCTGTATATGTGGACTGGGCTGCAGAAATGCCAGAATAGAGAGAAGGCCTTGTCCAATCGAAGACTAGCATCTTCAAACATCTTCACGAAGCCACCATCTTGCAGCAATAGAAGAGAGTAGAATAGCATTTTATTAAGCAAGCATATTGAAGTACAGCTTAGCGATCCTTCCTCAACTCCCTGCGAGAAAGCGATCCCGAAGCTTCCATTAAGTAAACAAGTATCCAGTTCAAGTAGTAGATCGGGATAAACAAACTGAGCGTCCTTTACCGTAGGACCGACTATCGATAGATTATTCATCCCTGCAGGGGTGCACTACTGTTACCCAACACGCTCGATCAACTCCGGTCAAACACACTTGCTGGGTAATGCCCGGCCTCGGAAGATCAACACGAAGCAGCGCCCTAACTAGGCTCAGCAGAGAGGTCAGCACGCCGGACTAAGATATGCACCCAGAGGTCTTGGGCCATCGCCCTGGGCACCCTGCGCGTTGCGAGACTGGCCGGGGTGCAGGCGCGACACTGAACTCGTCAGTGAAGTATCCAGCCCATTCCCGACAATCAGCCCGCATGGTCAACCGTGACGTCTAAAGAGCTTTCGGGAGAAACGTACGACGTAGAGGGCCCCATAAACCATAATCCCGCGTGGTGGTAGTGCGTATAGGGCACGTCGACCCACTCAGATCAAATACACTAATCTGATATGCTGATTTAGTAACACGCGGAGACGATCAGAGTTTCTGAAGCTCCGCCACAATATCACACTCGAGTGCACTTCCGGCACACCTGACATCATAGATCCCCTGCGGGTACCCATCGGGGTCGACCCGCCTGTAACAGAGGTCAAAGTAACCGTGTGGTCATAACATCAAGGGGGAGACCCCGAGGAATCACCCTCGGTGGATTCCACTCGATGAAAGCATCAGGGTGAACGTATGAGGCATCACCCTCGAGGTTCACACTGAGGGGTTGCACGACGGAGTCGTATTGGAAGTGGAGAAGGAGGAATCACCCTCGATGACCACGACCGAATAGCTACACTGCAGAGTATTCATCAGGAGTGCGTTATGAGGTATCACCCTCGGCACTCGATAGTAACTATGCAGAGTCGTACAACTAAGGGGGTGAAGTGATGTGTCGGTCTCTGGTCGATGATCACATTGATTGAGTCATCGATGATCAAGCAGGGGCAACAAGGGTAAGGTGGTGGGGGTCACTGATGGTTGACTACCAACCTATACTAAGCAGTTTAACATGGGCAGGTAAGGTAACAATAAACAGGTTACAAAAGCAGGCTATGCATCAGAATAGGAGCAAACATTTAACAGTAGCAAAATCTAATGCAAGCAGGAGAAATGGAATGGGCGATATTTGGATGCTCAAGGGGGGGGGGGGTGCCCTGGTTGCTCTGGCAAGAAAGAGGGGTCGTCAACGGGCTGCTCGTCTAGAGCGTAGTCGTACTCAGCTGCAACGGCTTCGGTCTCGGCGTCTATCGAGAGAGAAGGAGGGGGAGAGAAACAATAAATTCACGAAAAAAATGCAAACAATATGTATGACATGCCTAAATGCTATGCAAAGGTCTTCTACTGCCTAACTAAAAGAGTTAGTTAATTTAGGAATTTATTTGGATTTATTTAATTAAAGTTGAGCACTATTCATTTATTGAAATCGGTCTAAAAGTTCCATGTTCATCTAGCTAGGGGCATCTGACAGGAATACGAAGGGCGTATTCAGACTCGTATCGAAATTCTGCGCAACTTTCATATATAAATTATTTTCATCGGAGTTACGGATTATTTTATATGATTTTCTAAAGTTTTAATCATTTTCTGAATTTAATTATTTATTTAAATTCGAATTATCCAGAATAGTGAATGATGATGTCAGCATGACATCACCATGACGTCAGCAGGTCAAACCCAGCTGACCAGAGTCAAACCTGACAGGTGGGTCCAGTGGGACCCACATGTCAGTGACTCAGCTAATTAAACAGAGTTAGATTAATCTAATTAACCTAATTAGCAGGTGGGGCCTACTGTCAGTGAGTGATTAGTATACTAATTAACTAATTAATTAATTATCAGTTTTATTTATTTTTAATAAACATTTAATGGAGTGGGGTACGCATGTCATAGACACAGGTTGCCCAGTCAGCAGCGCTGACTGGTCAACGGGGCCAGCCGGGCCCATCGGTCAGTGGCACAAGGGCGGCCAGGTCAGCGCCATGTCGGGGCCGGCCGGAGACGCGCCGGAGTTGGCTCCGACGAGCCAAATGTGGCGGCGCGGCTCGGGAGGTGCTCGGGTTTCGCGCACAGGGGGTCTAAGGGGCTGGGGTTGGGCACGTTCGACGCGGCTCGGCGTCGCGCGTCGAATGGCGGCGGTGCGAGGTGCTGGGACGGTCGGAGTCGAGCGGCATGAGCTTGTCGGCGGCGAGGCGTTCGGGCGAGCTGCGGGGTCGGGGTTACAGCGTGCAAATGAACGAGGCGAGATGCTGGGGAGGCTCCACGCGGCATGGCGAGCAGGATGGACAGCAGCAGGGGACCAAATGGTCATCGGACGATCACCGGCGACGAGGTTCGCGGCGGTGAGCTCGGGCATCTCCAATGCGATCGCTACGGTGACGAGATCGAGCAGAAAAGGGAGGGGGAAGGCGGCGACTGCTCACTGGGCCCTGTAGGTGTGCAAAAGCGGGCTCGAGGAGGGCTCGAGGCGGCGAATCGAAGCGGCAAACGACGGCGGCCGCAGGTTGGAGATGACGATGTGCAGCTCAATGTAGGGGCTCCCGGCTTCGGTTGAACGGCGGAGGGGAAGGAGGCGACGTCGAGGGAGCCAATGGACACATCGGAGCGGTGGGGAGGCACGGTGGCCGCGAGCTTTACGGCGGCACGGCCATGGCGGTGTCGGGTGAGGTGGGAGAGAGCGAGGGAGAAAGGGGAGAGGTGCTAGGGTTCGTCCGCGGGGCCAGGGTGGGTACTTGTGGTCCACCGCGGCGCGCGGGTGGCCGCTGTCGACCGGGGATGAGGGGGGCCGGTGCGCGCGCGTGCGGCAGGGGACGACAGCGAGCGCGCGTGAACAGCGCGAGGTGGGGGGCGAGGCTAGATGGGCTGGGCCGGGCGCTGTAGAAGTAGGCCTGAGTGCACAGTAGCTTTAGGCCCTTTTCACTTCTTCCTTATTTTCTGTTTCTGCTTTCTTTTGTTTTCTGTTTTTCTAAAATGTGTGGCCTCATATTTAGTTTTGTAAAATATGTGAAGTAGCCACAAAACTCCAGTGCAACACCTACTAATGCCATAAAATGGTTTTGAGTTCATATCATTTCATTTGCAATTTTATAATGCTAAATAGGATTAAATATTGTTGTTTTGACACTGTTAGAGTCACTTAAATTATTCATTAAATGTTGGTTACAATTTTAAAATTGTTTCTGGAATATTGGTTATTTAATGAACATTTTAGTTTCTATTTTGAACAACTTTTATTTTCCACTTTGAATTTAATTGAAGTTTGAATTAGAAGTTTGAAATGCAATATGATGCAATGATGATTATGCACTGTTAATCATGTTGACTTGTCATTATCAAAAGTGATTACTGTGGCTAATGACATGGGGTGTTACATCCACGGACAGGATGTTGAGGCCAGCGCCGCCGTCGATGAGGGTTCTGGTGACTGCGACGCTGCTGATGGTGGGCGTGCACAGCAAGGGAAGCACGCCCACGCCAACCGTAGTCGTGGGGTGATCCCTGGAGTCAAAGGTGATGTCGGTCTCAGGCGCAAGCCTGCCCGAAGGATCCCCCTGCCGTGGTTGGGCGGCCCCCGTCTGCCGGAAGAACTGCTTGACGTGGCGGCTCGAGGCCGGCGCCTGCGACCCACCGAGGATGGCCGCAACGGCATGGGGCGCCGGTGCCGCGAAGCGCGCGATGAACTGATTGCGCAGCTCCTCCCAGGAGGCCACCGACAACTCCAGTAGGCTAAGCATCAAGGAACGCGGCACGCCCATGAGAGCCATGGGGAGCTAGTTTGCCATGACCTTCTCGTCGCCACCTGCCGCCTCGATGCTCAGCTCGTACAGGCGAAGGAACTCCGCAGGGTCCCCTGCGCCGTCGTACCACGGGGCCAGCGTCGGCCTGAACTTCGGCGGCCACCGCACCTGCCGTAGGGCGGGGGAGAAGGCCCGATGGCCCGCGGCAGCCCCGAGTGCGCCCAGCGGCTCAGCGAGTGGGGCGGCGCCCGCCATGGGAGGCACGCAGTGCAGGCGACGCACAGCTGAGGAGAGGGGTAGAGCTTCGACACGCCCCTACCTGGTGCGCCAAATGTCAGATTCAGGGCTCCGCAGACCCAAAGAAGGTTTGAACTCTGGGGCGTGTGCGAAGAACTCAACCTCTCCAGCCAACCAACTCATCGCCCTACAACCTAGCTCGATGAACAGGAGAGAAGATGGATACGGCATATTACCCAGGTTCGGGCCACCTTGCAGTGTAAGACCCTACTCCTGCTTTGTGGTGGATTAGCCTCACGAGGTGCTGAGGATGCACTAGCACAGAGGATGAACAAGCTCGCGAGGCTCGCTCTGGTGAGAATGAGCCGATCCCTTCTATGGTGGTGGCTAACCTATATTTATAGCGACCTCGGTCCTCTTCCCTGAAAATGAAGGTGGGAAGGGATTCCACAGCGGCAAATTTGAAAGGGGACAAGTAGTACATCTTATCCTGACAAAAGTTGGTCTTCTCCTGCAAAGCTCTGGCCGTGACGCTGCGGTGGGCTCGGCGATGACATCCATCCTGCCATCCTGGCGGTCTTGGTATCGTTGCACGGGAATGGAAACCTTTGGCTGATTCCTCGGGACCCCGCGCCTGCGCTTGCCTCCTTAGCACCAAAGACGAAACTTGCTCCTCTGCGCCCGCTGGCGCCCGCCTGGCCTTGGTCGCCATGGCTTGCATCACCGCAACCTCATGAGGTTGGGCACTTTCATAGGAAACTCCGCTCCTCAGGAGCAGCCCAGGGGTGGCCCTCCCTCAGGGGGTCTTGGCGTCGTCTGCCTCGCGAGGCTTGGCCCCTCTTGAGGGTCTTGTCTTGTTGGTGTTGTAGATGGGCCATACCAGGCCGTCGATGGAGCCACGCCATGGGCCACAGGCAGGCAAGTCTGGGTACCCTGGTTCCCAGAACGCCGACACAAGATTCATGGTGATCATTATTCTTTATATCATAAGTGTCATCACAATAATCATCATAAATAGCAACTTTGTTATCAAAATCAATTGAAACCTCTTCCAAGATAGTGGAATCATCATTAAATAAAGTCATGACCTCTCCAAATCCACTTTCATCAATATAATCATCATAAATAGGAAGCATGCTTTCATCATAGTAAATATTCTCATCAAAACTTGGGGGACTAAAAATATCATCTTCATCAAATATAGCATCCCCAAGCTTATGGCTTTGCATATCATTAGGATCATGGATATTCAAAGAATTCATACTAGAAACATTGCAATCATGCTCATCATTCAAAGATATTATGCCAAACATTTTATTGAATTCTTCTTCTATCAATTGAGCACAATTTTCCGATCGATCATTTTCAAGAAAGACATGATAAAGATGAATAATATGAGGCCACCTCAATTCCATTTTTTTGTAGTTTTCTTTTATAAATCAAACTAGTGATAAAACAAGAAACTAAAAGATTTAATTACAAGATCTAAAGATATACCTTCAAGCACTCACCTCCCCGGCAACGGCGCCAGAAAAGAGCTTGATGTCTACTACACAACTTGTTCTTGTAGACTCGTGTTGGGCCTCCAAGCGCAGAGTTTTGTTGGACAGTAGCAATTTTCCCTCAAGTGGATGAACTAAGGTTTATCAATCCATGGGAGGCACAGGATGAAGATGGTCTTCCTCAAACAACCCTGCAACTAAATAACAAAAAATCTCTTGTGTCCCCAACACACCAAATCTTTCCCTAATAATAAAGCACGGATTGACTCTGTCGGGTTCACCGTCGCATCCTTTTTGCAAAATAGTCCCTGTGCTTTTCTGAAATTAAGCCCGCAGTCCCTTTTTAAGTTTTAAACCGGATCTGATAAAACGTCCCGTTTTTGCCAAAAAAAAACTTGCACCTATCTTATCCAGAAGCACGAGGGGCTAGGATCGCCGGCGATCGTGCTGCAGGAGGCTTCGCGCCTCCCCTCCGGCCGGCTCTCTCGACCTCTCCTTCCCCTACCCTCCGCCTTCGGCTCTCCCCTCCGCCTCCGGCCTCCCCACCCCCCTGTAGGCGCCCATCGCCCTCCATGGCTGCTGCCGGCGCCTCCAGTCTTTGTTCCTCTTCGTCGCTGCTGGACGAGGCGGAGCACAGAGGGGAAGGAGCAGCGGTGGGTCGTCGTTCTGCTGGTCGACATCCTGTCCTTTTCTCGGCCTGACCCCAAGCCCCTCCTCCTTTGCCACCTCACCTCGCCCAGCATAGCCCTAGGCGGCTCCTTGGGTCGTGGCCACGTGGTGGCTGGCCGCGCTGGAGTCTCGGGGACGTGCCGGACAACGGCGCGTTCCTGCACCTTGGGGGCTGGCTTCAGGTCGAATTCTCCTCCTTGCAATCTTGTGCTCCTTTGGTATGTGTGGCTTCGCCCATGTTCCTCCTCATGTTTTCTTCTTCTAACTGTTGTTTCCTTACTATGCATCCTAGAGCGACACCATGCATTTCAATGCTGCTTCATGAACACAATGAAACACCGGACCTTCAAAGAAAATGATACAGGAGGCTTTCAGATGTTTTTCTATGTTACATACCCGTGTTAGCCAACAAAATAAGTTGATATTCTGTATGGATATAGAATTTGCATATTTTCTACTGTTTCTAGCGAATACAGACTAAATCTCTGATTATCTGCAGGGTGTTTCTAATTTTTCTGCCTTCTAGCATAAACAGAGGTATAGTGCGGTTAGACTTCAACTATTTATCCTATATAGTATATTTTACATTTAAGTTATTCAACCTTTCCAGATTTCTCAATATCATGCCTAGAGCTTATAATCCTTTCTTTGAACATCCGTAGCCAGACTTTGAAACTATTGTACATACATAAAGTAAACTAGCTACCTGTAGTACAAGTACTATGTAGAATTGTATGTATGTGGTTCCTTTGTTCTGTGGCAAAAGGGTTCAAGGCTAGCATTTTTTTAATATATAGCACATTCATATAAAATTTTCTTGCAATTCTCACTATGAAATCCATATTCATTCGGCAGTTTTTTGTAACAATATAAATGATCTTTCAGTTGCAATACCAGTATTTAGAACTAAATCTGATGGTACTAAATTGCTAACAAATCCATGTTGTATAACTTGACACACATGCAGGTTCTGAAGGCCCAACACTCTCTCCTTCCTGTTGCTCCAGGTTAGGTTTCCATGGCGCTTGACCAAGATGAAGAGCTGTGCTGGGACAGCAATGTAGTCAGTTCATGGTCATAGGTCTGCGATCGCTACAATTTAGATTAAGTCTCTCCAATTTATTAATTTGAGTTCAATATATCAGGTTAACTTTATCCCATGGTGAGTTCATATATAAACTGAAGGTTGCGAATTCACAAGACATCAGCGAGCTACACAATGTCGCTCTAAATTTCTACATGACACCGAACTTCAAACAGAACGCCTCCATAGTTGATGATGTGCTCTTAGATTATTAGTTTCTTGGAAACGGTGATATGCTCTGCGTCCATTAGATTAAGGTTATATGCAAACGTGTAGATAGATGTATCAATCCATTTAGACACAGTTTCTGTTTCTTAGCCTCTATGTGTTTGTAATATTATTATTTTGGAAAAGGATCATTTTATTAAGCAACAATCCAACACAAATAAGAAAACCTAGCTGCTACATGTTACTAACCCTAAACTGAAAAGGTTCTAAATCGAGCGACTTGACCGGAGCTATATCTTAAAGATTTGATCATAATAGAGTTTGGCAGGGAACCCCGCAAATAAAAAAAATAGAGTTTGGCAGGTTAGGTGAGACACGTCATTAGATTTGTTATGAGCATTGTGATATCCTAGGTTAGGCAGGTAAGCAAATTAATCAAGATTTTCATTTAACATGCAGTAGAAACAGATACATGTAATTGTCAATATCAGTGTGCCGGTGAAGAAACTCAGTCACTGCCAAAGTACTGTTCTCTCATGCTAAAGCTTAAAAAAACTGCATGCATAATTTGTTTGTTTCAGCACAAGAAGGTCAAACTTAATATACCTATCGCATCTCATGGTGTATGATTAACTTGCTCTTTGTTGTTTCTATTTGCCAAAATTTATTATTCATGGTTGGTTATTGCCGTTTTAATACAATCAGCCTTTTCAAATATATTTGGATTATATTAGGAAACTGCAGCTATGTGTTTCTGAGTTAGAGCTCCTAACAGATTGCTTTTGCTTCCTTACTTGCTTCCATTTTAACTTTAGATCGTTATTAAGCCGGAACTCCGAGCCATAGAGTCCATAAGGAAGTGTTGAAATACTTGCAGATCATGCAAGTTAAGAGTGGCTTTAATACTTTTGAGTGGACATAAAGTAATTTTAAGATCAATAGTTGATGTACTCTCTCTTAAGAAAAGACTGACAATTGATGCCAACGAGCCGAATGGTCCAGCACATAATAATGATTTTTCTTCTTCTTCATAAAAGAATTATGTTTTCAAATTATTATATAGGAGGGCACCTCCATGCTCTCTCTGGATTTACTAACCACATTGTAGGATCAAAAGTATGTCTAGAGGGGGGTGATTAGACTACTTGACCAAATAAAAATCTAGCCTTTTCCAAAATTTAAGTCTTGGCAGATTTTAGCAACTTAGCACAAGTCAAGCAATCAACCTACACATGCAATTCTAAGAGTATAGCAGCGGAATGTAAATCATTGCATATGAAGGTAAATGGGAGGAGTTTGGAGGGAGCAAACGCAATGTAGACACGGAGATTTTTGGCGTGGTTCCGATAGGTGGTGCTATCGTACGTCCACGTTGATGGAGACTTCAACCCACGAAGGGTAACGGTTGCGCGAGTCCACGGAGAGCTCCACCCACGAAGGGTCCACGAATAGGCAACCTTGTCTATCCCACCATGGCCATCGCCCACGAAGGACTTGCCTCATTAGGGTAGATCTTCACGAAGTAGGCGATCTCCTTGCCCGTACAAACTCCTTGGTTCAACTCCACAATCTTGACGGAGGCTCCCTAGTGACACCTAACCAATCTAGGAGACACCACTCTCCAAAAGGTAATAGATGGTGTGTTGATGATGAACTCCTTGCTCTTGTGCTTCAAATGATAGTCTCCCCAACATTCAACTCTCTCTCTCACAGATTTGGATATGGTGGAAAGATGATTTGAGTGGAAAGCAACTTGGGGAAGGCTAGAGATCAAGATTCTTGTGGTTGGATTGGAATATCTTGGTCTCAACACATGAATAGGTGGTTCTCTCTCAGAAAATGAATGCTGGAAGTGTAGGCACATTCTGATGGCTCTCCTCTCGAATGGAGGAAGGGTGGAGGGGTATATATAGCCTCCACACAAAATCTAACAGTTACACACAATTTACCAAACTCGGTGGGACCAAATAGTGAAACTCGGTCAGACCGATTTAGTTCAAAAATGTGAACGTTAGGATTTTCGGTGGGACCGACATGTCAACTCGGTGAGACCGATTTCGTTAGGGTTAGGGCATAACGTAATCTTGGTGAGACCGATCACATGAACTCGGTGAGACCGATTTCTGTAATAGGCAAACAGAGAGTTGGTCAGACAAACTCGGTGGGACCGATCGCTCCTTTCGGTGAGACCAAACATTACCAATAGGAAACAGAGAGTTTGCATTGAGAACTCGGTGGGACCGATCGCTCATCTCGGTTAGACCGAAACGTTATGAAGGGAAACAGAGAGTTAGCAATCCCATCTCAATGAGACCGAGATCCCTATCGGTGAGACCAAACTGATTAGGGTTTCTGGCAGTGGTATGTCAAATGAACTCAGTGGCGCCGGATAGATCAAATCGGTGGGGCCGAGTTTGACTTTTGGTTTGGGACATATGTGGATATGAGAAAGTGGTTGAGGGTTTTGGAGCATATCACTAAGCATTTTGAGCAAGCAAGCCATTAAGCAACACCTCATCCCCTTTTAATAGTATTGGCTTTCCTATGGACTCAATGTGATCTTGGATCACTAAAATGAAAAGAGTAGAGTCTTGAGCTTGAGCCAATATATGTCCTTAGCATTTTGAGGGGTCCACATCTCTAGTCCATGCCATGCCAATCATTGAACTTTCTGAAATGATCATCTTGAAAGAGTATTAGTTCAATGAGCTATATGTTGTTAAGAATTACCAAAACCACCCAGGGATTAGTTGCACTTTCAATCTCCCCCTTTTTGGTAATTGATGACAACATATAGATCAAAGCTTCGACACATGATAATAAGAATGAAGTATATCGTCGCTTTGAGAAGTATGTGATAAGCAAGAGCTCCCCCTAAATTTGTGCATTATTTCAAATTTGCTTTTGAATGCAAATGCACAATCGATTAGGATCATGGGTTACTCTTCCATGTCACATACATTTTTGGTGGAGCGCTCAAAATGATGGAATATGAAAAATATGCACTCATCACCAAGGCAAAGTGAATGATCATACAAGAGAGATAAATAATGTCATCATATCAAACACATGACATAAGTATCTCACACACATAAACATAGAATATCAACCAAGCAAGCACACAAAAAGTAGCAAAGAGAATGGCAAAAAAAAGAAGCAAGCACTCTCTCTCGAAGCCTATGATCTATACACTTTCTCCCCCTTTGGCAACAAGTTACCAAAAAGCTTGAAAATGCATAGTGCTATGCGTCTCTCTAGGCTTGATCTTTGGGAGGTGGTGTAGAGAGGACTCCAAGAACAAATGCATCTGTTGAGGTTGTTGGAGCTGGTGGAGTTGCAACCGGAGGGGCAACTGAAGCTGTAGCTGCAGGTGCTGACGCAGTAGCTCTTGTATCTGTCACAGGCATTGCTGCAGATCTCTGTGCCCTAGGCACTCTTTGAAAAGCATATGTGGTAGCTTTCCCTTTCCTCTCTTCAGCTTCTTCCTGGAGCTTCTCAACAGCTGTCTGCATCTCTGTCACCTTCAAGTCCAGATCATAAAACTTTGTTTCAATGATCCTCTCCGGGCTCTCTTGATTCTGAGTCGGGGTGGCCAAACCTTTCTCAATCCTCAAAGTTGCTTGAATGAGATAGCTAAGTTGATCTTGTTTTGACTTGAGAAAAACTTGAGATGCCTCTTCAACACTTGGCATCTTGGCTGCCTTCTCTGCATTTGCTTTCTCCCTCTTCTCTTGAGCCTCTACTGATGTAGGATCTTCAGCATCCATGACAACTGTGTTGTCCTCAAATTCAGGTCTCAAGGGAAGGTGTTCTTTATCCAACAAATATGTGCCTATGCCCATCTTGGAGTTGATGAGCATCTGGATGTGTGGAGCATACCCACATGATCTCTTCTGGTCTGCAGCTGTCCTCTTGATTGTCTCAACAATCAAACTCATCACCTTAAACTTCTGGGGCACATCAAACAACAGAAGCAAATTGATGGAGTGGCCTCTAATCATCCTGTGATCTCCTGATTTGGGCAACAAGGTGTGCCTCAAGATGTTGTTAATAGTGGCCAGTCCAGACAATAGATAATATACAGAGCCTAGCTTGTGAGTCTCCAAGGCTTTGTCAGGAATCTCCTTATACATGTTTGCCATGGAGTTGTGATCTTTCTTTCTCTTGGCATAGACATCTATGTCATCCTCAAGCTCTGCAGGGGCATTGATCAGCTTGGCCCACTCAGCAACTGTTGATTGGTACCTTGTACCTTCAGACATCCATACAATCCTTCCATCTGAATAGAAATGAGCTATAGAATAGAATTGCATAATGAGCTCATCATTCCACTTGGTAAGCTTCTGACCCACAAAAGTGTCTACTCCATTGAGTCTGAAACTTTCATGCACTCCTGGGAAGTGGTCTACATTGATGTCGATGTATTCCCAGTCTACCCACTTCATGTCACACACTATGGGCTTCTTATCCAAAAGAATTGTCTCATAGAAGTCCTGCTGCTCCTTGGTGTGAAATCTATAGTCCACAGCAGTCCTTCTCCTCACAGCATATGGATCTGATTGTCTCCACAATCTGAGACCTGCATCCTTCCTTGCTTTCATATTCTCAGCCACTGGATGATTGTCATCATGGTCAGGGATCTTTGGCTTTAGCTTCCTGAGCACTTGGGCTTCTTCTTCATCTTCCACTTCAGGCACTGGGGCCTTGTTCTTTTCAGCAGCTGGTATGTTTCTTGTGCTTCTCTTTGGTGCAGACTTAGAAGCTTGAGCAGTAGACTTGGGGGCAGTCTTGGGCTTTGCTGAAGCAGCCCCAGACTTGATGGCATCCCCCATCAACTTCTGAGCTTTGGGTGCTGGTGCAGCATCCTCTTCTTCATCTTCTTCTTCATCCTTAGCTGGGTCTCTCATCATAGAGGGTCTGCCAATTACTCTGGCTATTGTCTTCTTGACCCTTTCCTTTCTCTTCTTGCCCTCACCAGTCTCCTCAACAGTTGATTTGGAGGCTTCAAGAGTTGAGGCTCTGGCCTTAGACATGGGCACTCTCTTGACAGGAGCTTTCTTGTGCAACACAGGCTTGGTTGCAGCAGCAGCAGCAGCATATTCCTTTTTCAACACCTTCTTCTTGGAGCTGACTTCCTCCTTAGTAGCAACATAGTCTTCATCTTCAGAATCACAATTTCTCTTCTCCTCTGCCTAGTAGCAGCCTTAGGCAGGTTGCTAGGAGTACTTCTGCTGCCATCCTCATAGCTGTTAGAGGGACTAGTGCCCTCACTTAGATTCACTTGCTCCTCAGACCTGTTCTGGCTATCACTCTGATCAGACATTCTGGCACTGCAAACTGAAAGCTGACCCTGTGAATAGTTATAGATGAGATAGAGTGGATGAGCATCACAAAGTGCAGAGATTTTGCAAAACAATTGAGTCAAAATTTTAGTTTTAGTTTTCCACAGAAAGGATTTCGGAGCTACCGATTTGTTAAACTCGGTGCCACAGAAGCAATGTTGGAGTCTGAACTAGTGAGATTGGTCAGACCGAGACACAGTTCGGTGAGTCCGAGATTGCTAGGGTTTCACTGAGAGTTGAACTCGGTCACACCAATTTGCAACTTTCGGTTAGACCGAAAGTTACAAGTGCAATGCCCTAAGCCAAATCGGTGAGACCGATTTCTACAACTCGGTCGGTCCGAGATGAGTTCGGCGGAAACCTAACCCTAAATTTTCGAATCAAAACTAATCTAAAGGAAGTTTTCGTTGGATAGATTGATCTCATACGTGGTAAGAATCTTGGCATTGTCTTTGTGCTAAGAATCGAAGGTAAAAATTGCACAAAGGGTCGAACTCATACCCTAACTTGGCGATGAGCTCGCTACGGCGGCAACGGTGGTGTAGATTTTCGTTGACGGCGGCGGAGACCAGCGGCAGGGGGTCGCTGGCGACGAGAGGACGATCTGGAGACCCGAGTCAGCAGAGCAGGACACGCGCGGGCGAAAAGGTTTCGGAGAAATTTCCAAAATTTGACCCGTCGGTATATATATCCTGACCCTGTCAGTGTGACCGAGTGGAACAACTCGGTGTGACTGAATGGTTCTAATCGGTTGCACCGAGATTGAAAACCTAGGTCAACTCAGTGAACTCGGTATGACCGAAAAGGATGAATCGGTCAGACCGAAATGCGCAGAGAGGTTTTGGAAGTTTAAGTCTATGACAAATCGGTGACTCCGAGTGCTCCTCACCCAGAGGGTTTGAATCTGACTTGATCAAACTTTCTGATGTAGCATGAATAGAGTTTGAGACGAGAAAAGCATAGATAGCTAAAGGAATTTCTTAGGCATTCTTGTCCATCCATTTGGCAAAAGAAACAGATCAAACAATCAAAGCAACAAATGGATGTCCTCGAATGAGAAAAATATGCAACCAACATGCTCACACAATAAAATGGCAAATGAAATATGTGACAAAGCATGCACAAGCACTCTAGCATCTATCAAGCAATTGGCGATGACTAGATCATCTATATATGAGTATATTGACTTAGGAGTCAAATGAGAACATTTGATCATAGGTCATACTCATCGTTTAAGCACAAGTGGGGTTACCACTTTTACATAAAGCATTGTTGTGTTCACACCATTAGAGTTGCTTTAGCTCAATTCTTAGAGTAAAGCTCCCCCTAGATGTGATATCCCCCCTAAGAGGGATGAACTAACCTTGGGTTTTGTCGATGATGACTTCATGTAGATGTTGAAGATGTGGATGCTCAATTTTGATGTAGATCATTTGCAGCAATCCATTGGAGTGAGTTGCACTTTCAATACCTACATGGGTTAGTCCCACAAGGAACAAACAAGGATATCCATAGACATAGAGTGAAGTACACACAAGATGATGTCCATGAAAGCAATAGGTTACCTTGTCCCTTGTCTTACCAACAAGAGGGTTTGTGACTCCTTGAACTAGTGCAAGATGTGGAAGATGATTGCACTTGTTCTTGCCAAAATGATATGAGTGAAATATGTTGGCGGAGTCACCCTCAAGAATTCTCTAGTTCTTCTTCTTCGGGATCCACATCATCTTGATGGGAATCCTTGAGTTGTAGTCGTACTTGATGAAGTAGAACTTGATGTAGTCTTGGGAACCCACTTGACCAAGGCCTTAGGAGCTTCTTCAAATGCATCAATCTCCTCTTAAAGCTTATCCTTGCCTTTTTGCTTGAGGTCTTGTGGTGGAAGATCATCTTGAGCTTGTGTCCCCTCGAAGGAAGTAGGATCATACTTCTCTTGTTAAGGAACAAACTTCGTCTTGGGGTATTGATCTTCTTCCCACTCAACTCCATTGTCATTGAACTTTCGTTCAAAACCAACACCTTGATTCTTCCGGTGCCTTCCTTGCTTGCGTACAATTTCCTCAAATTGCTTACTTCCGGCAAGGCTCTTGTAAACACCTTTCTCTATAACACCCTTCAATAAGCTATTTTCTTGCTCAAGTGTAACTTGGCTAAGAGAATCATTAGTGAAATCAAGAGAACTACTAGAAGCAACAATATTGGATTTAGCATGATTATTGTTACTACTAGAAGAAGAATCTTTCTTACTCTTGTTGCTAGATTTTACTTGTGGCATGTAAGTAGACAAGAGTAAACGCTTGGCAATGTAATAAGAACTTTTCTTACGAAGATCATCATTGATTGCTTTTAAGAACCCATGCTCTTGCTCTAGGTTGAGCTTTTCAAAGCGTAGTTTCTCATGAGTCTTTAAAAGCTCTCGATTATCTTCTAAGGTAGTTTCATGGGCTAACTTAAGAGTGTTTAGTTGTTTAGTTAGATGCTCAATCTCCTTCTTATCATCATCATTCAATTTATCTTGTTTAGCATGATTAATAGCAAGTTCATCATAGTTTTCATCACTAGAGTTGTCAACAAGTAAATCATCATCACCTAGCAAATCATCTTCATCACTATTGAAATCAACATACTCGGGGTGTGATACCTTTGGGCCTTTAGCCATGAAGCATCTTCCAATTCCTTCATTTGGTGAGTCAAATATGTCATAGGAGTTGGTTGACACAAGTGCTAGACCGGCAACACCTTCATCTTGAGTATATTCGGAGTCGGAGTGATAACTTCTCTCGGAGTGGTGGTCGGAGTCGGAGCCAGATACCCATTCACCAACATGAGCTTGATGTCTTCATTTTGTATAGCTCCTTGATGACTTGTCCTTCCTTTCCGAATCCTTGCTTCTGCGAGAGGTTCTTCATTCATAACGATCATCTCTACTCCTTCTCTCCCTTGGAGGTGATTCTTCTCGTTTGCTTCTTCTTTTAGGTGAGTCTTCTCTTCTTTTGTAGGGAGCCGTACACTCATTGGAGTAGTGTCCGGGTCTTCCACCATTGTAGCAATTACGCTCACGACTAGAAGATCTTTTGTCATTGTAGGACCTTGACTTGGAACTTCTTTCCTTGCTTCTACTCTTGTAGAACTTGTTGAAGTTCTTCACCATTAGGCTCAATTCCTCATTGAAGGCTTGTTTTTCACTTGATGATGTAGGAGCATCACATGAGGCTTTGTAACCACCACTAGACTTATTGTGAAGCTCTTCTTTATCCTTGAGTGACATCTCATGAGCAACAATTCTTCCAATGACTTCAGTTGGCTTGAGATCTTTGTAATTTGGCATCATTTGGATCAATGTGCACATGGTGTCATATTTTCCATCCAGGGCTCTTAGGATCTTCTTGATGATGAATCTGTCGGTCATCTCTTCACTTCCTAAGCCGGCAATCTCATTTGTGATGAGAGCAAGCCTAGAGTACATTTCAGCGACACCTCCACCATCCTTCATTTTGAACTTGTCCAGCTGACTTTGAAGCACATCCAATTTGGATTCCTTGACGGGGTCGGTACCTTCGTGCATATCAATCAAAGTATCCCAAATTTCCTTTGCATTCTCAAGACGGCTGATTTTGTTGAATTCTTCGGGGCACAATTCGTTGAAGAGGATATCGCAAGCTTGAGCATTGTATTGCAACATCTTCAATTCTTCCGCGGTAGCTTCACGATTCGGTTCTTTCCCATCGAAGAATTCACCTTGCAAGCCAATACACACAATAGGCCAAACGGCGGGGTTATGTCCAAGAATGTGCATTTTCATCTTATGCTTCCAACTAGCAAAATTAGTACCATCAAAGTAAGGACCTCTATGGTGGTAATTTCCCTCGCTAGACGCCGTACTCTCCTAGGTTGTGAAACCAAGGCTATGATCACCAAAGCTATGGAAATCAAAGCAAATGGAGACCAAAGCTCTGATACCACTTGTAGGATCGAAAGTATGTCTAGCGGGGGGGTGATTAGACTACTTGACCAAATAAAAATTTAGCATTTTCCAAAATTTAAGTCTTGGCAGATTTTAGCAAATTAGCACAAGTCAAGCAATCAACCTACACATGCAATTCTAAGAGTATAGCAGCGGAATGTAAATCATTGCATATGAAGGTAAAGGGGAGGAGTTTGGAGGGAGCAAACGCAATGTAGAAACGGAGATTTTTGGCGTGGTTCCGATAGGTGGTGCTATCATACGTCCACGTTGATGGAGACTTCAACCCACGAAGGGTAACGGTTGCGCGAGTCCACGGAGGGCTCCACCCATGAAGGGTCCACGAAGAAGCAACCTTGTCTATCCCACCATGGCCATCGCCCACGAAGGACTTGCCTCACTAGGGTAGATCTTCATGAAGTAGGCGATCTCCTTGCCCGTACAAACTCCTTGGTTCAACTCCACAATCTTGACGGAGGCTCCCAAGTGACACCTAACCAATCTAGGAGACACCACTCTCCAAAAGGTAATAGATGGTGTGTTGATGATGAACTCCTTGCTCTTGTTCTTCAAATGATAGTCTCCCCAACACTCAACTCTCTCTCACAGATTTGGATATGGTGGAAAGATGATTTGAGTGGAAAGCAACTTGGGGAAGGCTAGAGATCAAGATTCTTGTGGTTGGATTGGAATATCTTGGTCTCAACACATGAGTAGGTGGTTCTCTCTCAGAAAATGAATGCTGGAAGTGTAGGCACGTTCTGATGGCTCTCCTCTCGAATGGAGGAAGGGTGGAAGGGTATATATAGCCTCCACACAAAATCTAACCATTACACACAATTTACCAAACTCGGTGGGACCGAATAGTGAAACTCGGTCAGACCGATTTAGTTCAAAAATGTTAACGTTAGGATTTTCGGTGGGACCGACATGTCAACTCGGTGAGACCGATTTCGTTAGGGTTAGGGCATAACGTAATCTCGGTGAGACCGATCACATGAACTCGGTGAGACCAATTTCTGTAATAGGCAAACAGAGAGTTGGTCAGGCAAACTCGATGGGACCGATCGCTCATTTCGGTGAGACCGAAACGTTACGAAGAGGAAACAGAGAGTTTGCATTGCGAACTCGGTGGGACCGATCGCTCATCTCGGTTAGACCGAAACATTATGAAGGGAAACAGAGAGTTAGCAATCCCATCTCGGTGAGACCGAGATCCCTATCGGTGAGACCGAACTGATTAGGGTTTCTGGCAGTGGCTATGTCAAATGAACTCGGTGGCGCCGGATAGATCAAATCGGTGGGGCCGAGTTTGACTTTTGGTTTGGGACATATGTGGATATGAGAAAGTGGTTGAGGGTTTTGGAGCATATCACTAAGCAGTTTGAGCAAGCAAGCCATTAAGCAACACCTCATCCCCTTTTAATAGTATTGGCTTTCCTATATATGGACTCAATGTGATCTTGGATCACTAAAATGAAAAGAGTAGAGTCTTGAGCTTGAGCCAATATATGTCCTTAGCATTTTGAGGGGTCCACATCTCTAGTCCATGCCATGCCAATCATTGAACTTTCTGAAATGATCATCTTGAAAGAGTATTAGTTCAATGAGCTATATGTTGTTAAGAATTACCAAAACCACCCAGGGATTAGTTGCACTTTCACACATGCCACTGGTCTGACTAGCTGCACATAGAGGTGTTGCAATCAAAAGCTTTCTGCTACCTAATAATATTAAAGGTTGATCTGAGTGAAATACAAGCAATTGAAGATAATTTGAAGATCTTGACCCTGCAGCATTAGACTATATTCTGGTTTTTATAACATGCAACAGACTATGTATAGGAAAGTATACTTTTTGTGAATCATTTTGTTCTCGCTTCTCTTACTGTACTGTATCGAGTTGTTCATGTTCAGATTCGTCAGGGTTTTGTTCATATGAAAGGAACTTCTGCAAATCATTTTGTCAAATTGGCATGGATATGTATTCTCAAACAGTAACATCAATTTTTAATTTCTGCTAGATCATTCCTTTTACTGCCAGCAACCTGGACCTGATGCTCAAAGGACCTTATAAAGTTCTAACCAAAGATGACAACATGGATACAGTCAGATTTTGAAGTGTTTTTTTCAGACACGTGTCAAGCTGCGTATCGCTTTGTACTAGAAGAACGGTGAAAAGGTGAGAAATAGTACAAATTGGGGACAGAGAACATGCCTTTTCATGTTTCACATTAATCCTTGTGCACGTCCTGGTGTTATCATCTTTCTGAACCATATCAATAACCATATTATCAAGATACTGTCAGATATAAGCTTCTACTTTTTCCAAATGATTTTGTAAAGGTGAGATTTTGAAAATATGTGTCTCCATTATGTTTATTGGCACCGAACTCGGGATATGGCATGCAACAGTGCCATCAAGTTATGTTCAAGGTGAGAGCTTGATGTACGTAGCTTCTTCATGTCCACTTTCATGCTTCGGAAAGCAACAATAGTGTACCCTTATCATCGATGTTTATCAGAATTGAATATAAGAAATGACGTGTAATGCACACAAAGTAAGTTTTGCAATTTTCTTGCCTGTTGCAACGCACGGGCATTTGTACTAGTACAATGGTAATTTGTATAGGTGCACTAGTTCGGTGAAGAGATGGTGATACAAGCGTAGTAATGATAGTAGATATTGATTTTTGTAATAGGAACAATAAAAAACAGCAAGGTAGCAATTGATAAAACGGAGCACAAATTGTATTGCAATGCTTGAAAATGAGGCCTAGGGTCCGTACTTTCACTAGTGCAATCTCTCAACAATGCTAATATAGATCATATAACCATTCCTCAACGTGCGATGAAGAATCACTCCAAAGTTCCTATCTAGCGGAGAACATAAGAAGAAATTGTTTGTAGGGTACAAAACCACCTCAAAGTTATCCTTTTCGATTGATCTATCCAAGAGTTCGTACTAAAATAACACCATATGATACACATCAACCAACTCTAATGTCACCTAGATACTCCAATGTCACCACGAGTATTCATGAGTTGATTATACGATATGCATCAAACAATTTCAGATTCATAATACTCAATCCAACACAAAGAACCTCAAAGAGTGCCCCAAGATTTCTACCAGAGAAACAAGGACAAAAATGTGCATCAACCCCTATGCATAGATTACCCCAATGTCACCTCGGGAATCCGTGAGTTGAGTGCCAAGACATAGATCAAGTGCTCTCAAATCCAACAAAGTATTCAATCCGATAAAAGTGAAATATCAAAGGTAAAACTCAATTCATCACAACAAGATAGAGAGGGGAAAACACCATATGATCCAACTATATTAACAAAGCTCGCGATACACCAAGATCGTGCCAACTCAAGAACACGAGAGAGAGAGATAGAGATTAAACACATAGCTATTGGTACAAACCCTCAGCCCCGAGGGTGGACTACTCCCTCCTCATCATGGTGGCCGCCGGGATGATGAAGATGGCCACCGGTGATGATTTCCCCCTCCGGCAGGGTGCCGGAACAGGGTCAAGATTGGTTTTTCATGGCTACAGAGGCTTGCGGCGGCGGAACTTCTGATCTGGGTTATTTCTGGGGGTTTTTGAATATATAGGATTTTTTGGCGACGGTTTCACGCGAAGATGGGCCTCAGGGGGGCCACCACCCACCAAGGCGCGCTAGGGGGGGTGGCACGCCCTGGTGTCTTATGGGCAGCAGGGGGCCCCCCTCTGGTGGTTCTTTGCTTCAGTATTTTTCTTTTCTTCCAAAAAAAACAGTCAACAAGTTTCGTCCAATTCCGAGAACTTTTATTTCTGCACAAAAAACAACACCACGGTAGTTCTGCTAAAAACAACATCAGTCCGGGTTAGTTCCATGCAAATCATACCAAAACCATATAAAATTGTTCTAAACATGGCATGAATACTTCATAAATTATAGATACGTTGGAGACGTATCAATCCCGGATGAAACGATGACAAATCTCAATATGCTTCATCTTGCTATGTTGCACCGGATTGTAGGAGATCTTGATAGCACTTTCATTGTCACATAGAAGAGGCACTTTGTCACAAGTGACACCGCAATCCTTTAAAGTTTGCCTCATCCATAGCAATTGTGCACAACAACTTGCGGTGGCTACATACTCGGCCTCGGTGGTGGAGAGAGACACACAATTTTGCTTCTTCGAAGACCAACTCACCACAGAGCGACCAAGGAGTTGGTACCCTCCGAAAGTTGACTTCCTATCCACAACGTCTCCTGCCAATCCGAGTTCGAATATCCCATGAGATCAAAGCTTGCACCTTTGCGGTACCATAAGCCAAAGTTTGGGGTATGAGCCAAGTATCGACAGATTCGCTTGACCGCCACATAGTGACTTTCCTTAGGTGCAGCTTGGAACCTTGCACACATTCCCACACTCAACATAATATCCGGCCTAGATGCACAAAGATAAAGCAAGGATCCAATCATGGAGCGATATACCTTTTTGATCCACTGCTTTACCATTGGGATCAATGTCGAGCTTGCATTTGGTTTGCATTGGAGTCTTGTCCGGCTTGACATCATCTAGCTTGAATTTCTTGAGCATGTCCTGGGTCTATTTGGCTTGGTTGATGAATGTACCTTCTCTTATTTGGTTGACTTCGAACCCGAGAAAGAACTTCAACTCTCCCATCATAGACATCTTAAACTTCTTGGTCATTAGTGCAGCAAACTCATCATTGAAAGCTTTGTTAGGAGAACCAAATATAATATCATCAACATATATTTGGCATATGAACAAGTCCCCTTTAACCCTCTTCGTGAAAAGAGTGGGATCAATTTTCCCAATTTCAAACCCACGATCTTGCAACAACCTAGTAAGGTGCTTATACCACGCACGTGGGACTTGTCTAAGGCCATAGAGGGCCTTATCAAGCTTATATACATGATTGGGGAACTTGGGATCCTCGAACCACGGGGTTTCTTGACATATACCAACTCATTAAGAGGACCATTGAGAAATGCACTCTTCACATCCATGTATTGCAACTTGAAATCATGATGAGATGCATGTGCAAGCAACATGTGAATAGATTGAAGGCAAGCAACGGGAGCAAAGGTTTCACCGTAGTCGATACCCTCGACTTGGGAGTAGCCTTGTGCTACCAATCTTACCTTGTTGCGAGTGACTACACCGTTCACATCTTGCTTGGTCTTGAAGATCCACTTGGTTCTAATGACATTGTGATTCTCCTATGTCCTTGGCACCAATTTCCACACTTTGTTGCGCTCGAAGTTGTTGAGTTCATCATGCATGGATTCAAGCCAATCCGAGTACACGAGCGCTTCATGTACCTTTTGGGGTTCAACACAAGAAACAAATGCGTGATGCTCACAAAGTTTGTTAATTGTCTACGAGTGGCTACCGTTTTTCTCAAACTTCCAAGCACATTCTCCATGACATGTTATTGATGCTTGAGCTTGGAAGCCACCTTGATGGCACGACGCTCCAATAGTTCCTCAATGGGCATGTGAGGAGTGTCATCATGATCATCTTGAGCATCATCATGAGCTTGCTCTTGATCTTGAGTTTCCTCCTGATCTTGAGCTTGCTCGGGGTCGAGAACTTGATCTTGGGCCCCACATAGTGCATCACCATCATCAAGAGGTTGATCTTGCCCTTGACCTTGATCACTCGGTTAAGGGCCTTCACTTTGTTCTTCGGAAGCGTGTGGGTCTACTGTCGGTGATGGCTTGACTTGAGTAGAGCATTGTCCTTCTCCTTGATACGTCTCCAACGTATCTATAATTTATGAAGTATTTATGCCATGTTTACAACAATTTTATATGGTTTTGGTATGATTTTATTAGAACTAACCCGGACAGACGCTGTTTTCAGCAGAACTACCGTGGTGTCATTTTTTGTGCAGAAATAAAAGTTCTCGGAATGAGCTGAAAATTTACGAAGAGTATTTTGTAAAATATAAAAAATACTGGAGCGAAAAGATACCAGAGAGGAGTCCCGAGGCAGCCACAAGGGTGGGGGGCGCCCCGCCCTAGGGCGCGCCCCCTGCCTTGCCGCCGCCTCATGGACCCCCTTGACTTGTACCCAATGCCAAAAACTCCTATAAATAGAGAAAACTCCAGAAATAAAACTAGATCGGGAGTTCCGCCGCCGCAAGCCTCTGTAGCCATGAAAAACCAATCGGGAGTCCGTTCTGGCACCCTGCCGGAGGGGGAAACCATCACCGGTGGCCATCTTCATCATCCCGGCGGTCTCCATGATGAGGAGGGAGTAGTTCACCCTCGGGGCTGAGGGTATGTACCAGTAGCTATGTGTTTGATCTCTCTCTCTCTCTCTCATGTTCTTGATTTGGCACGATCTTGATGTACCGCGAGCTTTGTTACTATAGTGGGATCATATGTTGTTTCTCCTCCTCTACCTTCTTGTGATGAATTGAGTTTTACCTTTGAGGTTTCACTATTATCGGATTGAATACTATTATGGATTTGAGAACACTTGATGTATGTCTTGCGTGGGATACCCGTGGTGACAATGGGGTGTTCTATTGATTCACTTGATGTATGTTTTGGCACTCAACTCGCGGATTCCCGAGGTGACATTGGGGTAATCTATGCATAGGGGTTGATGCATGTTTTCGTCCTTGTTTCTCCGGTAGGAATCTTGGGGCACTCTTTGAGGTTCTTTGTGTTGGATTGAATATTATGAATCTGAAGTTGTGTGATGCATATCGTATAATTGACCCACGGATACTTGTGGTGACAACGGAGTATCTAGGTGACATTAGGGTTGATTGATGTGTGTCATATGGTGTTATTTTGCTACAAACTCTAGGGCTGTTTGTGACACTTATAGGAATAGCTCAATGGATTGATCGGAAAGAATAACTTTGATGTGGTTTCGTACCCTGCAAGCAATTTCATCTTATGTTCTCCGCCATAGGATCTTTGGAGCGACTTTTGTCGCACGTTGAGGGATTGCCATATGATCTAATTATGTTATCATTGTTGAGAGAACTTGCACTAGTGAAAGTATGAACCCTAGGCCTTGTTTCCAAGCATTGCAATACCGTTTTTGCTCCGTTTTTCACTAGTTACCTTGCTGTTTTTATATTTTCAGATTACAAAAACCTATATCTACCATCCATATTACACTTGTATCACCATCTCTTCGCCGAACTAGTGCACCTATACAATTTACCATTGTATTGGGTGTGTTGGGGACACAAGAGACTCTTTGTTATTTGGTTGCAGGGTTGTTTGAGAGAGACCATCTTCATCCTACGCCTCCCACGGATTGATAAACCTTAGGTCATCCACTTGAGGGAAATTTGCTACTGTCCTACAAAACTCTGCGCTTGGAGGCCCAACACGAGTCTACAAGAAGAAGGTTGCGTAGTAGACATCAAGCTCTTTTCTGGCGCCGTTGCCGGGGAAGTGAGTGCTTGAAGGTATATCTTTAGATCTTGCAATTGAATCTTTTAGTTTCTTGTTTTATCACTAGTTTAGTCTATAAAAGAAAACTACAAAAAAATGGAATTGAGGTTGCCTCATATGCTTCATCTTTTTAATATCTTTCATGAAAATAATGGAAAGGAAAATTGTGCTCAAGTGTTAGAAGAAGAATGCAATAAAATATTTGGTATACAATCTTTGAATGATGGGCATGATTGCAATGTTGTTGGTATGAATTCTTTGAATATCCATGATGCTAATGATATGCAAAGCCATAAGCTTGGGGATGCTATGTTTGATGAAGATGATATTTTTAGTCCCCCAAGTTTTGATGAGAATATGTATTATGATGATAGCATGCCTCCTATTTATGATGATTATATTGATGAAAGTGGATTTGGAGAGGTCATGACTTTACTTAATGATGATTCCACTATTTTGGAAGAGGTTCCAATTGATTATGAGGACAAAGTTGCTATCTATGATGATTATTGTGATGACATGTATGCTATAAAGAATAATGACAACCATGAAACTTGTCATCATGATTTTAATCAAGTACCACATGATAGTTATTTCATTGAATTTGCTCCCACTACTATTCATGAGAATAAATTTGCTTATGTGGAGAGTAATAAAAATTGTATGCTTATAGATCATGAAAAGAATGGTTTGTGTGATAGTTATATTGTTGAATTCATTCATGATGCTACTGAAAATTATTATGATAGAGGAATATATGCTTTTACATATTGCAATAATATCAAGTCTCTTCTCTATGTGTTGAAAGTTTTGAAGTCATGCTTGTTTTTCCCTCCTATGCTAGATGATTCTTGTTCCCATAATTTGTTTGCTCACAAAATCCCTAGGCATAGGAAGTGGGTTAGACTTAAATGTGCTAGTTATATGCTTCATGATGCTCCCATTATGTTTCAATTCTTATCCTTTATGTGAGCATCATGGACATCATCATGCCTAGCTTAAAAGACATTAAAGAAAAGTGCTTGTTGGGAGACAACCCAATATTTATACCTACAGTTTTTTTGTATTCACATGATTAAGCTACTGTATTAATCATGTTTTATAGCTTTTGTTTCAATAAAGTGCCAAGTAAAGCCTTTGGGATAGTGTGGTTGATAGTTGATTTGATTCTGTGCAAAAACAGAAACTTTTGCGTCCAGTACAGAAATTGCTATATTTTACTGGAACGTGGAAAAACTCAGAATGTTTTACATAGGATTGATATACAAATTATATACGTTTTCCTAATTTTTAATAATTTTTGGAGTAATATAATTATGAGATTAATTCAGATATTTACAGACTGTTCTGTTTTTGACAGATTCTGTTTTCGATGCATAGTTTGCTTGTTTTCTAGTTTCTATGGCTTATATTGCTCAATATAAATTGTAGAAATGATAGGGTACAGTAGGAATCATGATTTGTTTTATCATACTAACCCATCTCACGAAGTTCCGTTAAGTTTTGTGTGATTGAAGTTTTCAAGTTTTGGGTGAGATATCGATATGAGGAGAATATGGAGTGACAAGAACATAAGCTTTGGGATGCCCAAGGCACCCCAAGGTAATATTCAAGGAAGATTCAAGCAACTAAGCTTAAGGATGCCCCGGAAGGCATCCCCTCTTTCGTCTTCAACATTATCGGTAACCTCACTTGGAGCTATATTTTTATTCGTCACATGATATGTGTTTTGCTTGGAGCGTCATTTTATTTTATTAGTATTTGCTTGCTGTTCTTTAGATTAATATTTTTCATCTTTTATTTCAATAAAAGTGTCAAGTTTAGCCTTTATCATGCTTATTTTGCAAGTCTATATGTTGCTGTTTTGAAAACAGAAAGTTTTCTATCGTTGTCTGAATTCTTATGGAAAGTAAGAACATGATAAAATATTGAAATTTTTACACAATGAGTAACAACAAATTTCTACAGTGTGGTAATTTTTCAGAAGTTTTGGAGTTAGGGAAGTATGAGTACAATTGCACTCTTTACAGACTATCCTGTTTAGACAGATTGCTGTTATGTTTGCATTGTTTGCATATGTTTGCTTGTTTAATGATTCTATTTGTGGATAGGAGTATTAAACATGTAGAGGAATTTAGTATGCAATGTCAAATAAGAATTTTAGTGATTTGCTACAGTAGAGAATGATACGGTTTTGCATTTGATTTATACTAACTTTTCTCATGAGTTCTTGTTGAGTTTTGTGTGGATGAAGTTTTTAAGAATTAGGGAAACCGCGATATGAGTGGAATTAAGGAGACACAAGAGCTCAAGCTTGGGGATGCCCAAGGCATCCCTAGTTAATATTTCAAGAAGTCTCAAGCATATATGCTTGGGGATGCCCCTGTTGGCATCCCACCTTTCTTCTTCAACAATGATCGGTCAATTTTGGTTGAGCCTAAGTTTTTGCTTCTTCACATGCTATGTGCTATCCTTTGAATGTCATTTTATTTTGTTTTGCTTGCTGTTTGAATAAATACTTAAGATCTGATATTCTTAAATGAGAGAGAGTCTTCATATAGCTACTTAATTATTTGACTACTCATTGATCTTCACTTATATCTTTTTGGAGTAGTTTGTCATTTACTCGTGTGCTTCACTTATATCCTATGAGTAAATGGTTGAATGAATTGAATATCATAAATATGAAATTATATATGTTTCATATGCTTATCCCATGGGGAGTAATGACTTCACATATAAGAAGTGGAGGTGGTAAATTTATTGAAAGTTAGCAAACATAGTATTGGTCACTTGAACAATTCATGAAAGAATATTGAAGGAAGAGAGATTTCACATATAAATATACTATCTTGGACATCTTCTATGATTGTGAGCCCAATTAATTATTTTCAAACTTGAGCAAATTAGTTGAAGTTGGACAAGGAAGACAACGTAATGAGTTATGCTTGGGTATATTTGTATAGAAGTTATATTGTTATGGATCCTCCAACATGTGGTGCTTGCTATTTAGAATCTTTTGCTAGCCAAAATCTCTGTACTAAGCGGGAATACTGCTTGTGCATACAAAATCCTTGAACCAAGTTTCTCCCATGAGTGTCCACCATATCTACCTATATGCGGTATTTACCTGCCATACCAAGTAAATTTGCATGTGCCAAACTCTAAACCTTCAAATAATAATCTGTTTTGTATGCCCGAATCGCTCATGTAGCGACTAGGAGATGTCAGTATCTTCCATTCTAGGTGGGTTATTCTCACGATGAGTGTTGATTCACTTGTCATTCACGAGAAAGTGGCTGGTAATCGGGATGCCCAGTTCCATGCTCGAAATCAAATCAAAATATAATCATCAAACAAAACTCCCCCAGGATTGTTGTTGGTATGGACGGTACCCGTTGTTTCGGATCAGCCGTGGAGTGTGATTGTTGGTGGAGGGGGAGTAAAAACTTTACCATTCTGTTTGGGAACCGCCTATAATGTGTCTAGCATGGAAGATAGTGAGAACTCTCGGTCGTTACGTTGACAATGAAAGCATACTTCTCGAAATTATATTCATCTGTGTTTTAAAAGCTTCGAGCTCTGGCACCTCTGCAAATCCCTGCTTCCCTCTGCGAAGGGCCTATCTTTTACTTTTATGCAAGAGTCAGTAGTATTCCTTCTCATTCCAACCTACTCTTTAGTTGGCAAGCATCATGTGATGGGGAAAGATCTAAGCATATATGGCCATTCAAATATATTTGATCATGAATTATTATTGTTGACAATTATCTATATGATAAATAAGTTGGGTGGCGAAACACTAAGCCCCTATCTTTCTCTGTGTTCGATGGATGCTATTTGTTCTAAAAATATGCTTTGAGTGGTAGCAATCATGGAAGACTATATGATAGTTGAGTATGTGGAATTTGCTAAATCAAAGCTCTTACATAGACCCTTCCTGAAAATAAGATGAATTGCAATTGTTTGATGACTGAGAACATAGTTTGTTAATTTTTAAGAAAGTTTATGGTCTATGCTTTAACATGTGAATAGCTTGCTACTTGATCATGAGAAGTTTTATGATATGAGCTACTATTATGATATATAATGATGCTAGAAAAAGTGGTTGAAATTATTATTGATCAAACTTGTGCACTTGCTAGCATTCACACTTCATAAATTATTTCTTTTATCATTTACCTACTCAAGGATGAGCAGGAATTAAGCTTGGGGATGCTGATACGTCTCCAACGTATCTATAATTTATGAAGTATTCATGCCATGTTTACAACAATTTTATATGGTTTTAGTATGATTTTATTAGAACTAACCCGGACTGACACTGTTTTCAGTAGAACTACCGTGGTGTCGTTTTTTGTGCAGAAATAAAAGTTCTCGGAATGAGCTGAAAATTTATGGAGAAATTTTTTGGAAAATAAAAAAAATACTGGAGCGAAAAGATACCAGAGAGGAGTCCCGAGGCAACCACAAGGGTGGGTCGCGCCCCCCTGCCTTGTCGCCGCTTCGTGGACCCCCTTAACTTGTCCCTGACGCCAAAAACTCCTTTAAATAGAGAAAACTCCAGATATAAACCTAGACCGGGAGTTCCGCCACCGCAAGCCTCTGTAGCAACGAAAAACGAATTGGGAGCCTGTTCCGGCACCCTGCCGGAGGGGGAAACCATCACTGGTGGCCATCTTCATCATCCCGGTGGTCTCCATGATGAGGAGGGAGTAGTTCACCCTCGGGGCTGAGGGTATGTACCAATAGCTATGTGTTTGATCTCTCTCTCTCTCTCTCTCTCTCTCTCTCGTGTTCTTGATTTGGCACGATCTTGACGTACCGCGAGCTTTGTTCCTATAGTTCGATCATATGGTGTTTCTCCCCCTCTACCTTCTTGTGATGAATTGAGTTTTACCTTTGAGGTTTCACTATTATCGGATTGAATACTATTATGGATTTGGGAACACTTGATGTATGTCTTGCGTGGGATACCCGTGGTGACAATGGGGTGTTCTATTGATTCACTTGATGTATGTTTTGGCACTCAACTCGCGGATTCCCGAGGTGACATTGGGGTAATCTATGCATAGGGGTTGATGCACATTTTTGTCCTTGTTTATCCGGTAGGAATCTTGGGGCACTCTTTGAGGTTCTTTGTGTTGGATTGAATATTATGAATCTAAAGTTGTTTGATGCATATCGTATAATTGACCCACGGATACTTGTGGTGACATTGGAGTATCTAGGTGACATTAGGGTTGATTGATGTGTGTCATATGGTGTTATTTTACTACGAACTCTAGGGCTGTTTGTGACACTTATAGGAATAGCTCAATGGATCGATCGGAAAGAATAACTTTGAGGTGGTTTCGTACCCTACAAGCAATTTCATCTTATGTTCTCCGCGATAGGAACTTTGGAGTGACTTTTGTCGCATGTTGAGGGATTACCATATGATATAATTATGTTATCATTGTTGAGAGAACTTGCACTAGTGAAAGTATGAACCCTAGGCCTTGTTTCCAAGCATTGCAATACCGTTTTTGCTCCGTTTTGTCACTAGTTACCTTGCTGTTTTTATATTTTCAGATTACAAAAACCTATATCTACCATCCATATTACACTTGTATCACCATCTCTTCACCGAACTAGTGGACCTATACAATTTACCATTGTATTGGGTGTGTTGGGGACACAAGAGACTCTTTGTTATTTGGTTGCAGGGTTGTTTGAGAGAGACCATCTTCATCCTACGCCTCCCACGGATTGATAAACCTTAGGTCATCCACTTGAGGGAAATTTGCTACTGTCCTACAAAACTCTGCGCTTGGAGGCCCAACACGAGTCTACAAGAATAAGGTTGCGTAGTAGACATCACTCCTTCGGCCACAAGGGGTTCCTCAATGGGGAGTATTTGACCAATCCCCATTCTTCTTATGGCTTGAGGAGGAATTTCATCACCTACATCACAAAGACCACTTTGCTCCACTTGGAAGCCGTTATTTTCATCAAACTCCACATTACACATCTCCTCAATGAGCCCGTTAGACTTGTTGAGGACACGGTAAGCATGAGAGTTTGTAGCATAACCAACAAATATGCCCTCTTGAGCTCTAGGTTCAAATTTTGACAAACGAACACCGTTCTTGAGAATGAAACACTTACACCCGAACACCCAAAAGTACTTGAGGTTGGGCTTGTTACCTGTAAGTATCTCATATGGAGTCTTGTTCAAGTCTCTGCGGAGGTAGAGCCGATTGGATGCATGACATGCGGTGTTGATGGCGTTGGCCCAAAAGTTGTACGGAGGTTTGAATTCCGCCATCATGGTCCTTGCCACATCCATCAACGTCCGGTTCTTCCTCTCCGCCATACTATTTTGTTGAGGGTTATAAGGTGTGGAGTATTGATTCTTGATCCCCTCATCACTAAGAAATCCATCCAAGGTGTAGTTCTTGAACTCGGTGTCGTTGTCACTCCGGATCATCAAAATCTTTGTATCATGTTGACGTTGAGCTTCATTTGCAAAGTCGATGATGGTTTGTTGGGTCTCACTCTTCCTCTTGAAGAATTATACCCATGTATATCTTGAGTAATCATCCACAATCACCAAGCAATATTTTCTTCCCCCAAGACTATCAAAGGATGGAGGACTAAAGAGATCCATGTGAAGGAGCTCCAAGGGCCTCTTCGAGTAGATGATAGTTCTGGGTCGGTGAGCCGTTTGATGCAACTTTCCTTCAATACAAGCACTGCAAGCACGATCTTTGGCAAAACTCACATTTGTTAGTCCACAATCATGATCCCCTTTGAGGAGACTTTGCAAAGATCTCATACTGACGTGGGCTAGTCATGATGCCAAAGCCATCCCACGTCAACTTTAGCCATTAGGCAAGTCGCGGTCTTAGTGGGTCGCTCAGAAAAGTTAACCACATAGAGACCGTTCTCGACATTCCCAACAAAAGCTACTTTAAGAGTCTTGCTCCACAAAAGGGCCATGATATCAATATCAAAGAATGTTGCAAAGCCATGAGTGCAAGTTGACAAATGAAAAGTAAATTGTATGCAAGGGTCTCAACAAGCATGACCTTCTCAATAGATAAATCTTGAGCTATGACCACCTTGCCAAGACCCAATACCTTTGAAGTTGAAGCATCACCAAATTGTACATGAGTGGGCATAGATGGGCTTGGTTGCACGTCCACCACCAAGTCCTTGCTCCCGGTCATATGATTTGTTGCACCACTATCGAGCAACCATGACACCCACTGGAAGCAAACTCCTACAAGATCAATGCTTGGATTTAGGTACCCATTTTTGAATGGGTACTTTGAGGTTACCAACAAGGGTCTTAGGAACCCAAATAGACCATTCAATGTACTCATAAGAAGAACCAACAAATTTGGCATAAACATGCCCATCACTAGTGCGACATAAAACATAAGAAGGGTTAAAGTTGCTAGCTTTGTTAGGAGGGGTGGTATTGACATTCTTGGCATTACCACCGACACCAATGTCCTTCTTCTTCTCATGAGCACCCTCCCCCGCCTTTATGAAGACTTCTTTGAGCGGGAGAGGTTACTTGGTCTTCTTCTTCTTCTTCTTCTTCTTTGACTTGGGTACAAACCCAAGCCCTTCCTTTGCCACAACTTACTTTTGATTGCTCAAAAGGTCATTGTGGCTCTTCTCACCTTGTATACAAGTCACAAGGCCTTTCTCAAGTTGCTCTTTCAACTTGGCATTCTCCTCCACAAGATGCACTTGCTCACAACAAGGGTTAGTAGCATGGGCATTATAATTAAAACAAAAGGAGGTCAAGTGGTTATCTCCTTGGTTAGTTTCACTTGGAGTTGATCATGAGACTCCTTGAGAGAGGCATGAACACCCTTCAAGGCCTTGTGAGCCTTGTCAAGTATGTCAAACTCTTCCTTGAGTCTATCATGGCCAACCCCAAGGGAAACCTTCTCGGACTTAAGCACACGAGTAATAACAAGATCATGGTCATGATCTTTCCTTAATTTAGCAAGATCGTCATTGTGTGACTCCTCAAGAGCCAAACGAAAACCTCGCTCTTCCTCAAGAGCAATGGAAAGATCCGCAATTTCATCGGCATAGTCATGGCTATGCGCTTCTAACTTAAAGAAGGTATCCTCATGAGACTCAATGATATCATTGGCCTCACCTAGTTGTTCCAAGAGAGTAACGAAGCGCTTCTTGGTCTCACCTTGGATCTTACCCAAGAACTTATCAAACATGTTCCCATCCACCTTTACCTCCTCATGATCATCCACACAATCCAACAAACAAAGAGTAGTAGTGATGGAAGTTTTGATGTTGGAGGTTACCTTGGTGGTACCTTTGGCCATGAGGCACTTGGCAATGAGGTTCTCATTGGGAGCGTTGAAGAGAGACACCTTGGTTGGGGAAGAGGTGGCAATGGCCACGATGGCCATTGCCATTCCTTCACCACTTGCATCTTCATAATCATCATCAGAGATTTACTCTTCTTGCACCACCAACCCCTTTTGAGGTACCTTCTTGGTGAAGTTGTTCTTGTTTGGGAAGGACTTGACCTTGTCTTTGCGAATGAGCCTGCCACCATTGTCTTCCCTCTTCTCATACAAACAATACAACACAAAGTGACTCACATTGCCACAATTGTAGCATGTCCTCACACGTTGCTTGCTGTAGTGACCCGACCCGAATGGATCGGAGTCTCTGTGCTTAAGTGTCATCCCTGGATCGGTATCCTGACACATACAATACTCGAGGATTTATAACAGAGTTCAATCACATGTATAAAGTAACGTAAATACTATTACCTCAATCCATATAGCGGAAGTAACAACAAAGTTGTGGAGTCCCAACAACACCAATGGCAAAGTTGAGTGTAGACATCATAACCCTAACGTATCACTTACTCATCGTATGATTCCTGCAACATGAGACGTTGCAGCCGTGCAGGTCAGTACGTTGAATGTGCCGGCAATTTCATACCATAGAATAAAAGTGAAAATGTCTATCTCTATATGCATATTTGGCTGGTGGACGCTCTAAGTTTAATTTTGCATAAAGCTAATTTTCCCTATAATAAAGGAATACATTTTTATTTTACTACCAAGTTTATGCCATTATTGAGATGATTTCTCCAACTCAATCCCAAAATTCCCAAGTTATTAATAACCCGATTCATCAATTAAATAAAAGTGATGAGATCAACCAATAATTCACTTCTAGATACTCAAGTTGTCCATAACCGGAGACACGGCTAATCATGATTAGTTTGTACACTCTGCAGAGGTTTGCGCACTTTTCCCCACAAGACTCGATCTCCTCCATTGAATTCCTCGCACTGCCTAGTGTTTGAAGACCGGATGATCGAGACATAGTCTTTCCAAAGAGGTCCCCTTAACCGATAGATAGGCCGGTACACCTATAATTCCCCTACATCTGCTAGCCTATCATGGAAAGGTTTCCCACAACTTACTCAACTACGCCAGAGCCCATAATGGCTTGTGGCTGCACACGGAAGTTTCTAGGCATGAAATATCGTATGATCCCTTTGAGCCTGGGTGGCATTGCGTAGGGTGATCTCACGGGTGCTTCGGGATCCCCTTGGGCAAGAACTAGTTTCTCCAGGTGCCCGGGCAAGCCACTGGTTTCTCTAGGGTGCCCCAACCATTCCACCCAGAGTTGTGTTATTGTTTACACCTTAAGGTTACCCAAAATTATTATGTCTCTCATAACTTGCATGAATCTCACATACCAATCCCCCTCTACAAGCATGACTAAGCAATATATGGCATAACCAATATTCCCGGGGTGATCAAAGGTCATAGGTTCCTACCTCATGAACTACAAAGCAATGCCATAATTCCCAAACCTACTCATGCAAATTTGTAAGGGTGAAACTAATGCATAGTAAAAACTGGTATAGAAAAATATGATGAAGGTGTGAACTTGCCTTGTACTGTTGATGAAGATTCTTCACACTCATAATCCTGATAGTTCTACTCGTAACACTCTAATCAATCTATCGTAAGCAAGCAAGTATAACCACACATAAGCAATCACTCACGGATCCAAAAGAAAAGGTAAAGAAAGATTGCAAAAAACTCCAAAAGAAACAAATCAAATTATTTTGCAATATCAGATCCTAATTTTGTTGAAAAAGTGTGGTGATGGCTCAAAATGATAGATTACGTCTAGGAATTCAATTTAAAAAAGGAATGAATTAAAAATGCGCTACAGTTTACAAGATATGATAATGAAGGTCTGAATTCAAATTTGAATCACTCAAATTTCAAAGGTTCAAAAGTTGAAACTAATGATGCTACTGGATATAGGAAGTCAATAGGAACATGTAGGAAAAAAAATACTAGATTGAAAATAACGGATCAAAAGATACAAGTAATTCAACATGACATTGAATCTGCTTAGAATGTTGTGTGACAACTCTTTTGTGGACTAGTAGAGTAATCTGACTATGATCAAAATTATATGTTGAAAACATAACAAATTGTACGAATGGAAAGTTTTGTTCGATATGAATACAACGCAATTGGATTCATCAGAAACGGAGCTACGGATAAAAAGATATGATCAAAAGAAGTTTGAATATGAATCTGAGAAAATTTCAAAATTTTGGAAGTTGCAAAAAAAATGACTTGGTAGTTTCACTCAATAGGTGGGGTCAAGATGAAAATATAAGCGCTGGTTTCATCTAATTTGGATAAACGGATAAAAGGTTATGGCTATTTGAAAAATCAGGGCCAATCTGTTTTACGGAAGAAGAAAGAGCTACGGCTAAAATAATTCTAGGCCTAATGTGTAGATACAGAGAGTAATTAATAATCTAACTATTTTAGCGACTAGATTTCTGGTAGATACTAGTTTATGAATAAAAAACTATGGGAGTAAAGTAAAAACGAAGAGAGTATCTTCAAACGCAGAGAAGAGACAACTTCAGAGAGGAGATAACTTCCAGAATTCCCGCGAGAGAAGAATTTTTTTTTCTTGTTTGAAAGCTAGTCAAACCATAATATTGATTTAACCCGAGTTCGATGATTTTTGGGTGCTTATTCGGTCTACATTTATAGGTGAAATGGAGACTTGAAGGTCAAAGGCTAGGCAATGTGGGACTAAACATAGACGAAAAAGAGAAACAGGAGAAAAGATGTGTGCCACATGGGCCAAAAGGCTTCGGCCAGCCGTGTAGGAATAGTGTGCGCGCTGGAGTTCTTTTTTAGTTTTTTTTCTTAAAATAAATAAATTTTTTTGAAACAGAAAAATAGTCTTAATATTTTTCCGAAATATACAGAAAATTATGTATGGGCCTGCCTCCTGGCTATATTGCGTACAGGGGCGAAAAATAGTTATCGAACGCACACATGAACAGTGTGTGCGTACTTTCATTTATTTTTGTTTAAATAAAAACAGAAAACAAAACAAAATAAGGAAAATAAAATAAAACTTTCATAGGCATATAATATATCAAAATTCTCAGAATTTTACAAAGAAAAAGATGAACTATTTTTCAAGTTCAAATAAAATTATTTAAAGAAATATTCTTATTTGTAATAACTTCAAATTGAATTTGAATTTGATTTTTAAATCTTTTGCAAATAGCTTCTGTTTTATTTTTTCCAAATTCTTTTCAAATCTTCTCTGAATTTTGAAGGGTCATGTTTCCTACACTCAAATATTTTCTATTCAGAGAATTTTGAGATGATTTGAAATTTCAACATAAGGGGGAAAAACTCCAAATAAGTTTCGAAAGCGGTACTCATTACTCCCCACTCTATTTCATAAATTTTTGAAGAAGTCCTATTATCTTCTCTCATTGAAAATCCTTGAGTGGCATAAAGCTTCTGAGTTGAATTATTTCAAATGGAATACAAATCCTTCAAAACCCCTTTTTATTTCAAACGGAAGAAGTCCAATTATCTTCACTCTAGGGTTTTTTATTTAAATTTTGAATTCCATGGAACCAAAAGCAAGAATGAAAGTTTGGGAAAGTCCTTTTATTCCCTCTCATTTAACTTTCAAAAA
Organism: Thinopyrum elongatum; assembly: GCA_011799875.1. Taxonomy (NCBI): domain Eukaryota; kingdom Viridiplantae; phylum Streptophyta; class Magnoliopsida; order Poales; family Poaceae; genus Thinopyrum; species Thinopyrum elongatum. Next base: position 282,219,214 of record CM022302.1, on the reverse strand, counting down.
GTTTCAAATTCCACTCAATTTCACACAAGCAATCATTATTACTTAATTAATATAACATTCCAAAATTTAGAATTTTGGGATGTTACACTTGCCCTTTGAGCCACTTGAGTTGTTCTTGGAGAAGTTGGGCCTTGAGTTTCTCTTGTTGCCCCAAAATTGCCTTAACGCAAGAACCATCTGCTCGTGATAAGAATATTTGGTGTCTTCGAGGCAACTCTCTTCTTCCTCCTCTTCTTCTTCTTCCAGAATTGCCTTGGCCTTCAAAGCAAGGTTGGGTGAGGCCTTGTTTGACCGTTGGACACAAGCAAGAGCATTGTCGGCAGTCTTGTTCATGATGTTCATGGAATAAACTCATCCAAAACATCACTTGAAGACAAGGTGTGGAAGTCCGTCATTGACGGATCACGGAGGACATGGCCTTATTGAATGGAACGATGGCCTTGAGAAACTTGCGCTTGATCCAATTATCATTCGTATCCTTGCTCCCATGATCTTATAGAGCGACCACGAGAGTTGTAAATATTCGGTAGAGGTCACGAGGATCCTCATCTTCATTCATCACAAACTCATCGGTCTCATCAAGAACCACCTCAAAGTTGGACCGTTGAATGTTTGAGCTCCCCTTGTACAATGAGGCAATATGTTCCCAACAATCCTTTGCACGAGAGAAGGGGCGCAAGTGAGCTAGGTCTTCGGGAGGCACCGCGGATTGAAGGATGAACAAGGCGGAGTGATTATATTGATTGTCCGCCTCTTCTCTTGGGGTGAGGTTGTTTGGATCATGTGGGTAGTAACCTTGCTTGATGATTCTCCAAAGATTTGTTGAGCTGTGATTCAAACGAGACTTGATACGAAAAACCCAATTAGCAAAATCACTTTTCACAAGCTTAGGAGGAGGACCTAGGTTCTTAATATGAGGTGTGGGGACCGGTCCTCCATAGACTGGGGGAGGGGGAACCAAGGCATGAGTTCCCGTCCCATTCTTACCATGAGGGGAGGAGGTATGAGCACCTTTAGCCGCTTCCTTGCGAGAATTGGATCCGGACTTTGACGTGGGTTAACCACTTGCAACAGATCCATATTGGATTTCAACCCCTCAAGTACTTCTTTAAGCATGCACTTGTCCTCGGCCGTCATAGACGTCTTAAGTGAAGCCATAACTTCAATTTAGTCATCTCTGGTGAACAAATTCAACTCCATGGCCTTGGGTACTTCATCAACCCTATCCCAATCGTCAACCATACTCTTCGGGTGGTAAAACCCTCAATAAAGAGATGAGGCTCTGATACCAATTGAAAGGATTGATATGGTTGACTAGAGGGGGGAGGGTGAATAGGCAACTACCAATTTTTAGTGTTTCTTAACAATTTAGGTTTAGCAACAAATAGGTTGTCTAGATATGCAACTAGGTGAACAACCTATATGATGCTAGCAACAACAACGACAACACAAGCAAGCAAGGGATACGACAGAAGTAAAGCTTGCACAAGTAAAGGTAAGAAGTAACCACAAGTGGAGCCGATGGAGATGAGGATGTGTTACTGAAGTTCCTTCCCTTTGAGGGGAAGTACGTCTCCGTTGGAGCGGTGTAGAGGCACAATGCTCCCCAAGAAGCCACTAGGGCCACCGTATTCTCCTCATGCCCTCGCAAAATACAAGATGTCGTGATTCCACTAGTGGCGCCCTTGAAGGCGGCAACCGAACCTTCACAAACAAGGTTGGGGATCTCTCCACAACCGAATTAGAGGCTCCCAACACCACCACGAAGCTTCACCACAATGGAATGTGGCTCTGAGGTGACCTCAACCGTATAGGGTGCTCAAACACCCAAGAGTAACAATATCCGCAATGGATTAGTGAGGGGAATCAAATTCCTCTTGGTGGAAGTGGAGATCTAGGCCTTCTCAACCAATCCCTAGAAAATCAACAAGTTTGATCGGCTATGGAGAGAGATAGTGCGAAAATGAGCTTGTGAGCAACAATGGAGCTTGGGGGAAAAAGAGGTGAGTTAACTTGGAGAAGATGACTCCCTTTTATATGGGGGAAAGATTCCAACCGTTATGCCCCTTCAGCTGGTGCACAAGCGCGAGCGGTACTTCTGCTGGCACGGAAGTTTCAGCCGTTGTGTTCAACTGAGCAGTTCAGGGAGGGGTAGTGCCGCCGGAGCGGTACTACCGCTCCCACCAGCGGTACTTCCGCTTAGTGTTGAGCAAAAGGAAGAAAAAATGGTAGTAGAGAAGGGCAGCACGGCAGTGCCGCATGGAGCAGTACTACTGTTGGCTACTGCCTCTCTACTTCCGCTCGAAGGACAGAGCAGTCCAGAGGACTAAAAATAAGTGGTACTCCCAGCGGTAGTGGAACAGACATAGTTCCACCGGGGCGGTACTACCGCTCCGCAGGGAGCGGTACTTCCGCTTAACTCACAGATGCCTAGTAAACCTGCGGTAGTGGGGTGGTAGTCAGAGTCGCAGTACCGCTAGAGCAGTACTACCGTGTTGTACTACCGCCCTACTACCACTCATTTACAGAGCACTAGAATTAGCTGGAAGTCCTAGTAGCACTGAACTGCGGAAGTACGGATAGAGGCAAAGGTGTCCCGTCTTTCGATGAGATGGTGGTTATCGTTTTGGTTGGAGTGGACTTTGACGATCTGACTACGAACGTGCAAGGACATCACGCCTTAGCAACTGCTAAACCAACTCCAAGAGGTTATTGACCATGCCGGAGCACGACCTGACCACGAGGGTCGGTTTTCTGCATGCAAACGAAGAACAAGCAGGAAACTGAAATTGCAATCTAGATATTGCGAATATAAGAGGAAAGCTTTATTAATGAAGGTGGGGTTCTGTGATGTCTTGGTCTGGTCGTTGAACACAAACGAAGTACACGAAGTTGCGGCTGTGGTGAACTTTTAATCTAAAGAAAACCCGAAGTCTAAACGACGCCCTAAGGGCTGTATATATGGAGGAAGAGGGGGGAATTTTGTGACCCCTTGGAGGAGGGGTCCGAAACCAACCCTAACACTTTTTTCCCCACACATACGGACTCTAAAAACAGCATATACTGAAGTATTTCGAAATTACATGGGCCTGGCCCAATAATAAGGTGACACAATACCTATAAAAGCCTCTGGATGAAATTTAAGAAGTAGCACCTTGTATATTTCATCCAAGCCTTCATGCACTCATTATGGTGGCTTCAAAGCCCCGAAATCATCACTTGAAACTCCGTTCTTGTTCCCCTTGCGCATGTCATCATCTCCTTGCTTGATCTTGCTGCAATGTTCATCCTTCTTGTCCAAGCTCAGCCCTTCATTTGTAAGCAAAACAAATATATCCAATTTAGGCAGCATCATATTCTCATGAACATTAGAATCGTTACCAAGAAACTAAAGTACCCGATAATTTAATTGGCGTGCACGAGCTCTAGTATTTGGTCCAGTATGTATAGCAGCAGGGGTTGTGGGTGTTACAATGGTATTTATGTCCTCATCATCCTTCCCTTCTTGAAATGAAGTCGTCCTCGATGGAAGCTCATCTTCCTCACCCAAATAAGGCTTCAAATCTGCAATGTTAAAAGTGAGACTAACCCCAAAATTTGCAGGTAGCTCAAGTTTATATGCATTATCATTTATTTTCTCTAACACCTTAAAAGGACCATCAACACTTGGCATTAGCTTTGACTTGCACCAATCGGGAAACCTATCCTTACACAAATGTAACCAAACAAGATCTCTAGGTGCAAAGACAACATGTTTTCTACCCTTATCTCCAGCAAGTTTATATTTAGCATTCATGCGCTCAATATTTTCCTTAGTTAACTCGTGCATTTTTAAGATCAATTCAACACATTGTTTAGCATCAAAATTAACCTTCTCCGAAGATGGAAGAGGCAACAAATCAATGGGTGCACGAGGTAGGAAACCATACACAATCTTAAAAGGGCACATCTTAGTAGTAGAATGCAGCGAATGATTATAAGCAAATTCAATATGAGGCAAGCATTCTTCCCACATTTTAAGGTTATTCTTCAAAACAGCCCTAAGCATAGTAGACAATGTTTTATTGACTACTTCAGTTTGTCCATCAGTTTTGGGGGTGACATGCAGTACCAAAAAGCAGTTTAGTCCCCAACTTACCCCATAAACATCTCCAAAAGTGGCTAAGAAATTTAGTATCACGATCTGAAACAATAGTATTTGGCACACCATGCAAGCGAATAATTTCACGAAAGAACAAATCAGCAACATTAGCAGCATCATCGCTTTTATGACATGGTATAAAGTGTGCCATTTTCGAAAATCTATCCATGCCACCAAATATGCTATCACTCCCCTTCTTTGTTCGAGGATTGAGTCGTGACTTAGCTTTTTGACATGTAGTGCAGTGAGGAACAAAACACTCAACATCTCGTCTCATCTTTGGCCAAAAGAAATGTGTAGCAAGTACGTCTCCTTCACGCCAAAGTGTCCCATTAATCCTCCTCCATGCGCCTCTTGCAACAAGACGAACGGAGCTAGCTGGAATGCATAGCTTGTTAGCACGAAACACAAATCCATCATTAATGATGAACTTGTTCCAGGTTCTCCCTTCTTTACGATTCAACAATACATCTTTAAATTCAGCATCATGCACATATTGATCTTTGATGGTCTCCAAACCAAATATTTTAATGTCAAGTTGTGAAAGCATAGTATAGCGATAAGACAGTGCATCAGCAATAACATTTTCTTTACCCTTCTTGTGTTTTATGACATAAGGGAATGTCTCAATGAATTCAACCCATTTAGCATGTCTACGGTTCAGTTTTGCTTGGCTTTAAATATGTTTCAAAGATTCATGATCATAATGTATAACAAATTCTTTGGGCCATAAATAATGTTGCCATGTTTCTAAAGTCCGAACAAGAGCATATATTTCCTTATCGTACATAGAATAGTTCAGACTAGGCCTACTCAATTTTTCAGCAAAGTATGCAACAGGTTTGCCATCTTGTAATAACACACGTCCTAATCCAATTCCACTAGCATCACATTCAAGCTCAAAAGTCTTATTAAAATCAGGAAGTTGGAGTAAAGGAGCATGTGTCAACTTATCTTTCAATACCGTGAAGGCTTCTTCCTGCGCGGTACCCCACACAAAAGGCACATCCTTCTTTGTAAGCTCATTGAGAGGTGCAGCAATGGTGCTGAAATCTCTCACAAAATGCCTATAGAAACCAACGAGGCCAAGAAAACTCCTCACTTGTGTGACCGTTTTTGGCTGCGGCCAACTCTCAGTAGCTTCAATCTTGGCTTTATCAACTTCAATTCCCTGTGGAGTAACAACATAGCCAAGAAAAGATACTTGGTCGGGGCAAAAGGTGCACTTCCCGAGGTTACCAAACAAACATGCATCACGTAGAGCAATGAAAACAACACGTAAATGTTCCAAATGTTCCTCCAAAGATCTGTTATAAATTAGTATATCATCAAAATAGACTACCACAAATCGTCTAATGAAAGCACGTAAAACTTCACTCATTAATCTCATAAAAGTACTAGGTGCATTGGTTAACCCAAAAGGCATTACTAACCACTCATATAATCTAAACTTAGTTTTAAATGTTGTTTTCCATTCATCTCCCAATTCCATACGAATTTGATGGTATCCACTATGCAAATCAACTTTGGAGAATATTATAGAGCCACTCAATTCATCAAGCATATCATCTAGCCTAGGAATAGGATGACAATAACAAATAGTAATATTATTAATGCCTCTACAATCAACACACATACGTGACGTACCATCCTTTTTTGGCACTAGAATAATAGGAATAACACAAGGACTAAGGGATTCATGTACATAAGCTTTGTCGAGCAGCTCTTGTACTTGACGCATAATCTCCTTCGTCTCCTCGGGATTGATACGGTATGGTGCATGGTTGGGTAGCGATGCACCAGGAATTAAGTCACTCTGATGCTCAATCCCTCGAATAGGTGGTAATCCCAGTGGATGTCTTGTGGAAAGACGTCAGTGAACTCCTGCAAAATGTTAGTGACAGTAGGAGGCAAAGAGGAAGGCACGTCCTCGAATGAAAATAATGCCTCTTTGCACACAAAAGCATAGCAAACGGATTTGCTGAAATCTAGATCATCAATATCAGATTTGGTGGCAAGTAAACATCCAATTTTCAATTTAATTTCAGAAGCAACACTAGATGGTTTATTATTAGGCTTCATTTGTTGTTCAAATTCTTTTGCCACAATCTGATTTTCACTCTTATTTTGCTCCTATTTTGCTTTACTAGCTCTATTAACATCATCTTTCGAAATGGAATCAGGAGACATAGGAAGCAAAGTAATGTGTTTATCCTTATGAACAAGAGTATACTGATTGTTTCTACCATGGTGTACAGAATTTTTATTGAATTGCCATGGTCTACCAAGTAATAAGGAACATGCTTTCATTGGTACCACATCACAATCAACATAATCAACATATGTAGGGATACTAAAATGCACATGAATAGTATGTGTTACCTTAACCTTGCCACTGTTGTTGAACTATTGGATGTAGTAAGGATGGGGATGTGGTCTTGTGGTGAGAAACAACTTCTCCACCATCTCCATGCTAGCCAAGTTGTTGCAACTCCCTCCATCTATGATGACGCGAACAGAACGTTCCTTCACAACTCCCTTTGTATGGAACAAATTGTGCCTCTGATTTTGCTCAGCTTGTGTGACCTGCACACTCAAAACACGTTGAGCAACTACACTTTCATACCTCTCAGCATCTTCAGTAGCCATGTATTGCTTCTCTTGTTTAGAATCATCTCCACCGTGTTCTTCACTTGTAATAAGAGACAAAGTCTCCTCATCATAGTCACTAGCAGACTCATACCCACCATCCTCAGTAGAAATCATCACACGCTTAGATGGGCATTCTCTCGCATAATGTCCTCCACCCTTGCAACGACAGCAAATAATATCATGTGTTTGCCCTATTGATGCCATGGATAAAGAAGAGCTCTGTGCAGGCCCGGAAGGTGTGCTCTTGGCAGATAGTGGTGGTTGTGCCTGCTTTCTTGTATCATGGATTGAGGTGGCAGCTGACTGAGGTGCCGGTGCAACAGAATGTGTGGAAGTAGAAGATGCACGTGGGGTCCATGATGATGATCGACCTGCAGAAAAATTAGTTCGCGCCAATGCCTGTCGATCCTGCACTTCACGTTCAGGTTTGCAAGCAAGATGAATAAACGAGTGGTATTGTTATATTCCATATACTCTAAGATGGTCTGAATCTCTTTATTTAACCCACCCATGAAACATGCAATCATAGCTTCATTATCCTCAACAATACCACATCTAATCATGCCAGTTTGTAATTCCTGATAATATTCTTCTACATATTTTTTTCCTTGTCTTAAACGCTGCAATTTTTGAAGTAATTCACGTTGATAATATGGTGGAACCCAACGAGTATGCGTAGCATTTTTCAAAGTAGCCCAAGTAGCTGGAATATGATATAATCTACAATATTCAAACCACCACACACAAGCAAAACTAGTGAAAGCACAAACAGCAGCAGCAACACGCCTATCCTCCGGATATTAAGCATGTTAAACATTGTTCAGTTTCTAATTCCCAAGTAAGATATATATTAGGAACGTATCTACCCACAAATGGTGGAATATTCAATTTTAGTTTAGGAACATGGTCATGATCTCGTACCTGAGCTGCTGGTGCAGCCCTACCATTGCGATTATTTGCATGTGGACGGCCTGGTGGTGGTGCTAGTGTTTGCATGTAGTTCTGCTTTTGATCAACCTCACCCTCGTAATCGTCTTCCTTTTCGGCAGCAGGAGCAGCCACAGCGGCACCAGAATTTTGGCCTTCCTCAAGACGAAAACGCCTCGCTCGATGGAGGGATGGATCACGACGTGGAGGTTGTTGTTGTTGCAGCGGTGCAGCAGATGGAGGTAGACGCGCAAGCACTTCAGCGAACTTGGCATCCAACTTGGTGTCAATTGTCTTCTCAATGTCATCTATCCTCTCTAGTTCCTTGCCAAAGCTGGTCATCACCTCTTCCACCTGTTTACCCAACATCTGCTGAAATTTATCATGATGAAGCTCCTTCTTCGTCATGTTCTCCCAGTCAGTCTTGTCGGCTTGTGATCCTGCCATGGTTAGCAGCAATAGAAACACACAAGAATATGATCCTACAGACTACTAGAAAGTGGTGGTGGTGGGGTGTCATAAATCCGTCAAGCAAATCTCAAATTATTGCCAGTTCTTACCAAGCAGCAGGCGGTGATCAACAACCGTTGTAGTCAAAACTCTCAAAGCTTGGATAGAGCGATTACCAGGGAGAGTCAAACGCACGATGTAGATGTATGTGGAGCTCGGAAGGATTATGATATGGTAGCAAAATGTCAGCAATAATCAGTTCAGAGATGCAAAGTTGAATAAATGCTCAACGACGGTACTGTGCTGGTCCTACGCTAGACCGTGCTAGAGACGCGAGCCTAGAACACTAACAAAATCATGGTGCTGCACGTAAACAAGGAAGGAGCACACTCTGAATCTCTTTTTTTTTTCCTTTTTTCACTTTTTTGCACTTTTTTTCCTCTTTTTTTGCTCCGCAATATTTTTTTTCAAAAAAGTCTACAAATGGTCTAAAAACCGCCTAGCCAGAATTTTGAAACTGGAACTATTTTTCTTGTACGGGTAGCACGGAAGTTTGAATCCGACTCTGTCATGACACGTAGTATGGTGTGACGTGGAAATCTAAAACAGAGAAACAGATACTTGACTCGGACTGGTGGCAGAGATGAATCTGGAGGAACTCGGACTGGTGGCGGATATATGTAGGTCGGTGGAACACAGACTGGTGGCGAATCTATGATGGAGGTGGACTTGGATTGGCGTGATGGCGGCGGATATGTTGTGCTGTATATGGACTCGGATTGGCGGCGGATATGTGGTGGCATATATGGACTTGGATCGTCGGCGGATATGTGGTGGTGGTATCTGGCAGCAGCGATGAAGATGGTGTGGCGGCGATGTGACAAACTGTGAACAGAACTCGAAACTCTAAGGAACTACACACTAAGACTAGCAACTCGACATGATGATGCAACCACAAATTCAACAAAGCAAAACACTAAAAAGATTATGCAATGGCTCAGACTGGTTCGGATATGATGAACTAACCCAAATTTTTTATGGCTTTTTCGTGGACTGCAGGTATGAAGAACAGATACGATCTAACCTACGAAAAACTGGAAAATCTCATCGAGCAACCTGGAAATCTAATACCACTTGATAGAGGCAAAGGTGTCCCATCTTTTGATGAGATGGTGGCTATCATTTTTGGTGGAGTAGACTTTGACGATCCAACTACAAACGTGCGAGGACGTCATGCCTTAGCAATCGCTAAACCAACTCTGAGAGCTTATTGACCACGGCGGAGCACGATCAACCTGACCACGAGAGTTTGTTTCCTGCACGCAAATGAAGAAGCAAGAAACTGAACTTGTAATCTAGATATTGCGAATATAAGAGGAAAGCTTTTTTAATGTAGGTGTGGTTCTATGACGTCTTGGTCTGGTCGTTGAACACAAACGAAGTACGCAAAGTTGAAGCTATGGCGAACTTTTAATCTAAACAAAACCCAAAGTCTAAACGACGCCCTAAGGGCTGTATATATGGAGGAAGAGGGGGGAATTTCGTGACCCCTTGGAGGAGGAGTCCGAAACCAACCCTAACTCTTTTTCCCCACACATACGGGCTCTAAAAACAGCCTATACTAAAGTATTTCGAATTTACATGGGCCTGGCCCAATAATAAGGTGACACAGCACCCATAATAGCCTCTGGATGAAATTTATGAAGTAGCACCTTGTATATTTCAACCAAGCCTTCATGCACTCATTATGGTGGCTTCAAAGCCCTGAAATCATCACTTGAAACTCCGTTCTTATTCCCCTTACGCATGCCATCATCTATGCTTGATCTTGCTCCAATGTTCATCCTTCTTGTCCAAGCTCGGCCCTTCATTTGTAAGCAAAAAAATGTATCCAATTTAGGCAGCATCATATTCTCATGAACATTAGAATCGTTACCAAGAAATGAAAGTACCTGATAATTTAATTGGCGTGCACGAGCTCTAGTAATTGGTCCAGTATGTATAGCAGCAGGGGCTGTGGGTGTAACAATGGTATTGATGTCCTCATCAAGTATCGGTGGAGCGGTACTACAGTGCAGCAAAGCGGTACTACCGCTTATGTGCCTCAAGAAGGCCCAATCACAAGGGAGGAGAAGCTCAATTGCCGAGAAAGAAAGAGGGTGCAAATAGAATGTGTACGTGTTGATTCCACCCAAACCTTTCCGACGCGGACCCCCTCTTAATAGTACGGTGATCCTACAACTCAAATCCACCAAAAATGAAACATAAGAAAAACACCATCTTCGCAGTGGCTTTGAGGGGCACGAATCGTCTTGTGCCATAAGATAGATTATATGAAATGCTCAATCCACATGATAAGTCCGCAAAAGCATTGTCATCAATCACCAAAACCACTAAGGGAGAAATATGCCCTAACACGGGGGGTCCTGTGTGTCGGTGCAACAAACCCTGGGTCTGTTGCCCTGACTATGCACAGGCATGAGAACAAGATTACAACACCAAGGCCGTGTCAAGATACAAGAGACCAAGATCTTCGAAGAACCAGCAGGCAGATTAAGAAGGACAAGACCAAGACGGAGAAGCGAGACACCACCAGGAGAAAAGCCTCCCTTGCCGGGCAGACGGACCTGGCAAGGACAAGGGCTCCCCCGGAAGAAAGCATTCAAGACGTCCTGGCAGGGCCTGCTGGGACTCACGAGGGCAAAGACACCTCACCAAGCCATCTCACCACGACCCACGTCATTGATCAATGTGGTGTCAAGCCGCAAAGTGACTAAGTGGCAGCCAATCGCCACATGGCGGCCTCTTTCTACAGGAAATACCTACAGATGACACCCGCCCTGCGGCGTGTCAAGCAAGCAGGCATGGAGCTGGCAAGATGAGCCCGACAAGGCTTGCCCGACAAGCAACGATGTGACGTTGAGCGGTGCATTTAATGCACTCTGTCAGCCTGCAGAATTAGGTATGATAGCACTGTTTGCTATCTTATCAGTGCATAATGACTGTTTTGCCACTGTGGTGACCCCTTAACCTATAAAAGGAGGCCCATGGCAACCGTAGCAAGGTTTGGAAAGTTGAACACCCCCATGCTCATACGCGCGTAGTCACTGCCTCCCCAGGGCGAGCCTGCCGGGCAAGTGTACGACGCTCCACCACCACTTTTCCACCATCAATCCACCAAAGTAGGAGTAGGGTTTTACGCCTCACGGCGGCCCGAACCTGGGTAAAATTGCCCGTGTGATCTCTGCCGTGTTGCCCCATGTTCTTCTGCTCTTTGTGCAACGCGACATCCCCCCTGCCGAACCAGCAAGGGGCCCCTTGGCCCCATAGGTGGCCGTGGTTTCCCGCGACATCTTTGGCGCGCCAGGTAGGGGGATCGCTTGTGCGAACCTGAAAGCATGTGCAGCGCATCATCTTCACCACCATCTTCGTCTTCGACGGCGCCGTCGGCAATGGCGCCCAAGAAGAAGCCCACCGCTGCTGCTCACCCATCCACCTCGAAGGCGCCGCCGCCCGTAGCCACCAATGCTGCGGGGAACGCATAGGTGCACGAGAGTGTGGATGCCGCTGGGGCTATGGTCGGGGCAGGCGGCACCGTCACCACTTCCCCTGCGGTCGAAGTAGGAGCAGGAGACACTGGAGGAGAGCAACATCAGCAACACCCCGGTGGCCACGCTTCGCGAGGTACGGGTGAAGGGGCTACTCTATGCACACTCCTTCCCCTCGCCGACGCGCACAGCCGCAGCGATGGCGCTCGGCCCGGGGTGAATCGCCGCCCTCCGGCTGCCCCCACCACAGGGGCGGCCGCAGCGCGTACACCTCCCCCGGGACGAGTCGACCAGGCTGCTGCGCCTAGTGGAGCTGCTGACCCTCAAGCGCCATCACCGCGCCACCATGCCATCCAGGTGGCCGCCCCGCAACAGCGGGGACGTGGTACGGTCGCTGCTGGCCCCGTCAGGAGCCGAGTGACGGCGCGATCTGCATCATCATCGCCCATACCAAGTACTGCTACGGAGGCCATGGCACGGGCTCAACTGCTGTTGAGGTTTCCGCCAGCGGCCGAGCAGATGGATGAATGGCGTGCCACCATCCAGAGCCTACTCGGCTTCGCCGAGGCTGGGGGCTCGCAGTGAGCTGGCCCGCTGCGGCCTCCCCAAGCGACGACAACGGCCCGTGCTGCTGGTCGTATGGAAGGGGCCACCCCACGGTACAATCCCTGCCACGGCAGCCAGCGCGGGCGCAGCGAAATCAAGAGCCTAATGGCATCTCGACGGCTTCTTCTGACCCTCGAGCGCGTCCAGGCCGGCAGCGTGCCCCAGAGGACAGGCGGAGGGGAGGCGCACGCATTGTCATTGAGCAACGCCGCGACTCCCACCGCCGGGCCAATGGGTGTGACGGTCCCGATGTCGACGAGCCTGCACTCGATACTGGCGGGTACCTACCTTTCGAGGTTGGGTGCCCTGCCTTTACTCATGAGATGCGGCAAGTCCGTTGGCCGTCCGTCCACACGTTCAAGCCAGAGATACCCGAGATGTATGATGGGAGGCTAAACCCGGCAGAGTTTCTGAGCATCTACACCATAGCTGTTCAAGCTGCCGGGGGAAGAGATGAGAAGGTATTTGCCAACTACTTCCCTTTGGCTCTCAAGTCCAATGTGAGGTCTTGGCTGATGCACCAGCCAGAGAAATCCATTTCGTCATGGGCTGATTTGTGCCATGAGTTCATTGGCACCTTCACTGGCGGCCATCAAGAACCAGGTCGGCCCAGTGATCTGCAGCTTCTTCAGTAGAAAGAGGGAGAGACTCTCCGGAAGTATTTGCAGAGATTTAGCAGAGTCCACAAAAACATCCCACATATCCATCCAGCAGCTGTGATAGCCGCCTTCTAGTCCAATGTGCGCAACCGGAAGATTCGTTCCAAGATGAATGTGCGGTTGCCCAAGACTGTGAAGGAACTTTACACCTTGGTGGATAAGTGTGCTCGGATGGAGGAGGGAAGAAAACTGCCCGGAGAGGAGGATTGCATTAATGTTGATTCAGAGGATGATGACGAGTCCACCAGTCAGAAGAAGAGCAAGAAGCACAATGAGAAGCGCAAGGATAAGACGGTAATGTCTGTTGAAGGGTCAAGTATCCCTAGTACCGGCTAGAAGGTTAAGGCCGAAACCCCCAGCAAGGAAGCTGCCGTGTGCTCTGACTGCCGGGAGGCCGTGGCCACCGAAAAGGCTGGGAAAGGTGATGGACCATACTGCAAGATCCATCGGACCAAGGGCCATGACCTTCAAGAGTCTTATCATGTTGAGCAGCTTGTCAAGAGACAAAAAGCAGAATATGAGAAGCGTGACAAGGAAAAGGGACAGAATGTTGCTGGCGGTAAGGATCGTGGCGGTGAAGTAAATCGCCCCGGCAGACCTCTTTGGAACAAATTGAAACCCGCCAGGGATCGAGAGAAGGAAGCCTGCGGTGATGAGAGTGATGAAGGGGATGAAGAGGAAACCAGTGAGTAGGAGTTCCAGAAGGCCACTGACGCCCTGTGCATTGACGGGGGTGCGTCCCTACACGCCTCTCACCGCCAACTCAAGCGGTGGGCGCGTGAGGTTAATGCCGTGGAACCAGCGCCAGGGGCCTGGGAACCACTCAGATGGTCACGCACGCCCATCATTTTTTACGAAGACGATCATCCTGACCGCACCACCGCGGTAGGATGTTTGTCGTTGTTGGTCTCCCCAACAATGCGCAACCTCAATGTCATGAAGATGTTGGTGGACGGCGGTGCCGGGTTGAATCTGATTTCCCCAAAGGTTATCAGCAAGCTTCAGATAGCAGAGGATGAGTTAAAAGTCATCGGCACGTTTCAAGGAGTTAATCCCGGAAGGAGTCATCCTAAGGGAAAGATCACGTTGCCTGTGACGTTTGGGGGAGAGCTAAACTACCGGACTGAAAAGATTGTGTTTGATGTGGTTGACCTCCCCTTGCCATATAATGGAATCCTTGGATGCCCAGCCCTGGCTAAGTTCATGGCGGCATCCCACTATGCCTACAACGTCTTGAAGATGCCAGGGCAAGTTGGAGTCATTTCCGTCCCATCAGATGAGAAATACGCAATCATTTGTGTGGACAAGATGTACCGGGACGCAGTTGCTGTAGAGGCAGCAGCAGCGGCAGTTCCCGCCAAGGAGAACAGAGGGAAGAAGAAGGATAGTAAGGGCTCCGGCAAGGAATTCGGGAAGCGCGCCTCTTCGGAGTGCGCTGCGCCTGTTGATGACTTGCCGGAGAGTTCCAACAGCGAGAGATCCAAGGTTGCTGCTCCACAAGTGAAGAAGGTCCCGGCAGAGCTGGCTGGCGTTGATGGTACTTTCATCGTCAGCGCCACCCTCGATGACAAATAGGAAAGCGCGCTCGTTACCTTCCTGCGGGCGAATATCGATGTGTTTGCCTGGCAACCATCTGATATCCCCGGTGTTCCCAGGGAGGTAATCGAGCACCACCTTGCTGTCTGCCACATGCCCGACCTGTCAAGCAGAAAGTCCGGAAGCAGGCCTTGGAGAGGCAGCAGTTCATTATAGAGGAGATCAAGAAACTTAAGGCAGCTGGTTTGGTCAGAGGAGTGCTACATCCAATGTGGTTAGCAAATCCAGTGGTTGTCCGGAAGGCCAATGGGAAATGGAGACTTTGCATAGACATCACAGATCTCAACAAGTCTTGCCCGAAAGACCCATTTCCCTTACCGCGCATCGACCAGATCATGGACTCCACTTCAGGCTACGATTTGCTCTCCTTTTTTGGATGCATACTCTGGGTATCATCAAATCTTCATGTCCAAGGAAGACGAAGAGAAGATCTCGTTCATCACCCCATGTGGTACGTACTGTTTTATCTGCATGCCTTACGGATTAAAGAGTGCCGGGTCTACTTTTGCAAGGGCAGTCCAGATTGGTTTTGGGCCATAGCTACACAGAAACATTGAGGCTTATATGGATGATGTTGTGGTCAAAACCAAGGACAAATCAACCCTTATCCAGGATTTGGAGGAGACATTTGCCAATTTGTGCAAGATCAACTTGAAGCTCAACCCGGAGAAGTGTGTATTTGGTGTTCCCTCCAGCAAGTTGCTTGTCGTATCCCATCGGGGGATCGAAGCCAACCCCGATAATATCCAAGCTATCGAACAGATCCAAGCACCAAAGACGGTTAAAGATGTAAGATGTCTGATAGGGTGCGTTGCCGCACTAAGCAGATTCATTTCCAAGTCTGTCGAGCGAGCCTGGCCGTTCTTTAAAATCTTGAAGAAGGCAGGACCCATGAAGTGGACTCCAGAAGCAGATGCGGCTTTGCAAGAGTTGAAGGCCTACCTATCTTCTGTGCTCACCTTGGTTGCTCCCAAACCGCAAAAGCCATTGCTGTTATACTTGGCAGTAACCAATCAAGTGGTTAGTGTAGCCTTGGTAGCGCAGCAGGAAGTGGATGAAACAGAGAGTGAGCAAAGACCGGCAGAGTCAGATAGGGATCGGGACAGAGATAAGCACGACAGTGAAGACAACCCCAAGGACACGGCAAGGAAGAAAATGGTGTAGCGCCCAGTGTACTTTGTCATTTCCTTGCTTCAAGGGGCTAGATCGAGGTACTCTGGCATGCAAAAGTTGATCTTTGGCCTCATCAAGGCCTCAAGGAAACTGCGCCACTACTTCCAAGCCCATGAGATCACGGTTGTCACTCGCTTCCCGTTGCAAAGGATACTCCGGAACCTTGAGGCTACTGGCAGAATAGTGGAGTGGGCTTTGGAGTTATCCAATTTTGGTTTGAAGTTTGAGAGCACATCAACAATCCAGAGCAGGGCATTGACAGAGTTTATTGCAGAATGGACGCCAACCCCTGACGAGGAAGTGCCAGAAACAGTTATCCCCGGCAAGGAGGCGCCCCAAGAATGGATCATGTATTTTGATGGTGCCTTTTCCCTACAAGGTGCAGGGGCTGGCGTGCTTCTCATCGCTCCCTCCGGGGAACACTTGAAGTACGTCGTCCAGATGCATTTTGCCCGGGAAGAGGCAACCAACAATACAGCAGAGTATGAAGGCCTCCTTGCCGGGCTCAGGATTGTCGCAGAATTGGGAATCAAGAAGCTGATCATTCGAGGAGACTCACAGCTTGTGGTGAGACAAGTCAACATGGATTACCAAAGTCCATTGATGGAGGCATACGTTTAGGAAGTGAGAAGATTGGAGGAGCGCTTTGACGGGTTGCAAACAGAGCACATACCTCGTGCGGAAAACAACATAGCTGATCACCTGTCAAAGTATGCTGCGCAAAAGCTTCCTATGGAACCAGGAACTTTTGTTCTCCATCTTACTCAGCCCTCCGTATCCCCAGCAACAATGGCCCAGAAAAGGAGAAAGCTGGACTCCGGTAAGCCCCTCCCGGTAGAGCTATCCACTCCTGGCAGGGACCCTGCCGAAAACAACTCCTCACAACCTGCCGGACTGCACCCTCCAGCCGGACCCATGGTCCCTGCGAACGAGGAATGTGCCCCCGCAGTTGAGGAGGTGCCGCTAGTCCTTGTTGCCGAGCCCCAAGCTCCAACTTGGGCAAGGCACATAGTCCACTTTCTCCAAACCGGAGAACTCCCCAATGACCAAGATGAGGCTGAAAGAGTAGCCCGGAGGGCCAGTATGTACCAGTTTGTCGATGACACTCTGTACAGAAGGAGGCCCAACGGTGTGAAATTGAAGTGCATCTGCCGGGAAGAAGGGAAGGAACTGCTGGCTGAGATACACAAAGGCATGTGCGGCTCCCACATTGGATCAAGGGCGCTGGTTGGGAAAGCATTCCGGCAAGGATTCTATTGGACCACAGCCCTCCAAGATGTGGTTGAGCTCGTCACCAAATGTGAAGCCTGTCAGTTCCATTCCAAGAAAATCCACCTGTCTGCCCAAGCTCTTCAGACAATCCCTTTATCATGGCCATTTTTGGTCTGGGGGCTCGATATCCTCGGCCCTTTCCCCCGAGCGATCGGGGGCTTTGAATTCTTGTTCATTGCTATCGACAAGTTTACAAAGTGGCCGGAAGTTGCTGCCGTGAGAAAGGTGACTGCTCAATCAGCTATCAAGTTCTTGAAAGATTTGGTGTGTCATTTTGGAATCCCAGCAAGGATCATTACCGACAACGGCACCCAAATCATGAGCCGCGCCTTCATGCAATATGTTCATGCCCTCGGAAGCAAGATCTCGTTTGCTTCTGTCGCACATCCCAGAAGCAACGGGCAAGCTGAGAGGGCGAACGTTGAAGTGCTGTGGGGACTCAAAACAAGAACCTTTGATACACTGCAGAAGCACGACAAGCGGTGGATCGATGAGCTGCCGGTAGTTCTATGGTCCCTCAGAACAACACCAAATCGAGCTACCGGGCAGACTCCTTTTTCCCTGGTCTATGGGGCAGAAGCAGTTATCCCCACGGAACTCATTTACGGGTCGCCTCGAGTGCTTGCCTACGACGAAGTAGCGCAAGTTCAGCACCGGCGTGACGATGCTGTGCTACTCGAGGAGAACCATCTCCGGGCTGCTACGCGTGCTGCACGCTATCAGCAAGCCCTGCGTCGCTATCATAGCCGCAGGGTTCATGCCCGGTGTTTTGATGAAGGCGACCTTGTTCTTAGGCGCGTTCAGTCCGCCAAGGGTACAAACAAGTTGACGCCGAAGTGGGAAGGCCCTTATCGGGTAGTACGAGCCACCAGACCTGGCGCAGTTCGTCTGGAGACCGGAGATGGCATTCAATTGCAAAACTCATGGAATATTGAGCATCTTCGCAAGTTCTACCCATAAGGCGCGGCTGTCGGGCCCTGCCCGGCAGCCACCCTTTTGTACAGGCCTTGCCTCTGTTGCATGTAACCCCTTGTATAAAGCCAGGCGATGATCCTGAGCACCAGAGAAATAAACGAAGCGCTGGGGGGCCCCCGACCAAGTTGCATGCATGCATAAGCATTCCAAGAGCATTTGCATAAGCATTTCATGAGCATTTGCATATGCATATAGATAGGATCGCATCCATTTGCATATGCATATAGATAGGATCGCATCCTACATCATTCTCATCTGCATAAAGCTACAGGTTCCTACCGAGAACTCGGTTTCTACAAGAAGATGGGGAGATGAACCAACGCTGCGATCCCCGGTGAACCAAACAGATAAGTTCTACCTCTTGTTCATAAGTGTTCTGTAAGCTAAAACTTGTGCAAAAGAAAACCCCGCCACTCTTCGAAACTTAGGTGCTCCCATCCCTAGCTCGAACGTTGCTTCGGCCTGGATGGTCGTAGTGGCCTTTGATGAAAAGAAGTTGGCGGGGGGCTGGTCCCTCTATTTCTTGCCGGTAGGCTCAGTTCCCCGACAACGAAGGAAGGGTACCGGCAGGATAGCCTGCCAGGGAAAACTCGTTTATTTTAAATAAAGAGGCATTTCACCTCTGCGTGGACATATACATGCACGAGTTCCCGGCAAGGTTCATCTTTTTCATTAATATGCTGGTCATACAAGTACAAACCTTACAGAACACAGACATGGACTCGAGAGATTACATTATTTGAACTAAAATTTGGCAAATGCCTACGAGTTTAAGATTGAAAAAAGATAAGTGCCCCGTAATGCCTTTGCCCTTGTCCATCTCCCTCAGGAAAAGGTCGAGGAGGCCGGTGGCGAACCCAGCTGGGATTCGGCGCCTCCCCAGGATCAAGGTGGCGCTGCCCCTCACCAAGGAGGAAGAAACCGGAGGGCAGGCGTGGATGGTGACACTGCCGGAGGACCAGATGGGGGACACTGAGTCACCGGCAAACACGGCTCGTCAGAACGGGCATCCCCATTCTTGACGCATCATGGGTTGCCACCGCCATCCGCATCGCTACCACCCGAAGACCTCAGCACGACGGCCGCGTCGAGCACCATGCTCTCTGGCATATCCCACAGAGAGCATGGTCGTCCCCAACGGCCCTGACGTCAGAAGCCACTGCGTGTTCTGAAGACAGGTGTGGGAGCAAGGAGCCCTCCTGCACGGCGATAGGATGACGCCCGGGAAGGGTCAGGTTCTCCTTCGTCGCCGGCGAACACCCCCCACGACTCTTCCCCAGCATCGCGACGGAATGAAGAACGAGGAGCGATCGACTACCACACCCAGCACCCGATAAGGGCCTCGGCATGGTGTCATTCGCATCCCCTCCCACTAGAACCAAGGCCATGGGCAACTCGGCAACGAGCGCGCCGGAGTCGCCACCCCTAGCGTTATTGCCGCGCCGCCCAAAAACCCCTTTCGGATCCATGGGGAATTCTAAACTAAAGCCCGGGGCTTGGCCCCAGGCTCTTCTTCTCAACATGACCAACGAAAGGCAGAAGCGGGGGAAGGAAGGATCCGGAGATGGGTGGCTCGGCTCTCCCTCCGCCCCTCCTTTTATACGCGGAGCAAGAAAGGGAGCCGCTCCCTCAACAAGCAATCGCCGCCCCTCTGCGCCAATTCAATAAGACCAGGCCCTCGCCTTGATGCTCTCCCACGACAAGCGCCTCCGTTACCTACCCCGCACGATGCATGTCGCATACGTGGCTAAGGATAAGGGCGTGGTGGGAAGAGTGAATTGGCGGTTTCTACCCCGTGCGTTAAAGTCATTCATGGGCCATTGCAAAGATGGCCCCACCACGATTGGCTTTACATGACGCGCGGGAAAACCGAAAACTGGTCCAGAGTCGAGATTAATGAAGAAGCAAAGAAGACTCCAAGAGATCAGCCTCTTCAGCGCCCCTGCCTGTGCACTTATTAGGACCTACCCCGACGACGCCCGACAGGGCGATCGGGGCAGGCCCCGGGGCTTCTGTCGGTGCAACAAACCCTGGGTCTGTTGCCCTGACTGTGCACAGGCACGAGAACAAGATTACAACACCAAGGCCATGTCAAGATTCAAGAGACCAAGATCTTCGAAGAACCAGCAGGCAGATTAAGAAGGCCAAGACCAAGACGGAGAAGCGAGACACCACCAGGAGAAAAGCCTCCCTTACCAGGCAGACGGACCTGGCAAGGACAAGGGCTCCCCCAGAAGAAAGCATTCAAGACGTCCCGGCAGGGCCTGCCAAGACTCACGAGGGCAAAGACACCTCACCAAGTCATCTCACCACGACCCACATTGTTGATCAATGCGGTGTCAAGCCGCAAAGTGACTAAGTGGCAGCCAATCGCCACATGGCGGCCTCTTTCTACAGGAAATACCTACAGATCAAACCCATCCTGCGGCGTGTCAAGCAAGCAGGCATGGAGCTGGCAAGACGAGCCCGAAAAGGCTTGCTGGGCAAGCAACTATGTGACGTTGAGCGGTGCATTTAATGCACTCTGTCAGCCTGCAGAATTAGGTATGATAGCACTGTTTGCTATCTTATCAGTGCATAATGACTGTTTTGCCACTGTGGTGACCCCTTAACCTATAAAAGGAGGCCCATGGCAACCGTAGAAAGGTTTGGAAAGTTGAACACCCCCACGCTCGTACGCGCATAGTCACTGCCTCCCCAGGGCGAGCTTGACGGGCAACTATACTGCGCTCCACCACCACTTTTCCACCATCAATCCACGAAAGCAGGAGTAGGGTTTTACGCCTCGCGGTGGCCTGAACCTGGGTAAAATTGCCCGTGTGATCTCTGTCGTGCTGCCCCACGTTCTTCTGCTCTTTGTGCAATGCGACATCCCCCCTACCAAACAAGCAAGGGGCCCCTTGGCCCCATAGGTGGCTGTGGTTTCCCGTGACACTGTGCGCACGGTACATGCCCGTGGACATGGGGTATTCAGGAAGTTTTGACCGAAATATTTCTTAAAGTCATGGCCGAATGTGAATTCTTACCAAGACTTGAAGGTGCATTTCAGTCTCATTTCCGAATACATTGCACGAGAGATCCAACACTACTAGAAAGGTATATGAGGAGCACTTGCACTAGATGAAAAAGAAACTCCGAACACAAAGCACACGAGAAACAAAGACAAGGACAAAAGCAAACACATGAAGAGACCCAACCTCCGAAGGATGGTGGTGGCCGAAGCCACCATGTTTGAGTTTATTTGGTATGGCACCATGAAGATATGAACCTTGGGCCCAAGACCGATACTCATCTTTGAAGCACAAGTGCCACCTTAAAGTGGCTAATGTGAAAGGTTTTGTTCACTTTATGCACTGATAGGACAAGGTAGCTCATGAGTTGAGCTAGCTCCCCCTAGATATGTGCCTACACCTAAACAAGATATTATATGAGTATGTGCATATGTAAGAATCTAAACCCAAGTTACTTATGTCCACGATAGTTAGCTCATGCCTTAACTCGTGGAATCTTGCAAGTGGCTTGGTGAAAATATCGGCAAGTTGCTTCTCGGTATTAACATCGATTAAATCAATGTCCCCCTTTGCCACATGATCCCGAATAAAGTGATGATGAATCTCAATATGCTTGGTCTTGCTATGTTGCACTGGATTTTAGGCGATCTTGATTGCACTTTCATTGTCACACAAAAGAGGAACTTTGTCACATTTGACACCATAATCCATCAAAGTTTGCCTCACCCATAATAACTGTGCACACCAACTTCCGGCGGCAATGTAATCGGCTTTGGCGGTTGAGAGAGATATACAATTTTGCTTCTTCGGAGACCAACTTACAAAAGACCTCCCTAGGAATTGACATGAACCGGAAGTGGTCATGCGGTCACCCTTGTCTCCGGCCTAATCTGAATCCGAGTATCCCATTAACTTGAATTTTGATCCTTTGGGATATCAAAGGCCCAAGTTTGGGGTATGAACCAAATATCGAAGGATTCTTTTCATCACCGAAAAATGGCTCTCCTTGGGAGCGGATTGAAATCTTGCACACATACACACACTCAACATAATATCCGGTCTAGATGCACAAAGGTAAAGCAAGGAACCGATCATGGAGCGATATAACTTTTGGTCCACTTCTTTACCATTGGGATCAAGATTAAGTTGGCCATTTGTGGGCATGGGTGTCTTCATGGGCTTGACATCTTGCATTTTGAACCTCTTGAACATGTCTTTGATATAAAGAGATTGGTTGATGAAGGTTCCTCCTCTCAATTGCTTCACTTGAAAACCGAGGAAGAACTTCAACTCTCCCATCATGCTCATGGAAAATTCTTTAGTCATAAGATTCTCAAACTCAATGTTAATAGCATGGTTAGTCGAACCAAAGATAATATCATCAACATATATTTGGCACACAAACAATTCTCCTTTGGGATTTCTATTTATGTGCCCCTCCCTCCTTAGTTGTGCTCAATTTCCCCCCGCCCATCTAAGCATGCTCACTTTTGCCCTCCTCCACTCTCGCACGCCTCACAAAAGGCCAAACAGTGCCTTGCCATCTGGTCAAAGTAGTTGATTGTTACCTAGCCGGTGCTGTCACGTGGGGCCGACCTGAGATGCTGATATGTGGGACCGGTTGGTGCTAATGCGTGTGGCCAACCTGAGATGCTGACATGTGGGACATGTTGGTTGATGGCCGGCGCTGACGCATTTGTCTAAAAAAGGGGGGATAAAATATCTCTCTCTCTCATTTCGCATCCCCCACGGCTCGAGCAACCCACCTCCCCCATCCCCACCCCCAATCCAGTGGCCGAAAGCGGCGATGACGACGGCTATGGAGGTGTTCTGCGCCGGTGACATTGTCTTGCTGGAGAAGTGCAAGGATATATCCTCTTGGTTTCCTAGCACACAAGCTTTGGCGGAGCATGCGTTGCAATTGTGAGATCGGCCGGATGATTCCAGATCTAGTCAATGGGGTCAATTGTATGGGCATTTTTGTCTGGGCGATGCGTGAGGCAATGGAGTCACCGAATCATCGTCAACGAGCTTGCTGGTACTCGTAGGGTTCTCGCCGTGACCCGCCTGATTTAAAGGTCAAGTGAGAGCTCGCATCTATTCTGGGGGTGAGATACGTGCAGCCTCCTCCTGGTATGTCTCTACACATAATTATGCCTGATGATGTGGAGGAGTTTATGAGGACCATCGAAAGGCCTGCACCCGGAGACGATCAAAAGGTAGTTGGGGAGGAGGCGGATTTGTTGTCAAAGGCTGCTGCGGCCGCCGACGAGGAGGAGCATAAGGATGACTATGTTGAGGAGGATAGGTATTCGTACCTCGTAAAGCGTATGAACGAAGACAACGATGTTTTTGGGATTATCATGTACAAAGCAAACCTGGAGGATGAGTGGAAGCCCGTAGTTGTATAATTGGAGTTGTGATGTACTTTTAGTTTGATTATCACTATCTACTGAAGTTTGCTGTATTCATCCGAGATGTGTATGCTACCTTATCTATTTTTAGTTTGTTGATCCAAGGTGTTTATGCTACCTTATGTAATGAAGTTTGTTTGTTTATGGTTGTTTATTTCAATATTGTGAATACGAGACCACCATGCAAAAGGATTTCAATTTTTGAGCCTTTTTCATTTTCTATAATTTATTTCATTGTGTTGTCAAAATTGCACGGATGACTAATCATATAAAATGGTTGGAAATTAGAGTTTTCTTTGTGGGTACTGCCTACATTAGTAATGTGGCAGGTGAAAATGATTTTCTATAATTTATTGGACAAAACTAGAGCACATTTGTAGTTCAAATTTGAATTACTTGATGTAAATCACCAGAAATTCAATAAATCAATGGAAAATGGCAACATCACTCAGAAATTCATGAAAAATTGGTAGCTGCAATCACATGTGGATTAATGTGAAAATTGTAATGGCACTATTTACAATATTATTTATGGCACTTGCTTCACAAAAAAGTCATGTATGGCACTAGAAAAATGAAAAGTTAACTTTTTATTAAACAAAATTTTAATTTTTTTGTGAATTATTGCTCACTATTGTAACACCCTTATTAGTTCCAAAAATGGTCATGTTATCATGTACAATGTCATGTAGATGCTCATGGGTATGGTGATCTTAGTTGAAAGTCATTGATCTTCATATGAGATAGGTCAGTTTTGTTAAGTTTTTTTTTTCAATTATGTGGTATTGTCAGTTTATCATTTTCCCCACAAGCCATTACACATGATAGGCCACCATGCAAAAGGATTTGAATCTTTGAGCATTTTTTCATTTTCTATAATTTATTTTATTGTGTTGTCAAAATGGCATGAATTACTAATCATATAAAATGGCTAGAAATTAGAGTTTTCTTTGTGGGTACTGCCTACATTAGTAATGTGGAAGGTGAAAATGATTTTTTAGAATTTATTGGACCAAACTAGAGCACACTTGTAGTTCAAATTTGAATTACTTGATGTAAATCGCCGAAAATTCAATAAATCAATGGAAAATGGCAACATAACTCAGAAATTCATGAAAAATTGGCAGCTGCAATCACATGTGGTATAATTCATGTGAAAATTGTAATGGCACAATTTACAATATTATTTATGGCACTTGCTTCACAAAAAAGTCATGTATGGCACTAGAAAAATGAAAAATAACTTTTTATTAACCAAATCTTTAATTTTTTGTGAATTATTGCTCACTATTGTAACACCCTTGTTAGTTCCAAAAATGGTCATGTTATCATGTACAGTGTCATGTAGATGCTCATGGGTATGGTGATCTTAGTTGAAAGTCATTGATCTTCATATGAGATAGGTCAGTTTTGTGAAAAAAAAATTCAAGTATGTGGTATTGTCAGTTTATCATTTTTCCCACAAGCCATTACACATGAGAGGCCACCATGCAAAAGGATTTGAATTTTTGAGCATTTTTTCATTTTCTATAATTTATTTCATTGTGTTGTCAAAATTGCACGGATGTCTAATCATATAAAATGGTTATTAGAGTTTTCTTTTTGGGTACTGCCTACATTAGTAATGTGGAAGGTGAAAATGATTTTTAGAATTTATTGGACCAAACTAGAGCACACTTGTAGTTCAAATTTGAATTACTTGATCTAAATCGCCGAAAATTCTATAAATCAATGGAAAATGGCAACATCACTCAGAAATTCATGAAAAAATGTCAGCTACAATCACATGTGGTATAATTCATGTGAAAATTGTAATGGCACTATTTACAATATTATTTATGGCACTTGCTTCACAAAAAAAGTCATGCATGGCACTAAAAAAATGAAAATTTAACTTTTTACTTGTGATATTGTTAGTTTATGGTTTTTCCCACAAGACATTGCACATAAGAGGGCCCCATACAAAAGGATTTCAATTTTTGAGCCTTTTTTCCCTTTTCTATAATTTATTTCAATGTGTTGTCAAAATTGCATGGATGACTAATCATATAAAATGGTTGGGAATTATAGTTTTGTTTGTGGGTATTGCCTACATTCCTAATGTGGAAGGAGAAAATGATTTTTTAGAATTTATTGGACCAAACTAGAGCACACTTGTAGTTCAAATTTGAATTACTTGATGTAAATCGCCGGAAATTCAATAAATCAATGAAAAATGGCAACATCACTCGGAAATTCATCAAAAATTGGTAGTTGGAATACCATGTGGTATAGTTCATGTGAAAGTTGTAATTGTACTATTTACAATATTATTTATGGCACTTGCTTCACAAAAAAGTCATGTATGGCAGTAGAAAAATGAAAAATAACCTTTTTATTTGAGATATTGTCAGTTTATGGTTTTTCCCACAAGTCCTTGCACATAAGAGGGCCCCATGCACAAGAATTTTAATTTTTTTTCCTTTTTATTTTTTTTCTATAATTTATTTTCAGAATTGATGAGTCATTTCAAGTGCATGCAAAACAACTCGAAATACAATCTTTCCAAATGATTTGCGCACATATTCAATATGAATTCATACATATTTTATTCAAATAAACGACAACTTTGGCATGACCCTACTCCCAAATCCGAAACTAATATTCTTCGGCAACCTACGAGCGGCACGCGACAATGACCACGTCGAAGCTCAAACCATTCCAGAAGGCACGTCTCCGGCGATGTTAAAGCGCAGCATCGGGTTGGGTCGTCGGACTGCTGGATCCGAGCGACGTGGTCCTGGTCGAGGATTTGTGGCCAGGTTGGGGCATTAGGCTCGAACCCTAGATGTGCCCTCTCCTCTGGCGTCAGACATGCCCGAAACCTACGGGCGGCGCGCGCAAAGGCAACCGTTCCGATGGGGGGTGACAGGCACCACAAGAAGACCCCCTAACTCAGAATCCATCCCACCGGTAGGCGCGTGTCCGGCGGCACCGGGATGTCACAGATGGCGAGAAGCTCGGCTTCACGGACAGTGATGCTGCGCGGCCACGCCATGGAAGCGAAAGGGAAGGAGGGAGAGGAGAGCTAGGGTTTGTGCTGCAGTGGAGCCGGCGGCGGATAAGGTTGTGGAGGCGAGCGGCGAAATCTAGCGGGGGCTGCATATATGGCAAGAGAAGGGGTGGGTTGTGGCGTTAAACCGCCATTAATCGGAGCGGCTGCATGACTCCCGGTGTGTGAAAACGCGGGCGGAGATGCTTACAGCAGGCGACGCTGATTCAGTTCTGCATGCCAACGCGAATGCATGCGACCACCGTGCCCACCGAATGCATGCGGCCTTACATGTCGGTCCCACGCGAATGCATGCAGCCGTCGTGCCTAGCCGAATGCATGCGGCCTTACATGTCGGTCCCACGTGAATTCATGCCGCCTTCAGTCCTAAGCGAATGCATGCGGCCTTACATGTCGGCCCCACGAGTCAGCACCGACGAAGTAATGGTCAAAGGCTTTGATCGGACGGCAAGGCACTATTTGGCATTTTGTGAGGCGCGGGTGAGTGGAGGAGGGCAAAAGTGAGTAAACTAGATGGGCTGGGGAAAACTGAGCACAACTAAGGAGGGGCACAGAAATAGAAATCCCTTCTCCTTTTACCCTATTTGTGAAGAGAAGAGAGTGAAATCTATTACCCCAATCTGGAACCCCTTCTCGCTTAGGAATGTCGTAAGGTGATCATACCAAGCATGAGGTGCATGTTTAAGTCCATAGAGCGCCTTATGGAGTTCATAAACGTGAGAGGGGTGATCGGGGTCTTCGAAACCGGGAGGTTGCTTGACGTACAACAACTCCTTAAGAGGACCATTAAGAAATGCACTCTTCACATCCATTTGATATAATTTAAAATCATGATGAGAGGCATATGTGATAACCCACAAGTATAGGGGATCACAACAGTTTTCAAGGGTAGAGTATTCAACCCAAATTTATTGATTCGACACAAGGGGAGCCAAAGAATATTTGCAAGTATTAGCAGTTGAGTTGTCAATTCAACCACACCTGAAAGACTTAATATCTGCAGCAAAGTATATAGTAGCAAAGTAGTATGATAGTAATGGTAAAAGTGGCAATAGTAACAGTAGCAGTTTTGTAGTGATTGTAACAGCAGCAACGACAAAAGTAACTTAGCAAGGATCAATATGTGAAAAGCTCGTAGGCATTGGATCAGCGATGGATAATTGTGTTGGATAATATTCATCATGTAGCAGTCATAACCTAGGACGACACAGAACTATCTCCAATTCATCAATGTAATGTAGGCATGTACTCCGTATATAGTCACACATGCTTATGAAAAAGAACTTGCATGACATCTTTTGTCCTACCCTCCTGTGGCAGCGGGGTCCATAAGGAAACTAGGGGATATTAAGGCCTCCTTTTAATAGTGAACCGGAACAAAGCATTAGCACTTAGTGAATACCTGAAGTCCTCAAACTAAGGTAATCACCGGAAAGAATCCCAATTATTGTCACCTTGGGGTATGCGGATCATAACTCGTAATAGGTGTCTACAACTTGCAATATAGGATCAAGAACACACATATATTCATGAAAACATAATAGGTTCAGATCTGAAATCATGGCACTCGGGCCCTAGTGACAAGCATTAAGCATAGCAAACTCATAGCAACATCAATCTCAGAACATAGTGGATACTAGGGATCAAGCCCTAACAAAACTAACTCGATTACATGATAAATCTCATCCAACCCATCAGCGTCCAGCAAGCCTACGAAGGAATTAATCACTCCCGGCGATGAGCATCATGAAATTGTCGGTGGAGGAAGGTTGATGATGATGACGGCATCGGATTCCACCCTTCGGAGCCCCGAACGGACTCTAGATCAGCCCTCCCGATGAAGAACAGGAGGTGGCGGTGGCTCCGTATCGTAAAATGCGATGAATCCTTCTCTCTGATTTTTTTTCTCCGCGAATAGGTATATATGGAGTTGGAGTTATGGTTGCCGGAGCTCCAGGGGGCCCACAAGCAAGGTAGGCGTGCCCTGGGGGGTGGGCGCGCCCCCAGAGCTTGTGGCTCCTGGGTGGCCCCCTCTAGTATCATTTTTCGCTAGTATTTTTTATATATTCCAGAAATATTCTCCATAAATTTTCAGGTCAATGCGAGAACTTTGTTTTCTGCACAAAAATAACACCATGGCAACTCTGCTGAAAACATCGTCAGTCTGGGTTAGTTCCATTCAAATCATGCAAATTAGAGTCCAAAACAAGGGCAAAAGAGTTTGGAAAAGTAGATAGGATGGAGACGTATCAACTCCCCCAAGCTTGACCCATTGTTTGTCCTCAAGCAATTCCGTTGAGAAACTGAAAGTGACAAAGAAAAAAAAATTACAAACTCTGTTTGATCTTGTTGTTGCAAATATGTCTAACCAATGTTCTGGTTTTCAGCAAAGATTATGAACTAACCATATTCACAATAACATTTAGGTCTCACATTTACTCATATCAATAGCATAAAAAACTAGTGAGTAATAATAAGATATCTCGGATGACAACACTTTTTCAAAACAATCATGATATAATATGATATAATGGTATCTCGCTAGCCCTTTCTGAGACCGCAAAACATAAATGCAGAGCATCCCTGAAGTTCAAGCAATGACTAGACATTATAATTCATGGCAAAAGAGATCCAGTCATACGCAACATCAATTAAAAACAAAGCATATAAATGACAGAAGTGCTCTCCAGCTGGGGCTTTAATAAGAAGATGATGACTCAACAATAAAAGTAAATGGATAGGCCCTTCGCAGAGGTAATCAGGGATTTGCAGAGGTGCCAGAGCTCGAAACTTTTAAAACAGAGATGAATATAATTTTGAGAGGTATGCTTTCATTGTCAACATAACAACCGAGAGATTTCACTATCTTCCATGCTAGACACAGTATAGGCGGTTCCCAAACAGAATGGTAAAGTTTTTACTCCCCCTCCACCAACAATCACAAGCCATGGCTAGCCGAATCCTCGAGTACCCTCCATACCAACAACAATCGGGGGGAGTTTTGTTTCATTATTATATTTTGATTTTGATCATAGGACTGGGCATCCCGATTACCAGCCACTTTCTCATGAATGAAAAGCGAATAAACACTCATCGTGAGAATAACCCACCTAGCATGGAAGATACTGACAGCCCCCAGTCGCTACTTGAGCGATTCGGACATATAAAACAGATTATTATTTGAAGGTTTAGAGTTTGGCACATGCAAATTTACTTGGAACGGCAGGTAAATACCGCATATAAGTAGGTATGGTGGACTCATATGGAACAACTTTGTGTTTAAGGAAGTAGATGCACAAGCAGTATTCCCTCTTAGTACAAGTGAAGGCTAGCAAATAGATTGAGGAGTGACCAACTAGAGAGCAACAATGGTCATAAACATGCATTGAGATTAATCAACATTGGGTGCAAGCATGAGTAGGATATAAATCACCATGAACATAAATATCATGGAGGCTATGTTGTTTTTGATTCAACTACATGCGTGAACATGTGCCAAGTCAAGCCACTCGAATCATTCAGAGGAGGATACCATCCTATCATACTACATCATAACCATTTTAAATGCATGTTGGCACACAAGATAAACCATTATCCACTCCTAGCTAATTAAGCATGGCATGAGTAACAATGATCTCTAATTGTCATTGTAAACATGTTTCATTCATAATAGGCTGAATCAAGAACAATGAGCTAATAATATTTACAAAAACAAAATAGGTCGAGTTCATACCAGCTTTTCCTCATCTCAATCATTTCATCAAATTTTGTCATTATTGCCTTTCACTTGCATGACCGAACGATGTGAATAATAATAATAATAACAATAGTGCACGTGCCTTCGACTAAGCTAGAATCTGCAAACATTTATTCATAGGAGAAGACAAGGTAATATGGGCTCTTTGTTAGATCAACAATAGTGCATATGAGAGCCACTCAACATTTTCATCGTGGTATTCTCCTTACGACCCAAAGAAAAGAAAAGAATTTCAAAGAAACACGCTGAAATATTTTTGGAGTTTTTGATTGTTTTTTTTAGAAGAAAGCAAATTACCGAAAGAAAAATGAAAACGAGAAAAACTATTTACACGGGAAAGATCCCAACAAGTAAAAGAAGAACGAGAAATCTTTTTGGGTTTTATCAAAGTTTTTCAAACACACAAGAAGAAAGCAAGAAAAATAAACTAACATGGATTCTACAATGAAAAAGGATGAACATCGACAACTAGAATGAATGTGTGATACATGAATGTAATGTCGGTAAGAAATACGTACTCCCCCAAGCTTAGGCTTTTTGCCTAAGTTGTTCTATGGCCACGACTCGAAATAACCCTCTCCTGGATACTGCGGAGGGTCCTGAGGGTTCCACTGGTTGGCGAGCTTCGATGGCTCCCACTGATAAACAGGCTCCAGATATGGCTCAGGTGCTGGGGGTTGTGCTAGACCCCAGTGTGCATAAATGTCCTCAGGCATAATAATGTACCTGCCAGAATAAATATTGAACAAAGAAGGTGCAGGCAAGGTAATAATCTGACGAGTGCCCTGACTGAACACTAAGTTGTAGAGGAGTCGCTTTTGCTTGTGTTTGTCAATAAAATTATGTGCTACCATACTATCATAATCTAAATATTTAGTGGGAAGCAGCATCTCCTCCTTCTCATCATGCCTAATAGGAATCTCAAAATGTGCTGCGAGGCGGGAGGCATAGACACCTCCAAAAATACTACCCTTCGAATGATTTGTGTGTAACCGCCGAGCAACCATGGCACCCAAACTAAAAGTTCTATCAGCATATAAAGCATGATGCAGAATAGCAAGGTCAGGTGCACTAAGGCCTCCACTCTCCCCACGACCTATCAGACATCTCCCGGCAAATAATGCATAGTAACGTAAAATGGGAAAATGTAAACTCGCTTCTGACACTCCTCTCTCTTCCCCCACAGTAGTTTGAAAAATAAAGTCCTCCATGTCTCTAGGACGTGGCTCAACGATACGGCCCTCAGAAGGTATTTTGCAAGCATTGCAAAAATCATATAATGTCATTTCCTTAGGCACATCATACAAGTGAAACTCTACCATGGGTGGTTCCTTCTTAGGATAAAAGTGAAAATTTTGCACGAAGGTATTAGTGAGTAGGAGGTATTGGTCGCACTTATCTTGGAGGAAGGGAATGATGCAGGCCTTGTCCGCCAAATAATAGAAATCCTCATAAATTCCCACCTCCTTCAAGAATATGTCACTTGGCCACTCACACGGCCGAATTTCCGCCGCACGAGGAAGATTGTACTTGGGATTTTTCTTCGGAGTTTACTCCGAATCTCGACTAGATGAGCCCCTTAACCACCTCCTCATGGTTCTCTTTTTCTCTCATTTTTTTGAAATTTTAGTGACTCAAAATAAAAGTGAACCAAACTTAACAAAATTGATAGCAAATTCTCCTACAAGTGTCTAGAAGCTATATCATGCAACAAAACTACTTTGAACCATATAAATTTGACATGCAAGCTCAAGAACATGGTCACCACAACAGCAAAAATTTGCAATGTATAAAGCACTAGCGCAAAAATTAATTGGACCAATGGAGGAGTCACATAACGATGAACAATCCCCCAAAACAGTTTAGAAAACGGAGCTCCGAGCAAGGAGATCGAAAATGGCAGCAAGATGAGCAAGAACACGAGTTTGCGAAAGTTTGTGATTTTTTTCTAGAGGAAGAAGAAGAGCATGGGTGGCTGGAATAAGTGAGGGGGCCTACGTGGGCCCCATAAGCCTGCATGGCGTGCCTAGGGGGTGGGCACGCCCTGTGAGCTTGTGGCTCACAGGTGCACCCCCCCTGGGGTGTGTTCAGTGCCAAAGTTTTTCAAATATTCTAGAAAAAATCATATAAAATTTTCAGGGCATTTGGAGAGCTTTTATTTTCTGGTCCTTTTTTATTGCATGGATAATTCAGAAAATAGTAAAATAATAGCATTTCTACTTTATTAATTCTAAATAACAGAAAGTAAAAAGTGGGTACAGAAAGTTGTGTTTACTAAATTCATCCATCACATGCCCGTCAAAAGGAATCCATTAATAAGGTTGATCAAGTCTTATTAACAAACTTCTTCCGAATGACATGAAACTGGAGAATCTTCGTATAGCACTAGGTTACCTCAACGGGGATATGCATGTTCGCAAAAATAAGAATTTCATATTTCTTTTTAACAGTAGGAATAGGGAATTCAAAACCTCCAATAGTAATCATTGAAAATTTTCCAATAGAGTTGATACTATTCACTTGAGGTTGTTTCTTCGGAAAGTGTATCATATGCTCATTACCGTTGACATGAAAAGTGACATTGCCTTTGT
The DNA here is from genome assembly GCA_011799875.1 of Thinopyrum elongatum. Lineage (NCBI taxonomy): Eukaryota > Viridiplantae > Streptophyta > Magnoliopsida > Poales > Poaceae > Thinopyrum > Thinopyrum elongatum. The sequence continues at coordinate 282,186,390 of CM022302.1, read as the reverse complement.
TGCAATCAATAACAGCCCCTGCAGTATTCAAAAAGGGTCTACCAAGTATGATCGACATACTGTCGTCCTCGGGTATATCAAGAATAACAAAGTCCGTTAAGATAGTAACATTTGCAACTATGACAGGCACATCCTCACAAATACCAATGGGTATAGCAGTTGATTTATCAGCCATTTGGAAAGAGATTTCAGTTGGTGTCAACTTATTCAAATCAAGTCTTCGGTACAAAGAGAAAGGCATAACACTAACAACGGCTCCTAGATCACACAAGGCAGTTTTAACATAGTTTCTTTTAATAGAGCAAGGTATAGTTGGTATTCCTGGGTCTCCTAGTTTCTTTGGTATTCCATCCTTAAATGTACAATTAGCAAGCATAGTGGAAATTTCAGCTTCCGGTATCTTTCTTTTATTTGTAGCAATATCTTTCATGTACTTAGCATAAGGAGTCATTTTCAAAATATCAGTCAAACGTAAGCGCAAAAAGACAGGTCTAAGCATTTCAACAAAGCGCTCAAATTCTTCATCATCTTTATTCTTTGAAGCTTTAGGAGGAAAGGGCATGGGTTTCCGAACCCATGGTTCTCTTTCTTTACCATGTTTCCTAGCAATGAAGTCTCTCTTATCATATCTTTTATTCTTGGGTTGTGTGTTATCAAGATCAACAACAGGTTCTATCTCTACATCATAATCATTATTAGGTTGAGCATCAACATGAACATCATCATTATCATTATTACTAGGTTCATGTTCATCACCAGATTGTGTTTCAGCATCAAATATAGAAATATCATTTGGATTCTCAGGTGTGTCTATAATAGGTTCACTAGAATCATGCAAAGTCCTATCATCTTTCTTTTTAGGAGGACTAGGTGCATCAGTATTAATTCTCTGAGAATCTTGTTCAATTCTCTTAGGATGACCTTCAGGATACAAAGGTTCCTAAGTCATTTTACCACCCCTAGTCATAACCCTAACAGCATGATCATTCATCTTATTGTTCATCTCATTTAGCAAATCATTTTGTGCCTTGAGAACTTGTTCTACTTGAGTTTTCATCATGGAAGCATGTTTACTAACAATCTTGAGATCATTAACAGTTCTAAACATATAGTCACTCAAGCATTCAATCATATAAGCATTATGTTTCAATTGTCTACTAACATATGCATTGAAGTTTTCTTGTTTAACAATAAAGTTGTCAAATTCATCCAAGCATTGACTAGCAGATTTAGCATAAGGAATATCACCTTCATCAAATCTATAGAGAGAATTTACCGCTACTACCTGTATCGGGGGTATTAAGACCATGTATTTCTTCAATAGGTGGTAAATTCTTAACATCTTCAGCTCTAATACCTTTTTCTTTCATAGATTTCTTTGCCTCTTGCATATCTTCAGGACTGAGAAATAGAATACCCGTCTTCTTTGGAGTTGGCTTAGGTGGTGGTTCGGGAAGAGTCCAATCATTATCATTACTCAATATATTATTCAATAATTCTTCTTCTTGTTCAACGGTTCATTCCCTGAAAACACAACCAGCACAACTATCTAGGTGGTCCCTAGAAGCATCGGTTAGTCCACTATAAAAGATATCAAGTATTTCATTTTTCTTGAGAGGATGATAAGACAAAGCATTAAGTAATTGGAGAAGCCTACCCCAAGCTTGTGGGAGACTCTCTTCTTCAGTTTGCACAAAGTTAAATATTTCTTGTAAAGCGACTTGTTTCTTATGAGCAAGAAAATATTTTTTAGAGAAGTAATATATCATATCCTAGGGACTACACACACAAACAGGAGCAAGAGAATTATACCATGTCTTAGCATCACCTTTTAACGAGAAAGGAAACAACTTAAGAATATAATAGGAGCAAATTTTTTCCTCATGAGCAAATAGGGTGGCTATGTCATTCAGTTTAGTAACAACAGTTTCAGATTCATAACCATGGAAAGGATCAGATTCAACCAAAGTAATTAACTCAGGATCGACAGAGAATTCATAATCCTTATCAGTAACAAAGATAGGTGAAGTAGCAAACTTAGGATCATATTTCATTCTAGTATTCAAAGATTTTTCTTTCAACTTGCATAGTAATTTCTTAAGATCATCTCTATCCTTACAAGCAAGAAAGTCCCTAGCTACCTCTCCATCCATAACATAACCCTCAGGTATATTAGGCAATTCATATCTAGGAGTGCTAAATCTAATAGGCGTTTCAAAGTTTTTAGATTCAATAATTTCATCAGTTTCAGCATTCTCATTTTCTTTAGTTCTAGTAAGTTGTTCATCAAGAAATTCACCCAGTGGCACAATCTTATCAAGCAAAGTACTAGCATCATCATAAGCATCATTCATAGCAAAAGTAGCATCATGAATTACTTGCAACATATCAGGATTAATAGCAGGTGGTGGTGTCACAAGCTTACTCAAAACAGAAGGTGAATCAAGTGCAGAGCTAGATGGTAGTTCCTTACCTCCCCTTGTCCTAGAGGGAACAATCTTGGTTTCGGTATCTTTCAGATTCTTCATAGTGATCAACAGATATAAATCCCAAGTGACTCGGCAAATAGAGCTATACTCCCCGGCAACGGCGCTAGAAAAAGGTCTTGATAACCCACAAGTATAGGGGATCACAACAGTTTTCGAGGGTAGAGTATTCAACCCAAATTTATTGATTCAACACAAGGGGAGCCAAAGAATATTTGCAAGTATTAGCAGTTGAGTTGTCAATTCAGCCACACCTGAAAGACTTAATATCTGTAGCAAAGTATTTAGTAGCAAAGTAGTATGATAGTAACGGTAACAGTGGCAATAGTAACAGTAGCAGTTTTGTAGTGATTGTAATAGCAGCAGCGACAAAAGTAACTTAGCAAGGATCAATATGTGAAAAGCTCGTAGGCATTGGATCAGCGATGGATAATTGTGTTGGATAATATTCATCATGTAGCAGTCATAACCTAGGGTGACACAGAACTAGCTCCAATTCGTCAATGTAATGTAAGCATGTATTCCGCATATAGTCATACATGCTTATGGAAAAGAACTTGCATGACATCTTTTGTCCTACCCTCCCATGGCTGCGGGGTCCATAAGGAAACTAAGGGATATTAAGGCCTCCTTTTAATAAAGAACCAGAACAAAGCATTATCACTTAGTGAATACATGAACTCCTCAAACTACAGTAGTCACCGGAAAGAATCCCAGTTATTGTCACCTTGGGGTATGCAGATCATAACTCATAATAGGTGTCTACAACTTGCAAGATAGGATCAAAAACACACATATATTCATGAAAACATAATAGGTTCAGATTTGAAATCATGGCACTCGGGACCTAGTGACAAGTATTAAGCATAGAAAAGTCATAGCAACATCATCTCATAACATAGTGGATACTAGGGATCAAGCCCTAACAAAACTAACTCGATTACATGATAAATCTCATCCAACCCATCACTATCCAGCAAGACTACAAAGAAATTACTCACTCCCAGCTATGAGTATCATGAAATTGGCGGTGGAGGAAGGTTGATGATGACGACGGCGTCGGATTCCACCCTTCGGAGCCCCAAACGGACTCCAGATCAGCCCTCCCGATGAAGAACAGGAGGTGGCGGCGGCTCCATATCGTAAAACGCGACGAATCCTTCTCTCTGATTTTTTTCCATGAATAGGTATATATGGAGTTGGAGTTAGGGTTGCCGGAGCTCCAGGGGGCCCACAAGCCTGGTAGGTGCGCCCTGGGGGGTGGGCGCGCCCCCAGAGCTTGTGGCTCCTAGGTGGTCCCCCTTTGGTATCTTTTTCCGCCATTATTTTTTATATATTCCAGAAATATTCTTAGTAAATTTTCTGGTCAATCCGAGAATTTGATTTCTGCACAAAAATAACACCATGGCAATTCTGCTGAAAACATCGTCAGTTCGGGTTAGTTCCATTCAAATCATGCAAATTAGAGTCCAAAACAAGGGCAAAAGAGTTTAGAAAAGTAGATACGATGGAGACGTATCAATATGCAAGCAAAATGTCAATGGACTCAAGACGGGCAATGGGGGCAATGGGTTCCTCAAAGTCCAAACCTTCAACTTGGGTGAATCCTTGTGCCACTGACCTTGCCTTGTTTCTAGTTACTTGTCCATGTTCATCTTGTTTGTTCTTGAAGATCCACTTTGTTCCAATGACATTATGGTGCTCCTTGGGTCTCTCCACAAGAGTCCATACTTTGTTGCGGGTGAAGTTGCTGAATTCTTCATGCATGGCATCAACCCAATCTGGGTCGCCAAGTGCCTCTTCAACCTTAAGGGGCTCAACACAAGAGACAAATGAGTGATGTTCACAAAAGTTTGCCAAACGTCTACGAGTAGTTACCCCCTTTTTCATGCTTCCAAAAATGTTCTCGGTGATATGTTGTAGATGCTTTAGCTTGGCGGCCACTTTTTGCTCTTTGAGTGCAAGCTCTTCTTCACTAGGTTTTGAACTTGTTAAAGAAGCTTGCCCTTGAGAATGTTTTAGCCTTGGAGACACCCATCTCTTCACAACCACAAGCTCTTGTTCATTATGAAGTGATGATGTGGAGGACACTTGTGGTTGGGGTGGATCTTGATCTTGAACTTGAGCTTGATCTTGAGCCTCAATAATTGGTTCTTTACCATTTGGTCGAACTTGCCCTTGATCTTGCTGGGGAACATGAGGGACTTGATCTTGTTCTTGGATAGGCTCATGATCTCCCATGGCATCTTGCACATGTGGTGGAGGTGATGACTTCCTTGTGGAGATTCCACAAGAGGGGCTCTTACTCTTTCTTCTTCTACTTGGACTTGGGGTGTTTCTTGTGGACGAATGTGGCCTATCCCCATAGTCCTTATAGCTTGTGAAGGAGCCTCATCACCTACAACACTAGGAACAATTTTCTCCACACGGGAGCCGTTATCTTCATCAAAATCCACATTTACCGGTTCCTCAATGCATCCAGTGGACTTGTTGAGAACTCAGAAAGCATGAGAGTTTGATGCACATCTAACAAATATGCCCTCATAAGTTTTAGGCTCAAACTTTGCTAAACGGGATTTTTTGTTTAGAATGAAACACTTACAACCAAATACTCGAAAGTATTTGACGTTAGGCTTTCTCCCGATTGGGGAGTTCATATGGGGTCTTGTTCTTGAGCTTGCGAAGGTAAATCTGGTTTGAAGCATGATACGCGGTGTTGATAGCTTCGCCCCAAAGCTTGTATGGAGACTTGTACTCATCAAGCATGGTCCTAGCCATCTCAATGAGAGTCCGATTCTTCCTCGCCGTAACACCATTTTGTTGGGGAGTATATGGTGCGGCATATTGATGATTTACCCCCTCATCACTCAAGAACTCGTCCATCGTGTAATTCTTGAACTCGGTGCCGTTGTCACTTTGAATTACCTTGATCTCACAATTATGTTGACGTTGAGCTTCTTCGGCAAAGTTGATGAAGGTGTCTTGTGTTTCATCTTTAGTCTTGACAAACAACACCCATGTATATCTTGTGTAATCATCGATAATGACAAGGCAATACCTCCTCCCTCCCATGCTATCATAAGAAGGAGGCCCAAAGAGATCCAAGTGGATAAGCTCGAGAGGCCTCAAGGTGGTAATGACAGTCTTCACTTTATGAGCTTTTTCATGTAGTTTTCTAGCACTGCAAGCACAACAAGGACGATCTTTTGCAAAAGACACATTGGTTAGTCCAAGGATGTGCTCCCCCTTTAAGAGAGCTTGTAAATTTCTCATGCCAACATGAGCTAGCTGTTAGTGCCATAGCCACCCCACATCGGCCTTGGCCATTAGGCATGTTGCAAGATGAGTTTTCTCTTTTGAGAAATCAATCACGTAAAGGTTGTCTTCAACATGCCCAACAAAGACCACTTTGAGATTGCTCCTCTTAAAGACGGTCACATGAAATTCACCGAAATGAGAATCATAACCAGCACGTGCCAATTGAATCGTTGAAAGTAAGTTGTAGTGAAGGGATTGAACAAGCTTGACATTCGGAAGTGATGAATCACTAGAGATTACCACCTTGCCCAAACCCAATACCTTGACCTTGCTATTGTCACCAAAGGAGATGTTCAAAGATGCCTTGAGCAAATCAACGACCTCCACAAGCATCTCCCTCTCTCCGATCATATGATTGGTGCATCCACATTCGATCACCCATTGTGTTCCACCAGAGATATAGTCACTGGTACAATGAGGTGCTATACAAACGGTTTCTAACCCCTTTCTGGGACGACATTTTGAACCGTCGCCTAGTGAGTGTGTGCGATAGGGGGGGGGGGTCTTTCCCACACGACCCAGAAACCATCAGGGATAGGCCCTACAGTCACACACGCTCGGCAAAATGAGGTCGTGTGCGACGGGCGAGCGATAAAATGCGATTATACATACAGTTGTGTTAAAAAATATAATTATACAGGCCAAATCATTTCCAGTCGTAAGTACATCCCACACAGTCAGTCTCGGCTAAATGTTTCCGTTCGTATGTACATTCCACACAGTCAATCCAAGGAATACGTTTTCGTTAGTATGTACATCCCACACAATCAATCCAAGAAGTACGTTTTCGTTCATATATACATCCCACAGAGTCACTCCAAGGAAAACGTTTCCGTTCGCAGGTACATCACACACAATTTTCCCCATTAAATTATTTGTGATAGCGTTGCCATTGCAAACGATATTAACAATTTTATCGTTTGCGTTATTGAATGCATCACACACGGTGCGTAGAAGAAACTGTGTGGCATAGGCTGTTCATCACACACACTTTTTATATGGTAAACATTTGCGCAAGGTGGCCTAACACAAACAGTTTTCAAGAGGAAGCCGTGTGTGATTGTTCAATGATCCAACACATTTTATTCCTAGAAACTGTGTGCGTTGTCTGAGGTCATCGCCCACGGTGTTTTCTCAATGGCCGTTTGCAATAGAAAAACCCAATTAGCAGGCTAATTGGCCATTAGCAGGCTAATTGTCACATTATTAATAATCCATTTATTAATCTAATTGACATTTCATATTAAGCACACAATATATTTCATTTTCGTATTAAGGAAGCCGGATTTTATAATTGAAATACATCAAAGTACAACATCATATAGCTTCAGCACTCAGCTACCCCATTACATAACTGCACCAGCACCAAGTTTCACATGCAAGATCTATAACCTTTTGAAATTAGCATCATAGACGGTACATAGACAGATGAATCTCATCTAGAAAACTGCTGAAGCGGAAGGCGAATATTGAGCCTTCATTGATGTTGAAGGTCTTTGCAACTTTAGGCCAGTGCCTGTGGATGATTGACCGTCCATCCTTCGTCCTCTTCAGGAACACTTCAATATTGAACCGTGGGTGTTGTATGAATACCTTCCTCGCCTCCTGACCATACAGGTGGTTTGAGAGGTAATCATCAGTGAACTGCTTTGGAAAGGCCTGAAAACAAGGATGTTCATAAATATCTTCTCTAGATTGGAAATGGGGCAAAGGAATAAAAAACCAAGGTATAATAGTTAGTACCATCCTGTAGTGAGCTGATGTCTTCTTCATTGTGCACACAAAGATCTTGTTATTTTCTATCGCTAATTTCTTTATCCTAACAATCTTTCTGAGTTTCTTGACTTGACTGATATTCATGAACAACACATTTCCTCATATGCAAAAAGGGTCGAACAGTGAGTCAAAACCTCTGATAGCAGGACCTACATGTGCAAGACCAAATTGTTAAAAACCTAAATATTAGAATGGTTCCTGCAGTTGCACAATAATGTGCTATTAGACAAAGGACCATGCATGTGCAAACCTCGATTGTAAATCTTAGTGCTTCCCATTGTTTCCCTGCAACACATATAATGTAGTTAGTGATCAGGTTAAGTGAGGGTTTGCATGCTATCAGTAAAATATGTTGATGAAAAATAAGCACATTGCAGATTCATCAGATTAATTCGAGCCACATGGAAAACCCATTTATCCAAACCAAGCATGATTAAGAACTAGGAAATATAGCAATTGTATATGTTTCTCATGTATTAAGTGCAGCCAAATTCGATTTATTCCTCACGTGCACAACAATACAAAATTCTACCCACGACAACTGGACATCGCATTGCAGAATTGAACCAAGCAGTTAAGTAAACACCACAACAAATGAACCAATCATTAGCTGTGCACAATATAACATACTCCTAATAGAAGATCAGACAGTTAACCAAACCAAGCAAGCTTAACAACTTGGAAATATAGCAATTGTATTTGTTTCTCATGTATTTAGTACAGCCAAATTTGATTTATTTCTCACATGGTATACAATAACAAAATGCACCCCCAACAATTGGACATTGCATTGCAGAATTGAACCAAACAGTTAACTAAACACCACAACAAATGAACCAAATGTTAACTAAGCACCACATTGCATAATATATAACATACTAGAAGATCAGATAGTTAACCAAACCAAGCATGTTTGACAACTTGAAAATATAGCAATTGTATTTGTTTCTCATGTATTTTGTATATATAAATTCAATTTATTTCTCACATGGAAGACAATACAAAATTGCACCCTGAAGAATTGAACATCACATTTGCAGAATTGAACCAAACAGTTAACTGAACACGACAACTAATTAACCAAACAGTTAATAAGTGAGCACCACATTGCAGGACATATAGAACATATACACTAGAGCAACAAATTGCATGGTAAAAGTAGATAGGACAATTCACTAGAATTTGTTAAGGAAAGGCGGGAGCAGCACATGCAACGGGTAAACCGAGCATGCTTAACCGGCGTAGCTAGCAAACTAAACATAGGTCCTTATAGTGAGCTAATAAGACAAGCTACTCCTCATCGTCGGAGATATCAATGATGATTGGCTCCTTGGACATGGAAGAGGGCGAGGCCTCCACATCATGGGTGCCCTCGTCGTAGTGGTGAGTTGCCTGAGCCGCTCCGGGCACCAACCTGCTGGCTCTTGAGTTGAGGTAAGCATGGGCACGCTGAGAAAACACCTCGTAGTTTTCATCGAAGGCACCGACGGTGGCCTCGAGAAAATGCCATGAACTGTCATTTAAAGCAGCCAACCACGTCGTGGCGTCGGCGTCCGAGACGTCGATGATGGCCTCGACGGCGAGGTGCTCCTACAAGATCTGGGGGTCGGCACGAATGGCAGCCATCGCGACCTCATCCGTGCGTGCGACCGCGATTTGCTTCTCCGTTGCCAAATGCTCCTTGAGCTCCTGGCTATACTGCGTGCACCATGGCTTAGGGCGGTGCTTATTTGGGGGAGGGGTCGGTGATTTGGGTGGAAGGTGTCACGCCGGCGGTCGAGGCATGTGGGATGTGAAAAGAGGAGGAGGATGGGGGTCGGGTGTGGATTACCTGCATGGATCGACGAGGCCGAGCAACTTGAAGGAGGGTCGCCGGCGAGGAGGCGGCGCTACAAGCAAGGAGTGAAGGTTTCAACTTGGAAAGGAAGGCAGAAACAGAGGAAATGTGGCTTTTGGTAAGGGGGATGTGACGCCCCAAGACCGACGCTCCAGATGCCTTCCATTTATTTCGTTGTCGTTGTGTGTTTCAACTGTTTGTTGCCATGATCATGTTGAGTGCCTTGTCATGTCTTCGTTTCTTGCACCATGCTCATCTCACTTGTCATGTTGCATTGTACCCTGGCCATTTTGCATTTCATCATGCTCATCATGTGGGTTGCATTCTTCATATTGGTGTATTGTTGGTGTGCTATCCATCTTCATCTTTCCCATCAACTTTTCCACACAAGTGCACAACCTATCCACTCCTTCCTTTATTTCAAATTCTGGCTTTCATGTCAAGTGACATTGTTCATGCTTCCATTAATGTTCATTCTTTTCCTGATGCTAGTGCACCTCATCCTTAACCTCTCTGCCAAATTTCATCTCATTTGAAATTGTTTTGGTTAGGTTCAAAAATGCCTCAAGTTTGAATTATATTCAAACTTGTTTTATTTTTCTTCCTCTAAAAATGTCCAAACCAATTTTATCAAATAGAGCATAATTCCAGGAGCTTGAGGATATTTATATATCTGTCAAACTCCTCTCCTAGCCCCTGGCCTTTTCTTTTATTGCAGCTGTTTATTTAAATAAACAGAATTTGAAAAGAAATGGAAAAGGGGCTTACCTAGGCCTCCCGCAACCCGCAGCCCACCTAGGCGCCGCAGCCGCAGCAGCTACCAGCGGCCCAGCTCCAGCCTCCCGCAGCCCGCTAGCCCGCAAGTGACAGTCGTCGTCGACCTCCTGTACGGCAGGCCATCCAGAGGAACATGTCGGCGCACCTGGTGATTTGACGGCCGTCCGACGTCCTAGTGGTCTATAAATCTTGTCCTAGCCCTAGTCCCAACCTCCCTCATCCACTTCCACCCCTCTCCTTCCCTCCCCGCCGCCTAGGTAAGGCTCCACACCCTCGCCCTCGCCGCGTTCGCCATGACCCAAGCGAGCAAGAGCTCGAGCTCGGGGTAGCCTCTTCGTCGCACCTCCGACCTCTGCTACCGCTGTAGTGAGGACCACCAAGTTCCCCTACATCCTCCCCCGCAGCGCACACGGCCCCAGCGCCCCAGGAGCTCCCTCATCGTCGCCGTCTTCTTCCCCGCGTTCGGGACAGGATGTTGCCGGTTTCCCGCCGGTCCTCGCGTTGTCTCCATTGCACACATCGCCGCTTCTTTATGTCCTAGTTGAGCTAGGTACCTCCATCTTCGTCTCTGCCTTTTTCTCGCGCCCTCTAGTTGACCGTAGTTGTCGCCCTTGTCGTTCCATTGGCGCGCACCCCGTGCTCTGGCAAAGTGCGATTTTTTTGGTTGGTGTTGAAGTTGGTTCCGTAGCCGTGCCCATGCCCTCCGCTTCGGTTCCCCTCGCCACGCTGCTTCCCCGCGTTAGGACACACGCTCGCGCACCCATCCGCACACATGCGCTGCTCGCCGTGCGCCTTTCTTCCCTGTTTGCCGCGCCTCGCCATGGCCCCAAGCCGAGCGCGAGCTCATGCCCGAGTGCCCGCTCACTCGCGAGCCACCCCCACTCGCTCGCTAGAGCCCCCGCATGATCCCGCACACCCGCCGTCGCTCGCCTGCCGCCCACATCGCTGCGCTGCCCCTCACCGGCGCCGTGACCATCTTCTCCCTGCGGTGGAGAAGAAGGCTCAGCCTTCCCGGGCCACAAAAGAGGCCGAGCTCCTTCCTGGTCAACAGCCCGCACCTAGGTCAGCTGGTAGTCGCGCCGCGCCTCCACCCAGGCGACCCAGGTTCGAATCCCCCCAGGCGCAGCAATCCCCCCTTTTTATTTATTTTCTCCGACCCTATGACATGTGGCCCCACTGGTCATACACACACGCTCCCAGGCCCACATGCAAGCTTTTAAATAGCGGATAGCGGACTGGTTGCGGATTAGGGTCCGCGTAGCAGAATGCGGATAGTGGGCGATATTGCGGGCGCTGTGTCCACATAGCCAATTTTTAAAAAACACTCATAAATTTGAGATTGTTGTGTATATTTCTAGGCCATTGACAAAAAATATGACACTTAATTTGAGAAATCATCATTTATATAAGAATATAAACTATAATTGAACAATATTTGGTCGTGCAACCATGCAAGCAAAACACATTTACCAAAATAGATTACACAACAGAACAACAAGGACTTATATAGCGGGAGATATTGCGGATAGCGGATGATATAGCGGTCTAACAAGTGATATTGCGCCCGCATCATGACAACACGCTATTTTCTAACGCAACCTTAAACTAATAGCGGCAGGGTGACGCTACCACTATTGCGGCCGCAATAGCGGTGGTAGCGGACGCTATTTAAAAGCTTGCCCACTTGTCATCCCCTCTCCCCTCTGTTTTTCTTTTATTTTGTGTTAATTTCAGCTTATTCCATTTCTATAAAGTAGAATCTTTCCATTTCTGGCCATGTCCAAATCTGGGCATTCCTAATCTGGACATTTCCTTTTCTGTCTATTTCCAATTTAGGCAGTATTTGACTTAATGCACTTGTGAGTATTTTTCCATAGCAACCCCCACATATTATATATGTTCTTGGGCTAGAAAAATCCAATGAATTTATTGGTGGCATCCATTTCATCATTTGAGTAAGTTCATGCACATGTTATTTATACAGCATATGCCATTTTGTCATTTACATGTGATTTTGTGTGATTTTCATATGAGCACTTTCATGACATGGATAGGTCTGCAATCATGCCATCTTGCTACTAGTTTCATTGGCATGCCAGGATATATTTTGTAATGAGTGCCACAAGCTTGCAAACATGCCTACATGAATATGTTTCTGCCATAAACTACTCATATTTGCTAAGTCTGAAATCTGCTACATTAACATGCCATGTTTACTTGATGCTACCATCAAATCTATGCATAATATGGAGTTGTTCAGTGATCATGTTTTGAAGACCTTGTTATGCTCTATCCATCCATGCCCCTGTTTGCAATTATAGTCAAATGTAGCTTGTTATTTTCATGCTCTCAATCTGCTTAGTAGCATACTTTGTCAGCCTGATAACAGTAAGTTCATTTTTGTAAAATGCATAGTTAATGTTCTGTGCACCCTATGAGCTTGTGAGTAGTGCATTTGTAGAGGGTCATGTCCTCTACATGCTCATGCCTTTGGTGTAAATTAATAAAATGCTATGTCTGCTGTTGGGTGTCTCTCAAGTGAGCAACTTGATGTTATTTTCAGCATGCCCAGATTTCTGTAAGTCTGAGAAATCTGTTTTATTATCTTAGCTTCTTGTCTTGTTGGTTGCCATGAATATATTGCTCATATGCCCATGCCATATAATGTGGTTACTTGCCCATGTTGTATACTAGCATTTCATGCTCCTGTTTGCTATAATATGTTCATGTAGGATATAGTTTACTAGTCCTAAACTTTGCAATATGAATCTGTTTTGCCATTTTCAGTAAATTTCTGCCAAGTGTGTAAAACTGTTATCATTTGCCATTTTTCCATGCTGTTTTGATGATGTTCTAGTGAGTTTTAGAAATACATCAGTAAGCATGTTTTGAAGTAGATGCTATGCACTATCATGCCATGCCATTTGTTTCTTTGTTCAAGTTTTGCATCATAAATAAATGTTGCATCTAATGTGCCATGTTGCTGTTAATGTCAGGTTTGCATTCCATATTGTTTTGCTCACCGTGTGAACTCCGTGCATCCGTTCTCGATGATCTTTATATCGATTTCAACCGAAATCTTCCAATCTTTCCAGTGGCATACTTGAGTTACCAAGATTCTGCCCATATCCATCTTGTGTCCACCGTTTCTTTCCCGTTGGCGTATCCCTCGTACCGGTAGCCCCTTAGGTCCGTCTTTTGCATTCTTCCTATGCATTCATGTTCATCGTGCATGTAGCATGTGTTCTTTTCCATGTCATGTTTATGCTTGTGTGTTTACCATGTTGTTTGCTTCTTTCCGGGTGTGCTTCTTCTCGTGAGTTCCTGTTTCGTTGCGATCGTGAGGATTCGTTCGACTACGCTTGGTTCGTCTACGCCCGTTCATCTTTTTCATGGACTCGTTCTTCTTCCTAGCGGGATTTCAGGCAAGATGACCGTTACCCTGGATATCACTACTATCTTTGCTTTGCTAGTTGTCTCGATGCTATCACTATGTCGTGCTACCTACCACTTGTTTATCAAGCCTCCCAGATTGCCATGATAAGCCTCTAACTTTTTCCACCATCCCAGCAAGACGTTGATTGGCTATGTTACCGCTCTGCTCAGCCCCTCTTATAGCATTGCTAGTTGCAGGTGCAGTTGCGGGTTGTTCCATGTTGGAACATGGATATCTTGGGACATCACAATATCTCTTATTTAATTAATGCATCTATATACTTGGTAAAGGGTGGAAGGCTTGGCCATTTGCCTGGTGTTTTGTTCCACTCTTGCCGCCCTAGTTTCCGTCATACCGGTGTTATGTTCCTTGATTTTGCGTTCCTAACACGGTTGGGGTTTATGGGCCCCCCTTGACAGTTCGCTTGGAATAAAACTGTTCCAGCAAGGCCCAACATTGGTTTTACCATTTGCCTAATAACAACTAAAACTTGCATAGGGACCTGCCGGCCCCCGAGGTCTCTTAATAAACCCCCCGGGCCAGTGCTCCTCATGAGTGTTGGTCCACCTACCTAGCAGTCGGCGGTGCTGCCTCGGGGCAACTCGATGGTATTTTGGCTACCGTCCACTTCGCATAGACGGTGTTGTCCTGAGAACGAGATACGCGCGGCTCTTATCGGGGTATCGACGCACCGGGTGGTCTTGCTGGATTTGTTTTACCATTGTCGAAATGTCTTGTGAACAGGGATTCTGAGCTTGATCGGGTTGTTCTGGGAGGAGGATTTTCCTCCGTTGATCGTGAGAGTTTGTGATGGACTAAGTTGGGACACCCCTGCAGGGTTTGATCTTTCGAAAACCGTGCCCGTGGTTATGTGGCAGATGGGAATTTTTAATATCCGGTTGTAGAGAACTTGACACAAGATCCGAAATAAAATACACCAACCGCGTGTGTAACCGTGATCGTCTCTTTTCAACGAAGGTCGAGAAGAGAACACGGTGGGGTTATGTTTGAATGTAAGTAGTTCAGGATCACTTCTTGATCATTACTAGTTTGCGACCGATTGCGTAGTTTCTCATCTTATTCTTGTACTCGTAAGTTAGCCACCATACAATGCTTAGTCACTTGCTACAACCTCACCACTTATCCTTTCCATACCCATTAATCTTTGCTAGTCTTGTTGCCCATGGTAATGGGATTGCTGAGTCCTCGTGGCTCACAGATTACTACAACAACAGTTGCAGGTATAGGTAATGTGATGATCTGACGTGAGAGCGATGCTTGCTAGTTTTTTGAGTGCTTCTTCTTCTTCTTGGATCAGGTGTTAGGTTCCTGGTCGGCAGCCTGGGCTAGTAGGGTGGATGTCGTTTGTGTTTTCCGTTTATGTTCATCCATAGTCGGATGCCTCTCTTCTGTATGATGTTTGTTGTATTCATGTGGCATTTGTATGCCTTTGTATGTATCCCCAACTATTATGTACATGGTCTGATGTAATGATATCCACCTTGCAAAGTGTTTCAATATGCGGCTCTATCCTTGGTGGGACCTTCGAGTTCCTCTCGGATAGGATCACATATTGGGCGTGACAAGTTGGTATCAGAGCCTCGACCGACCATAGGAGCCCCCTTGTTTGATCGTAGCATGGCCGTTGTCGAGTCTAGATGAAAACTATTTCAGAGTCTGGTTATATCGGAGAGTAGGCATTCTTTTTACTCCTTATCCCCTTCGTCGCTCTGGTAAGGAATCGTGACGTAGGTGTTTTGACTTACTCCACTTCCCCTTCAAATTTTTCTTTAGGATCACGCAGGTGTTTTCGTTCATTGTCCATCCTTTGTTCAACCGATGCACTTCTCTTTGAGTTATTCCATCCTCTTCCACTTTTGCAACATCGATTCTCAGTTTCCCCAACGGAGTTCGATCCTTTTCAAGTTCAATCCTCAGTTCTTCTCAAACGGTGTCCATTCCTTCCGTCCCAAGTTTACTTTATTTTTCCCACCCTCTGACCCTTTTTTCTCCCAGAGTCCGAAGTCTCGAATCGAGCATCCATTTCATTTGTGCCAAGCCTCTTCACTTCTTCCTCAATTATCTCAACCGGTGAATTCTCGTCTAGTTCATCATTGTTCATTTCGTCTTCCTTTCCGGTGGATTCAATTCTAGCATTTTGAATCGATCATATTCCTTTCCTTAACTCAAAATGTTTCCCCTTGCTCGTTCGCCTCTGGCCATTTAATCATTCCGGAGTACTGAAGACATCTCAGAAAATTCGTGTTTGGCTTCAAATTAATTCGAGGGTGTCGCCTCATTCAAGTTTTTCAATCGTTCTAGTGCATCATTTCTCATTCAACAATCTTTTTCAACGGTGTTTCTTTTCAGTGGGCCCTAACCCACAGGTCTTTTCCCAGGATCTTAACTAACTCTTATAATTTTCCGGAGGTATTCGCAAATTCTTTCCAAGTGTGACGTAAGAATGAATTTCATCAGCCAGATGCCTCCAAGATCGCTTTCAAATTATTTTCTTCGTCAGCTCAACATTTCTTTTTCTTCATTGTTTCGGAGTGTCTCAATAATTTTGGTGGTGTTCCTCGTCGTCGTTCTCAAGATTTGAAGACCGAAGACGAGTTTTCCTCTAAATCTTGTCCGTTCTCTCGAAGATTCGTGGTTCTAACTTCATGTTATCCTCTCGAATTATTTCTTTTGTCAGAAATTCTTTTCCTTACCCATCCGGAGTATTTCAGAAGTTGTTTCTGTTTCGATTCTCCGAAGGCCATCATTCGAGAAGAATTCTTCGTCCTCACATTCCAGCTATTGTGCTCTAATTATCTCGGCGCATCGTTCAAGTATTCTCTAGTCAGCTCATGTTCTCTTCGTTTGTTTTCTAATTCTTTCCGGCGATCTCTAATCTTTTCTCCGTTCATTTCTCAAATTCTTATGGTGGTTCGTTCAACATTCCTCTTACTGCGTCATCAGATATATTCATTCGTTCTTTCCAATCCTACCGATGGTTCATGAAGACTTTCTCAAGTTTTGCGCTATATCTCCCCTTAAACTTTTTCAACGCGAATAAGTAATATGCAAATCCAATGCTTTTCATCAATTTAATTGATGGAGGATAAGCATAACATAATTCTTATTCTTCTTTCATCAAGTCGATTAATCCCTTCCTTCAGAATTTGTTCATGAAGAATAAATTCTAATCCCATGTGTTTTCATCTTTCTTTCCCGGAGTTCAAAGTTTTCTAGACTATCTCGTCGGAACCTCTATCTAAATCTCTGCAAGGCTTTAATCCTATTCTTTTCACCCTTCATTCCTATATCGTCATACTTTTGTTACCGGAGTTCTTCATGGTGGTTCATCAAGATTTAATTTCATTCTTTAAGTGTTCATCAAGATTCTTGTTGGAGGAGCTCAAGTATCTTATCTTCTTGCGTCTCGAAGTGCAATTAATTCTCCCTATTCTTTTGAAGTGGAGTTTTGCGTTTCTTCGTCCATCTTAATTAATCAATCATTTCGTAGTGGCAGAATTTCACCTCAAGTTTTGAGTTGTTTTCCATAAAGTCCACAACAAGCTTATTCTTTTGTTATTGATTTTCTCAACAACTTCATTCAATCCTTCTTCGCAAGGATGCTTTCAAATTCAATTGTGGTAGAAGTTTTCATCTTCTTCTTCGTTCTTTTCATTCCATTCTTTCAATTGTTCCGGAGGCATGGTGTTGTTGCTCTCGTCAAGTATCATTCCATCTTTTCAATTCCATATTCCTTCCATTCTCGCTCAACCGGAGTGTTGTCCAAATTCTTTCATTCTTGATCCTTGGATATCTCATTATATCGGTGTGTTTTCATATTCTTTTGGTTCGTTAAGCTCGTGTTTCATATCCTTCAAACTACATGGTTCTCGTAATCTTCCTTTTTCCTCCTTTCTAGCGGAGTGTTTTCTACGTCCCTCATCTCCGTTGTATTCTTTCCTTGCAATTTCTTAACCTCTCAAGGTTCTTTGCTTTCACTCATTTGTCCAAGAAGCAACCTTGTTTTTCTACTCCTCTTCCGTCTCGTTCCTAAGATCTTGGGACAAGATCTTCTGTTAGTGGGGGAGTGTTGTGACGCCCCGAGACCGATGCTCTAGATGCCTTCCATTTATTTCGTTGTCGTTGTGTGTTTCAACTGTTTGTTGCCATGATCATGTTGAGTGCCTTGTCATATCTTTGCTTCTTGTACCATGCTCATCTCACTTGTCATGTTGCATTGTACCTGGCCATTTTGCATTTCATCATGCTCATCATGTGGGTTGCATTCTTCATATTGGTGTATTGTTGGTGTGCTATCCATCTTCATCTTTCCCATCAACTTTTCCACACAAGTGCACAACCTATCCACTCCTTCCTTTATTTCAAATTCTGGCTTCCATGTCAAGTAACATTGTTCATGCTTTCATTAATATTCATTCTTTTCCTGATGCTAGTGCACCTCATCCTTAACCTCTCTGCCAAATTTCATCTCATTTTAAATTGTTTTGGTTAGGTTCAAAAATGCCTCAAGTTTGAATTATATTCAAACTTGTTTTATTTTTCTACCTCTAAAAATGTCCAAACCAATTTTATCAAATAGAGCATAATTCTAGGAGCTTGAGGATATTTTTATATCTATCAAACTCCTCTCCTAGCCCCCTGGCCTTTTTTTTATTGCAGTTGTTTATTTAAATAAACAGAATTTGAAAAGAAATGGAAAAGGAGCTTACCTGGGCCTCCCGCAGCCCGCAGCCCACCTAGGCGCCGCAGCCGTAGCAGCTACCAGCGGCCCAGCTCCAGCCTCCCGCAGCCCGCTAGCCCGCAAGCGACAGTCGTCGTCGACCTCCTGTACGGCAGGCCATCTAGAGGAGCCACGTCGGCGCGCCTTGTGATTTGACGGCCGTCCGGCATCCTAGTGGTCTATAAATCTTGTCCTAGCCCTAGTCCCAACCTCCCTCGTCCACTTACACCCCTCTCCTTCCCTCGCCGTCGCCACGTTCGCCATGACCCGAGCGAGCAAGAGATCGAGCTCAGGGTAGCCTCTTCATCGCACCTCTGAGCTCTGCTACCGCCATAGTGAGGACCGCCAAGTTCTCCTACGTCCTCCCCCACAGCGCACACGGCCCCAGCGCCCCAGGAGCTCCCTCATCGTCGTCGTCTTCTTCCCCGCGATCGGGACAGGACGTTGCCGGTTTCCCGCCGGTCCACGCGTTGTCTCCGTTGCGCACATCGCCGCTTCTTCATGTCCTAGGTGAGCTAGGTAACTCCATCTTCTTCTCTGCCTTTTTCTCGCGCCCTCTAGTTGACCGTAGTCGTCGCCCTCGTCGTTCCATTGCCGCGCACCCCGTGCTCTGGCAAAGTGCGATTTTTTTTGGTTGGTGTTGAAGTTGGTTCCGTAGCTGTGCCATGCCCTCCGCTTTGGTTCCCCAAGCCGCGCTGCTTCCCTGCGTTAGGACACACACTCGCGCACCCATCCGCACGCATGCGCTGCTCGCCGTGCGCCTTTCTTCCCTGCTTGCCGCGCCTCGCCATGGCCCCGAGCCGAGCGCGAGCTCGTGCTCGAGTGCCCGCTCACTCGCGAGCCACCTCCACTCACTCGTTGGAGCCCCCGCATGATCCCGCACACCCGCCGTCGGTCGCATGTCGCCCACATCGCTGCGCTGCCCCTCGCCGGCGCCGTAACCATCTTCTCCCTGCGGTGGAGAAGAAGGCTCGGCCTTCCCGGGCCTCAAAAGAGGCCGAGCTCCTTCCTGGTCAACAGCCCGCGCCTAGGTCAGCTGGTAGTCGCGCTGCGCCTCCACCCAGGCGACCCGGGTTCGAATCCCTCCAGGCGCAGCAATCGCTCTTTTTTTATTTATATTCTCTGACTCTATGACATGTGGCCCCACTGGTCATACACACACACTCCCAGGCCCACATGTCATCCCCTCTCCTCTCTGTTTTTCTTTTATTTTGTCTTAATTTTAGCTTATTCCATTTCTAGAAAGTAGCATCTTTCCATTTCTGGCCATGTCCAAATCTAGGCATTCCAGTTCTGGACATTTCCTTTTCTGTCTATTTCCAATTTAGGCAGTATTTGACTTAATGCACTAGTGAGCATTTTTCCATAGCAACCCTCACATATTATATATGTTTTTGGGCTAGAAAAATCCAATGAATCCATTGGTGGCATCCATTTCATCATTTGAGCAAGTTCATGCACATGTTATTTATACATCATATGCCATTTTGTCATTTACATGTGATTTTGTGTGATTTTCATACGAGCACTTTCATGACATGGATAGGTGTGCAATCATGCCATGTTGCTACTAGTTTTATTGGCATGCCAGGGTATGTTTTGTAATGAGTGCCACAAGCTTGCAAACATGCCTACATGAATATGTTTCTGCCATGACCTGCTCATATTTGCTCGTCTGAAATCTGCTACATTAACATGCCATGTTTACTTAATGCTACCATAAAATCTATGCATAATATGGAGTTGTTCAGTGATCATATTTTGAAGACCTTGTTATGCTCTTTCCATCCATGCCCCTGTTTGCAATTATAGTTACTGTAGCTTGTTATTTTCATGCTCTCAATCTGCTTAGTAACATACTCTGTCAGCCTGATAACAGTAAGTTCATTTTTGTAAAATGCATAGTTAATGTTCTGTGCACCCTATGATCTTGTGAGTTGTGCATTTGTAGAGGGTCATGTCCTCTACATGCTCATGCCTTTGGTGTAAATTAAGAAAATGATATGCCTGCTGTTGGTTGCCATGAATATATTGCTCATATGCCCATGCCATGTAATGTGGTTACTTGCCCATGTTGTATACTAGCATTTCATGCTCCTATTTGCTATAATATGTTCCTGTAGCATATAGTTTACTAGTCCTAAACTTTGCTATATGAATCTGTTTTGCCATGTTCAGTAAATTTCTGCTAAGTGTGTAAAACTATTATCATTTGCCATTTTGCCATGCTGTTTTGATGATGTTCTAGTGAATTTTTGAAATAGATCAGTAAGCATGTTTTGAAGTAGATGCTATGCACTATCATGCCATGCTATTTGTTTCCATTTTCAAGTTTTGCGTCATAACTAAATGTTGCATCTAATGTGCCATGTTGCTGTTAATGTCAGTTTTGCATTGCATATTGTTTTGCTCACCGTGTGAACTCCGTGCATCCGTTCTCGAAGATCTTTATATCGATTTCAACCGAAATCTTCCAATCTTTCCAGTGGCATGCTTGGGTTACCAGGATTCTGCCCATATCCATCTTATCTCCACCGTTTCTTTCCCGTTGACGTATCCCTCGTACCGGTAGCCCCTTAGCTACGTCTTTTGCATTCTTCATATGCATTCATGTTCATCGCGCATGTAGCATGTGTTCTTTTCCATGTCAAGTTTATGCTTGTGTGTTTACCATGTTGTTTGCTTCTTTCCAGTTGTGCTTCTTCTCGTGAGTTCCTGTTTCCTTGCGATCGTGAGGATTCGTTCGACTACGCTTGGTTCGTTTACGCCCGTTCATCTTCTTCATGGACTCGTTCTTCTTCCTAGCAGGATTTCTGGCAAGATAACCGTTACCCTGGATACCACTACTATCTTTGCTTTGCTAGTTATCTTGATGCTATCGCTATGTCGTGCTACCTACCACTTGTTTATCAAGCCTCCCAGATTGCCATGATAAGCCTCTAACTTTTTCCACCATCCAAGCAAACCATTGATTGGCTATGTTACCGCTTTGCTCAGCCCCTCTTATAGCGTTGCTAGTTGCAAGTGCAGTTGCAGGTTGTTCCATGTTGGAACATGGATATCTTGGGATATCACAATATCTCTTATTTAATTAATGCATCTATATACTTGGTAAAGGGTGAAAGGCTTGGCCTTTTGCATGGTGTTTTGTTCCACTCTTGCCGCCCTAGTTTCTGTCATACCGGTGTTATGTTCCTTGATTTTGCGTTCCTAACACGGTTGGGGTTTATGGGCCCCCCCTTGACAGTTCGCTTTGAATAAAACTCTTCCAGCAAGGCCCAACATTGGTTTTACCATTTGCCTAATAACAACTAAAACTTGCATAGGGACCTGCCGGCCCCTGAGGTCTCTTAATCAACCCCCCGGGCTAGTGCTCCTCATGAGTGTTGGTCCACCTACCTAGCAGTCGGCGGTGCCGCCTCGGGGCAACTCGATGGTATTTTGGCTACCGTCCACTTCACATAGACAGTGTTGTCCTGAGACCGAGATACGCGCGGCTCTTATTGGGGTATCGACGCACCGGGTGGTCTTGCTGGATTTGTTTTACCATTGTCGAAATGTCTTGTGAACCGGAATTACGAGCTTGATCGGGTTGTTCCGGGAGGAGGATTTTCCTCCGTTGATCGTGAGAGTTTGTGATGGACTAAGTTGGGACACCCCTGCAGGGTTTGATCTTTCGAAAGCCGTGCCCGCGGTTATGTGGCAGATGGGAATTTTTAATATCCGGTTGTAGAGAACTTGACATAAGACTCGAAATAAAATACACCAACCGCGTGTGTAACCGTGATTGTCTCTTTTCAACGAAGGTCGGGAAGAGAACACGGTGGGGTTATGTTTGAACGTAAGTAGTTCGGGATCACTTCTTGGTCATTACTAGTTTGCGACTGATTGCGTAGTTTCTCATCTTATTCTTGTACTCGTAAGTTAGCCACCATACAATGCTTAGTCGCTTGCTGCAACCTCACCACTTATCCTTTCCATACCCATTAAGCTTTGCTAGTCTTGTTACCCATGGTAATGGGATTGCTGAGTCCTCGTGGCTCACAGATTACTACAACAACAGTTGTAAGTACAGGTAATGCGATGATCTGACGTGAGAGCGATGCTTGCTTGTTTTTCGAGTGCTTCTTCTTCTTCTTCGATCAGGGGTTAGGTTCCTGGTCGGTAGCCTGGGCTAGGAGGGTTGATGTCGTTTGTGTTTTCCGTTTATGTTCATCCGTAGTCGGATGCCTCTCTTCTGTATGATGTTTGTTGTAATCATGTGGCATTTGTATGCCTTTGTATGTATCCCCAACTATTATGTACATGGTCTGATGTAATGATATCCACCTTGCAAAGCGTTTCACTATGCGGCTCTATCCTTGGTGGGACCTTCGAGTTCCTCTCGGATAGGATCGCATATTGGGCGTGACAGGGGAGGGGGCGGGGAGGTAGATATTTCCGTGGAAGCTAAAAATTTTGGATCGGTGCAGCGAAAAGCTAGCGCACAAAGTGTCATCAGACACGGTCCCTTTGTGTGATGAGTTTGAACGTGCAAATTTTGGTCTGAATATCCCTGGTTACAGTGGTCATCGATGTCATTGCATAATTTGGGTACACGAAGGAGCCTACAGCACACCCACACTTCTTAATCGAGCAAGTTCAGCAAATAAACAGAGCTAGCCGACCTAAACATTAACCTAACAAATTAAAGACCGGCGCTCTAAATTAAACAAAGAGTGCTACTCCGGCTGGCGCTCGTCGATCTCCGCCGCCTCCTCCATGTCTAGCTCGCGCCCGACAATCTCCTATGGAAGGGGCTCTATGGCATCAATCGCACCATACTCGGCAAGCATCTCGCCATATCTTTGGAAAAGGCCGCCACGAGATGGGCATGGGCGGCCGCAATCTAGGCTTGGACAGGCTTCGTCGTGGCATGAAGGAACGGACGACTGCTTGAACGCTCTCGGCGATTGCCAACTCTTCGGCCGTGGGTTGCCAACTGTTGTTGGAGAAGCTCCGTTCGATTTGTACGGTGACCGCCACGAGCTGGGCGTGGGCGGCCTCGACATGGTCGTGGGTGGCCTCCATCAGGGCTAAGGACGCCGCTGCAGAACGGACGGCTGCTATGCCGCTCTCGCCAGTTGCTATCCCCGAGGCAGATGTTGCTGCAGCCACCAGAGAAGCAACAACAGCCGTTTGGGCTGCCTTGGCCGCCTGGTCGCAGATTGCGGCCGCGCTCACGCAGCTTGTTATCACGCACATGGTGGCTGCAGTAGCGCTCTCGCCGGAGTGGGCATCGAAGTTGCCCTCACGACGCGGGTCCACGTCCCCATCTTTCACCGGTGATGATTGAACAGTGAAATGATATTTGGGGAGCGAGCTAGTGTGCTTGACACGCTGGCTGTGGACTATAACCGATGCACCTTCTCGCGTAAGCCATGTGCGTACTATACTCCGACGGTGCTCCAAGATATTTTGTACTGCATCTCACACGGTTGATGATAATAAACTGTGTGCGATCTACTTGATTTTTCGTCTACATTTGAATTACATAATGGGGTCACAGCGGCAAAGGAGGGTGTTTGAATTGCTAGAACTTTTATCTGTAGTGAACATGCAACTATAGGTGTATCGTCAAAAAAATTGGAATTAGTCAGTGTTCATTTGGACACTTTTATACATTAACTTGGTTTTCTAGGCATTTCAGGTGCACAATTCAAAATTAGACTACATGCACATGCTCCGGTGCACCAAAATGGGTTGTAAAATCATATATGTGTCCATGGGTTGATGCTTATGTCCCATGAAAGAAATGGGGATGAATTTCAAACACCATGCCATCGTGGCTCTTCGGCAACCGTTGAGGTACTTGCTTTTGTAATTCTAGTAAACCCAAAACTCGTCAGAAATTCATGAACCTTGGCATGCTATCATGGAATGGCATCAACATGTTGGGGTAAAAAATATTGTCCCATTTGGGGCAGGTTATGGTATAAGTTTCTCACAAACCAGAGCTTCTCACAAGAAGCCTCATGGTTCCGGTAGGGAAACGTGTCACCTTTGTGGACAAAACAATGTTCGTCGCCTCTTCTTGCTTCCACATTTGTTTTTGGTGTCAACATAGAACAACAGGAGTGTAGTGTTAAATTTTGGAATTTTTTGGGGTTCGTTTGGACATTTTTATTCGTCAACTGAGTTTTCTAGGCATTTATGTGCATAATTCAAATTTGAACTACATGCACATGCTCCAATGCATAAAATTGGGTTGAAAAACCAAATGTGTGTCCTTGGTTGCATGCTTAGATCACATGCAAAAAATGATAATGAATGTCAAACACCTTGACACTGTCGCTCGGCCGCAAACATTGAGATACATGGTTTTAAAATTCTAGTAAAGCAAAAACTCATCTGAAATTCATGAAACTTGACATGATATCATGGAACGGCATCAACATGCCGTGGTAAAAATATTGTCCCATTCGTGGCAGGTTTGGGTATAAGCTTCTCAGAAACTAGAGCTTCTCACAACAAGCGTGGTGGTTTCGGTAGGGAACATGCCACCTTTGTGGACGAAACAATATCCGTTGCCTCTTCTTGCTTTCAAAAAAAATTTAGTGTCAACATAGAACAACAGGAGTGTTGTGTCAATTTTTGGGATTTTTCGGGGTTCGCTTGGACATTTTTATACATTAACTGAGTTTTCTATGCATTCATGTGCATAATTCAAATTTGAACTGCATGCACACGCTCCGGTGCATATAAATGGGTTCAAAATTCAAATGTGTGTCCTTGGTTGCATGCTTAGGTCCCATGCAAGAAATGGGAATGAATGTCAAACACCTTGCCACCGTCGCTCAGCCGCTAACATTGAGATACATGGTTTTTAAATTCTAGTAAATCGA
Organism: Thinopyrum elongatum; assembly: GCA_011799875.1. Classification (NCBI taxonomy): domain Eukaryota; kingdom Viridiplantae; phylum Streptophyta; class Magnoliopsida; order Poales; family Poaceae; genus Thinopyrum; species Thinopyrum elongatum. The sequence goes on along the minus strand of CM022302.1, from coordinate 282,161,135 downwards.
AAACGCGTCTGAAATTTATGAAACTTGACATGCTATCATGGAACGACATCAACATGTCATGGTAAAAATATTGTCCCATTTGGGGCAGGTTGGGGTATAAGCTTCTCACAAACCAGAGCTTCTCACAACAAGCCTCATGGTTACGGTAGGGAACGTTTCACCTTTCTGGATGAAACGATATCCATTGCCTCTTCTTGATTTCAATTTTTTTTCTAATGTCAACATAGAACAACAGGAGTGTTGTGTTAAATTTTGGAATTTTTCGGGATTCGTTTGGACATTTTTATACATTAACTGAGTTTTCTATGCATTTATGTGCATAATTCAAATTGAACTACAGGCACATGCTCCAGTGCATGTAAATTGGTTGAAAAATCAAATATGTGTCCTTGGTTGCATGCTTAGGTCCCATGCAAGAAATGGGAATGAATGTCAAACACCTTGCCACCGTCACTCGGCCGCAAACATTGAGATACATGGTTTTTAAATTCTAGTAAATCCAAAACTCATGTGAAATTCATGAAACTTGGCATGCTATCATGGAATGGCATCAACATGTTGTGGTAAAAAAATTGTCCCATTTGGGGCAGGTTTGGGTATAAGCTTCTCACATACCAGAGCTTCTGACAACAAGCCTCATGGTTCCGGTAGGGAATGTGCCTCCTTGGTGGATGAAACGATATTCGTTGCCTCTTCCTGTTTTCAAATTTTTTTCCTAGTGGCAACATAGAGCAACAAGAGTGTCGTGTTAAAATTTGCAATTTCGGGGTTTGTTTGGACATTTTTATACATTAACTGAGTTTTCTAGGCATTTTATGTGCATAATTAAAATTTGAACTACATGCACATGCTCCAGTGCAGAAAAATGGGTTGACATATCAAATGTGTGTCCTTGGGTGCATGCTTAGGTCCCATGCAAGAAATGGGAATGAATTTCAAACACCAGGGCACTGTTGATTGCCGGCAAAATGTTGAGATACTTTGTTTTAAAATTCTAGTAAATCCAAAACTCGTCTGAAATTCATGAAACTTGGCATGCTATCATGGAATGGCACCTGAATGTTGTGGTATTTTTCGTGTCCATTTTGAGAGAAGGCACACTCGAATAATAGCCAACAAAGGCATTTTGAAACAAATAGCTACCACTTTAACATCTCAAATGTTTGTATAATTTAAATCATGTGTGTTCTATTAACCATTCACGTGACGCCACGCGTCACACTTTTAATGGTAGGAGATGCCGTGCGGACAGCTGCTTGACTGAACGGGAGGCATGCGACCGCAGTCCGCTGCGTAGGCTGACCGAGAGGCATGCAAGCTGTTCTCCAATGTGCAAGCTCACCGGGAAGCATGCGAGCTGTACGCTACGCAGGCTCACTGGGAAGCAAGCCCTTTGACTTCCATGGCCGCCCGCCTTTCTCGCATCCTCTCCATTAATGGCGCCCGAGCCGCTGTTTAATACGGGCAGCCTTACTATTCGCCTCCCATTCCCCTCCCGCAGACATCAACCAATGCCATGTTGCAGAACAATCATCTCCCACTAATCTTCTAGTTTGGTGAAGTCGACTCCAAGCCGGACGAGATAAAAAATAAGGAGGAATGGGGCCTCATGGACATCGCCCTGAACAAGCTGGCCGCGGCGGTTGCTGCCCCCGTGCCCGTCCCAGCTCCCATCCCCGCGCCCGCGCCAGCGACCATCCCCGTAGCATTGACGGGCTGGTCGCCAAGCACTATCGTAGAGCTGGAAGCCGCGGCCGTCAGCAAGGTCTCCGTGGACCCGCGCGAGCTCGTGTACATGCCAACGCCAGCGCCCGTACCCGTGCCCATGCGCACCCCTACACCCACCGCGGCACTGGTTCCCGTGTGTTTGCCTGCACCCGCCGCACCCGTGCCCGTGCGCGCGCCCACCACAGCGGCATGGGACGCTGCCGTCGACCGCTACCTCGCAGCGTCACAAGTTGCCGTCCTCCCGCGCCCCACCCGTCGATCGCGCAACGACATGATGTTTGCTTTCCAAGTGAAGAACATTTTATGCTGCCTTGAAGACTTCAACAACGGTGTCCCGGAGGATGACAACGACAACGCAGGCGTGGCACACCGCCTCCGCCGCCGTCGGAATTATTTTTTTGGGTTTAATACTGTATCTCGATCATATGAATATAAATTCATAGTGTGACTGAATGAAAGATATGGTTTGAACGAACTTGCATTTTTCTCTCTGAATGTACAGACTTATCAAACGATTTTCTTTAAAAAAAGTCAATGGTTTTAAAATATAAAACACTCATTGCAAACATTTTAGATAGAACACCCGTATGCAAACTGACAGCTTCCCCAGGAAGCCAAGGGAAAATGTGCCGAGCAGGATTTGTGCAGCTCTTGATCGCAAATGTTTTAAATAGAACACCCATATGCAAACCGACAGCTTCCCCACGAAGCCAAGGGAAAATGTGCCGAGCAGGATTTGTGCAGCTCTTAATCGCAAACGTTTTAAATAGAACACCCATATGCAAACCAACAGCTTCCCCAGTAAGCCAAGGGAAAATGTGCCGAGCAGGATTTGTGCAGCTCTGCATCGCAAACGGTTTATATGGAACACCCGTATGCAAAGTGAGAGCTATGGTCTTCCCCAGTAAGCCAAGGGAAAATTCGCCGCACATGATTTGTGCATCTCTTCAACGCAAACGGTTCATATTGAATACGGTATGCAAAGCGAGACTTCACCGCTAAGCCAAGAGAAAATCTGGCACGCAGGATTTGTACATCCCTTCAACGCAAACAGTTTTTTTGATGATCCGTATGGAACCACGTACAGACCATTTGACAGATTTGCAATTCAGTAAGCATAGATTTCATTTATAGATTAAGTAGTCGTTCTTTATACAAACAGTTCAACTTGACAGCTGAACCGACCAAACTTTCCCCAATTGTTGCCAACCACGTACTGAAATAGCGAGTTCAACTATATATACTAGCTAATTTTAAGTATGTAGTACAGTTCAACCACATCTATAGTCAGATGAACTGAACAAATAGCCCCTAAATACTACTACTACGACGGGGCTTTGTACTACTTCCGACAGCCTCTCCTCTGCCAAGCGCGCTCAGTAAGAGGCAGAGGAGGAGCCTACCGACGAGCTGGACAACTGCAATACAGTGCCTGCCGCTGCTGCACCTTCAGCGACGCTCACCTCGAACGCCCTCTGCTGCTCCAGATGACCCCTCTCGAAGCAGCGGGACTCCTTGTAGATCTCCTCATTCCTCACCACTGCGGCAGCGTGTGCTGCGGCCACGGCGGCGGTAAGGCTCTTTGCGTGCTCGACGAGGCGCTCCTCCTCCTCCCGCAGGAACTCGATGTAGCGCGCAAGATCGCTGACGCACGTGCGGGCCTCCACCTCCGCCTCCCACCTTCGGACGGCGGTGGCGGAGCGGGTGATGACCCCGGCGGTCGACGGTGGGCTGGCGGCCATGGCGGCCGACGATGCGGTGGTGGCCACGACCACCACCATCCGCCTTGAGGCCGCAGTGGCGGAGCGGGCGATGGCCACGGTGGCCGACAGTGGGGTGGCAGCCACGACGGCCACCTCCAGCCTTCGGGCCGCGGCGGCGGAGCGGGCGATGGCCATGGCTTTCGATGGTGGTGTGGCGGCCACGGCGGCAGACGGTGGGCTGGCGACAATGGCGGCCGGCAACAGCTGCCGATGGGCAGCAGCGGCGGAGTGTGTGGTGGGTGTTCCGCGCACACCTAACAGGGACGCCGCACGCACTACACTGCATCGGGGATTGCGCCGCCGCCACGGTATAGCCTCCCAGCTGGAGCTGTCCTCTGATGACGGCAGAGTGGCTGAGCGACGATGACGGACCGTTGCCATTGGCGATTGTGGGAGAAGCAGACAAGATAAGCTACAAGGAGGGAGGGGAAAATGCGATGCAGGACTCGCCGGTCGTGAGGGTTTATATAGCAGGCCGGTAAGCATTGGGATTTTGGGGGATTTTACCGAGTCGAGCGGGAAGCTTGCACAGGAACCTACGCAGTTGCATGGGAACAGGCTCACCGACGATTCATTGACGCCACTTCGAGCCACCGTTTGGCCAAAAGAACGGCCCCTCGCGCTGCTTAAGCTTGCGCTCGAAGCCGTCTGATGCAGCGGGGTGACAAGACATGCGAGAGGAGGACGAAAGAACACGTACACACACAGTTAATAATAAAAACTTTTGCGATTTAATTACCTACTACCCCCGTCCTGGTTTATAAGTCGTCTTTGTATTTTTGTACCAAATTTTGACTAGAGATTTAACTAATAAAATACGAATGCATGTCGCCAAAGATTATATCATTGGATTCGTATTTGAACATAGTTTCCAATTATATAATTTTAATAACATGCATTAACATTTTTTTAGTTAAATTTAAGGTCAAAATATGGCACAGAATATAAAGGGGACTAATAGACCAAGACGGAGGTAGTAGCACACGGCCGCTCTCTACGCAGCATCACAACTGCCGGCCGGCTTGTATACGACCATTCCCTGCATGTTCAACTGCTCTATGCATGTGGTTGCTCGCGATTGAGGCGGCCGCGGCGCGTCCTGCTCATGTCCCGCCGCACGCGCTCTACCCTCGTCCCTCCATGTGCGCTGCCAGTGTTTGGGGCCGGCACACGATCACGTACATTCCTGCTGCCATTATGCATGCGGTTGCGTCGGGCGCGGCGCCACGATGCAGTTATCCGCTGCAAAAACTGTCATGCGGACGTGTCGAGAATCCAGGCCGCCCGGCCACCATTTATTCCTGCGGCCAATTACCTTCATCTCTCGTGCCACACGACACAATAAGCACACCCATGATGACACATACAGAGAGGACATCCAGTGGTTCCAATGGCGCTCCCCGTGGCTCCAATGGCGCTCCCAACGGCCGATGATGACAACGGGGGGTAGTTCACCATGCATCATGTAGTGGACACCCACGTGAGGGGGAAGGACCTCTTGGTGGTGCACACGAACGAGCCGGTCTTGGTGGAGATCTCCATCCAAACTATGGAGCAGTTGCTTGCTGAGGACAAGTACCAAGTGGTCGGCTTCGGCCTCGAGTTCACCAGCGGTCGTGCCGGGCACGATTAGAAGGTTGCCGTCGCCCAGTTGTGCATGCGACATGACGTCCTTGTTTACCACTACCACCTAGCCACAAGGCCTTACGAGCGTTTCTCCAGGTTTATGAACAGCTCCGACTACAGTTTTGCTACAGTGGACACCACCAACGATCTAAAAGCGCTCAAGGTTTCGGGCTTGACCTGCCAGAATCTTGTCAACATCCGTGACCACTACAAGGTCTACGGCTGCGACAACAACAAACAAAACTCCCTAGTTGACCTCGCCTCGGCCATCATCGACCCCTACTACATGAAGATGAAGGATGAGAGCAAGAAGGACAAGAACACCTGGCACAGTGCCTGGCATCAGAGAATGGATGAAGAACACGTCAAGTACGCCGCCAAGGACGCATACACAAGCTACAAGATGTATAGGCAAATCATTGACATGAGGAAGTGTCTTCGTCCTGCCTAGATGATGGATTGAGCCACAGAGTAGTGGCAGAGCGTCACAAGAAGTAGATGAATAGACGATCGTTTCTCCTAGTTTAGAATGAATACAATTGTTTATTGATGTGTGTGCAAATGATCTGTATAGTCACTTATGTAATTGGATGTTTATTTCAGTTATACATATAGATATGTTATTCTTCTGTAGACAGAGCAAATCACACGGCTTATTAGCAGCAATCATCTGTGTTATTATTGGTCTTCGCACACATTTTTTATTACGGACTTGTTTGCCGCGTATCACACACATCTTGTTCAGTTGAACTGTTTCTGTTGTCTTGGCTCATCGCAAACAGTTTATCCCAGTGAACTGTATGCCCTCCATCGCACACACCTTGATCTGGCTGACAGTTTCTATTGTGTTGCCTAATCACACATAGTTCATCCTAGTGAACAATATGCCATATATCGCACACACCCTCATCTGGCCGACCGTTTATGTTGTTCTGCCTCATCGCAAACAGTTCTGCTAGATTAACCGTATGCCACGAATCACACACGCAACTCTAATCTGAATCATGTTTGATGTCTCTGCCATCGCAAACGTTTTGCATCTTTTTTGAAGGTTTTATTACATCACCATTTGTGATTAATGCATCGCACACAGTTTCGTCGAAGGGTCTCTGATTGGACTGTCACGTTTGGACCAACTTGCAGTAGTGAGTCCAACAAGAATAAAGCTTTGATTTTAGGTCCCCATTATGCAATGGGTCCTAGAGAGTGTCGGTGCAACAAACCCTGGGTCTGTTGCCCAGACCGTGCACAGGCCCAAGATCAAGATTGCAACATCCAAGACAAGGCCAAGGTAAAGAGATAAGCTCTTTGACAAATCAAAGGGAAAGTTGAGAAGACCAAGTCAAGCCAAGAAGCAAGACACCGCTAAAGGAAAGACCTCCCTTGCCGGGCTGGAGAGCCTGGCGAGGTCAAGGTTGCCCCGGAAGCGAGCCTCAGGATCACCCCGGCAGGCCTGCCGGGGCAAACGGAAGCAAAACGCCCAGCCAAGGCTTCACCGCCACACCTCACGATGACGCAAGTCACCGATCGGTGCGGTGTCAAGCCCCGAGATGACTAAGTGGCTGCATTTTGCCACATGGCGGCCACTTCCTACAGGAATTAACTCCAGATGACACCTGTCCTGCGACGTGTCATGCAGACAGGAGAGAAGGTGGCCAAACAGCCCAGCAAGGCATGCCGGGCAGGCCATGATGTGACACTGAGCGGCGCATTTAATGTGTACTGCTTTGTCTCCAGAGGAGAGATGATAGCACTGTTCGCTATCTAATCAGTACACAATGACTGATTTGCCACTGTGGTGACCCCTTAATCTATAAAAGGAGGCCCGTGGCGACCATAGAAAGGATTGGGACCCCTGTACACCCATACGCGCGTAGCTGCTCTCGCCCCGAGGCAACCCTGCCGGGTAAGAGCGTTGTGTTTCCACCACCATCCACCATCAATCCACCAAAGCAGGAGTAGGGTTTTACGCCTCGCGGCGGCTCGAACCTGGGTAAAAACTGCCCGTGTGATCTCTGCCGTGCTACGCTGCGCTCCGCCGCTCTTCGTGCAATGCGCTCAGTCCCCCTGCCGAACCAAAAGGGGCCCTTGGCCCCACAGGTGGCCATGGTTTCCCATGACATCTTTGGCGCGCCAGGTAGGGGGCTGCGCTTGCGCGAACCCGAGAAGTGTACGAAGCGCGTCATCTTCACCGCCATCTTCTTCGTCAATGGCTCCACCATCCATGGCGCCCAAGAAGAAGCCCGGCACTGCAGCTCATCCATCCACCTCGAAGGCCCGGCCACACGCGCTCGCCGACACCGTGGGGGCTACAGGGACGCCTGGAAGTGCGGATGCTGCGGGGGACGTGGTCGGCACGGGTGGCGTCGTTACCACCTCCCCTGCGGCCGAAGCAGGAGCAGGAGGCACCAAAGAAGGACAACACCAACTACATTCCAGCGGCCACTTCCCACGAGGTACGGGAGGAGAGGTCATTCCTTCTGCACCTCCTCGTCCGACCGAATGGCACAGCTATAGCGGGGGTACTCGCTCTAGGGGGAATCGCAACTCCCCTACCGCTCCCGCCACGGGAGCGGCCGTAGAACATGCGCCACCCTCGGAACGAGCCGACCCAGCCGCTACGCCAAACGGAGCCGCTGGCCCTCAGGCGCCTCCACCTCGTCCACACGCCATCCAGGTGGCTGGCTCACAACGACGAGAGCACTGCGCGACCGCTACCGGCACCGTCAGGAGCCGGGCGATGTTACGATCTTCATCGACATCCATGCCGAGCACCACTTCGGAGGCCATGGCGCGAGCCCAGCTGCTGTTGAAATTTCCGCCGGCAGCCGATGAGATGGATGAGTGGAGAGCCACCATTCAGAGTCTGATTGGCTTCGCCGAGGCGGGAGGATCGCAGCGGGCTGGCCCGCAACGGCCTCCCCAGGCAGCGGCAACGGCCCACGCTGCTGGCCGTGAGGATGGGGCCACTCCTACGGTGCAGTCCCCTCCGCGGCGACCAAGAACCTAATGACGCCTCGATGGCTTCGTCCGACCCTCGAGCGCGTCAAGGCCCACGGCGAGTCCTAGAGGACAGGCTTAGGGAAGGCGCGCGTGTCGACACAGAGCGACACCGCGTCGCCCACCACCAGTCCGACAGGTGCGATGACCCCAATGTCGACGAGCCCACACTCGCTGACGGCGGGTACTTGCCTTTCGAGGCTGGGTGCCCTGCCTTCATCCGTGAGCTGCGGCAAGTCCGTTGGCCGTCCACTCGCATGTTCAAGCCAGAGATACCAGAGAAGTATGATGGAAGACTGAACTCGGCAGAGTTCTTGAGCATCTACACTATCGTTGTTCAAGCTGACGGGGGAAGAGATGAGAAGGTATTCGCCAACTACTTCCCTTTGGCACTCAAGCCAAATGTGAGGGCTTGGCTGATGCACCTACCGAAGAACTCCATTTCAAACTAGGCTGACCTGTGCCATGAGTTCGTTGGTGCCTTCACGGGCAGCCATCAAGAACCAGGGCGGCCCAGTGACTTGCAGCTCCTCCCGCAGAAGGAAGGCGAGAGCCTGCGAAAATACATGCAGAGATTCAGCAGAGTCCACAGGAATATTCCGGATATCCACCCGGCAGCTGTGATAGTTGCGTTCCAGTCGAACATGCCCAATCGTCGGATACGTTCCAAGATGAACGTTCGATTGCCCAAGACTGTGAAGGAGCTTTACACTCTGGTGGATAAGTGCGCTCGGATTGAGGAAGGAAGGAAGCTCCCCGGAGAGAAGCATGGCGTCGACATCGATTAAGAAGATGATGACGAGGCCACCAGTCAAAAGAAGAAGAACAAGAAGCGCAACAAAAGGCGCAAGGATAAGGCAGTGATGACCGCTGAGGGATCGGGCCTGCCTAGTACCAGCAAGAAAGCCAAGGCTGAGATACCCGGCAAGGAGGTTGTCACGTGCACTGACTGCCGGGAAGCCGCGGCTGCCAAGAAGGGTGGGAAAGGCGATGGGCCGTATTGCAAGATCCATCGGACCAAGGGCCACAATCTCCAGGAGTGTCATCAGGTTGAGCAGCTTGTCAAGAAGCAGAGGGCTGAATATGAGAAGCGAGATAAAGAGAAAGGTCAGAATGGCGCTGGTGGAAAGTCCGGGGTGGCGGAGCAAGCCGCCCCGGCAAGGCTCCTCAGAATCAAGGTAAACCCGCCAGAGTCCGTGAGAAGGGGGATTGCAACGATGAAGTGATGGAGGAGATGAGGAGGAGACCAGCGAGCAGGAATTCCAGAAAGCCACTGACACCCTGTGCATTGACGGGGGTGCATCTTTGCACTCCTCTCACCGCCAACTTAAACGGTGGGCGCGTGAAGTCAATGCCATGGAGCCAGCGGCAGACTCTCGAAAGCCGCTCAAGTGGTTCCGCACGCCCATCATCTTTGATGAAGAGGACCACCCTGACCACACCACCACGGTAGGGTGCTTACCGTTGTTGGTATCACCAACAATCCGCAACCTCAGGGTCACAAAGATGCTGGTTGACGGCGGGGCCGGGTTGAATCTGATTTCTTCAAAGGTCATCAGCAAACTCCAGATAGCAGAAGAAGAGCTCAAAGTTACTGGTACGTTTCAAGGGATCAACCCCGGCAGGAGTCGTCCTAAGGGGAAAATCACGTTACCAGTGACATTTGGGGGAGAGTTGAACTACCGGACTGAGAAGATCGTGTTTGATGTGGTTGACCTCCCCCTGCCATACAATGGAATCCTTGGTCATCCAGCTTTGGCCAAGTTCATGGCGTCATCCTACTATGCCTACAACACCTTGAAAATGCCAGGGCCGGTGGGCATCATTTCCATTCCATCAGACGAGAAGGACGCAATTATTTGCATGGACAAGATGTACCGGGATGCAGTCGCGGCAGAGACCACTGAAGCTGCAATCCCCGCCAAGGAAAGTAATGGAAAGAAGGAGGCTAACAGGAACGCCGACAAGGAATCCAGGAAGCGTACCTCTTCGGGGTATGCTGCATCTGTTGATGACTTGCCGGAGAGTTCCAATAGCAAGAGATCCAAGGCCTCTGCACCCGCTGTGAAACAGGTCCCGGTAGGGCTGGCTGGCGCCAGTGGTACTTTCACCATCAGCGCCACCGTCGATGACAAATAGGAAAGCGCGCTCGTTGCCTTCCTACGGGCGAATGTCGATGTGTTTGCCTGGCAACCATCTGACATCCCCGGTGTTCCCAGGAAGGTAATCGAGCACCACCTTGCTGTCTGCCCACATGCCCGACCCGTCAAGCAGAAGGTCTGAAAGCAAGCTTTGGAGCGGCAGTAGTTTATTGCCGAGGAGATCAAGAAACTTGAGGCAGCTAGTCTCATTAGAGGAGTGTTACATCCAACGTGGTTAGCAAATCCAGTGGTAGTACGCAAGGCCAATGGGAAGTGGAGGTTGTGCATAGATTTTACGGACCTGAACAAGGCATGCCCAAAGGACCCATTCCCCTTGCCGCGCGTCGACCAGATTGTGGATTCCACCTTCGGGTGCGCCCTGCTTTCCTTCCTGGATGCCTACTCTGGATATCATCAGATCTTCATGTCCAAGGAAGAAGAAGAAGAGAAGACCGCGTTCATCACCCCATGTGGCACATACTACTACATGCAGATGCCTTTCGGGTTGAAGAGCACCGGGTCTACTTTCGCAAGAGCAGTCCAGATTGGTTTTGAGTCACAGTTGCACAGGAACATTGAGGCCTACATGGACGATATTGTGGTCAAGACCAAGGACAGATCAACCCTCATCCAGGATTTGGAAGAGACGTTTGCTAATCTGCGCAAGATCAACTTGAAGCTAAATTCGGAGAAGTGTGTGTTTGGCATTCCTTCCGGCAAGCTACTTGGCTTCTTTGTGTCCCACCGAGGAATAGAGGCCAACCCCGACAGATTAAGGCTATCGAGCAGATTCAAGCACCCAAGATAGTCAAGGACGTGAGGCGCTTGATTGGATGTGTTGCTGCGCTCGGCAGGTTCATTTCCAAGTCTGCGGAGCATGCCTTGTCGTTCTTCAAGGTTTTCAAAAAGGCAGGGCCCAAGGAGTGGACCCCCGAGGCAGACGCCGCACTACAAGATTTGAAGGCCTACCTTTCCTCTGTGCCCACTCTGGTTGCTCCAAAACCTCAAGAGCCGTTGCTGCTATATTTGGCGGCAACTAATCAGGTGGTTAGCGCAGCACTGGTGGCGCAGAGGGAAGTGGATGAAGCAGCAGACACAGCAGGTGTCCCTTCCGGGGAGGGAAGCGAACACACCCGGACAGGGTCAGGTGCATATCAAGGTAGAGAAGAGCAGGACAGCAGAAGCAGTTCTCTGGTCACGGCAAAGAAGAAAGTGGTGCAGCGCCCAGTATACTTCGTCAGCTCCCTGTTGCAGGGGGCTAGATCCAGGTACTCTAGCATGCAAAAAATGATCTTTGGCCTTATCATGGCCTCAAGGAAACTGCGCCACTACTTCCAAGCCCATGAGATCACAGTTGTCACCCGTTTCCCTTTGCAACGGATACTCCGAAACCCCGAGGCTACCGGCAGGATAGTGGAGTGGGCTTTGGAGTTATCCAGCTTTGGTTTGAAGTTTGAGAGCACATCAACCATTCAGAGCAGAGCATTGGCAGAGTTTATTGCAGAATGGATGCCAACTCCTGATGAAGAGGTATTGGAGACAGTTATCCCCGGCAAGGAAGCAGCCCAAGAATGGATCATGTATTTCGATGGTGCCTTCTCCCTACAAGGTGCAGGGGCTGGCATGCTTCTTGTTGCTCTCACCGAAGAGCACCTGAAGTACGTCGTCCAGATGCATTTTCCCCGGGAGGAAGCTACCAACAATATAGCAGAGTATGAAGGGCTCCTTGCCGGGCTCAGGATTGCAACAGAACTGGGGATCAAGAAGCTGATCATCCGCGGAGATTCACAACTTGTGGTGAGACAAGTCAACAAGGATTACGAAAGTCCATTGATGGAGGCATACGTTGAGGAAGTGAGAAAGTTGGAGGAGCGCTTTGACGGATTGCAAACAGAGCACGTACCCCGTGCAGAAAACAGCATCGTTATTCATCTGTCAATGTGTGCTACGCAGAAGCTCCCTGTGGAACCAGGAACTTTTGTTCTCCATCTGACTCAGCCCTCCATATCCCCGGCAACAATGGCCAGAAAGAGGAGGAAACTGGACTCCGGCAAGCCTCTCCCGGTAGAACCCCTCAAGGATCCCAGCAGAAAGCTTGTCGGGCACAACTCCCCTTCGGTTGCTGAGCTACATCCTCCCGCCAGGCCACCGGTCCCTACGGTCGAGGATCGCACTCTCACGAATGGGGAGGTGCCGTTAGTCCTCGTTGCTGAGCCACAGGCTCCGCCTTGGGCACAGCACATAGTCCATTTCTTCCAAACTGGAGAACTTCCCGAAGAGCAAGAAGAAGTTGAAAGAGTAGCCCGGAGGGCCAGTATGTATCAGTTCGTTAATGACACGCTGTACAGAAGGAGGCCCAACGGTGTGAAATTGAAGTGCATTTGCCGGGAAGGAGGAAGGGAACTGCTGGTGGAGATACACAATGGTATGTGCGGCTCCCATATTGGATCAAGGGCGTTGGTTGGGAAAGCTTTCCGGCAAGGATTCTACTGGCCCACCGCCCTCCAAGATGCGGCCGAGCTTGTCACCAAGTGTGAAGCCTGCCAGTTCCATTCCAAGAACATCCACCTGCCTGCCCAAGCTCTTCAGGAAATCCCTTTGTCATGGCCGTTTTCGATCTAGGGGCTCGATATCCTCGGCCCTTTCCCCCGTGCTGCCGGGGGCTTTGAATTCTTGTTCGTTGCAATCGACAAGTTTACAAAGTGGCTGGAAGTAGAGCCCGTGAGAAAGGTGACTGCTCAGTCAGCTATCAAGTTCTTGAAAGAATTGGTGTGCCGCTTCAGAGTTCCAGCCCGGATCATCACTGACAACGGCACCCAATTCACGAGTCACGCCTTCATCCAATACGTTCATGCCCTTGGAAGCAAAATCTCGTTCGCCTCTGTGGCCCATCCAAGGAGCAACGGGCAAGCTGAGAGGGCGAACGCTGAAGTGTTGTGAGGACTCAAGATGAGAAATTTTGATAGGCTGCAGAAGTGCGGCAGGCGGTGGATCGATGAGCTGCCGGTGGTTCTTTGGTCCCTCAGAACGACACCAAATCGAGCTACCGGGCAGACTCCCTTCTCCCTAGTCTATGGGGCAGAAGCAGTTATCCCCACAGAACTCATTTACGGGTCACCTCGAGTGCTTGCCTATGATGAAGTAGCGCAAGATCAGCACCAGTGTGACGATGCTGTGCTACTCGAGGAGAACTGTCTCTGAGCTGCTACGCGTGTCGCACGCTATCAGCAGGCGCTGCATCGCTATCACAGCCGCAGGGTTCGTCCCCGGTGTTTCGAGGAAGGCGACCTTGTCCTTAGGCGCGTTCAGTCCGCCAAGGGTGCAAACAAGTTGACACCGAAGTGGGAAGGCCCTTACCGGGTAGTACGAGTCACCAGACCTAGCGTAGTCCATCTGGAGACCGGAGATGGCGTTCAGTTGCAAAACTCATGGAACATTGACCATCTCCGCAAGTTCTACCCGTAAGGCGCGGCTGTCGGGCCCTACCCGGCAGCCACCCTTTTGTACATGCCTTGCCTCTGTTGCATGTAAGCCCTTGTACAAAGCCAAGTGCAGACCCTGAGCAACAGAGAAATAAATGAAGCGCTGGGGGGGCCCCGACAGATTGCATGCATGCATAAGCATATCATGAGCATTGCATGTTCATGTTGATAAGATCGCATGAGGCATCATTTTCATCTGCATCATACTGCAGGCTCCTACCGTGGATTCGGTCCCGAAAAAGGAGAAGAGAAGACAAGCCTACATCGCGATCCCCGGCAAGCCCAAACAGATAAGTTCTCTCTCTTATCCATACGAGTTTTGTAAGTAAAGCTTGTGCATAGGAAAACCTCGCCGCTTTCAAGACTTAGGTGCTCCCGTCCCTTGACTCGAACGTTGCTTCGGTCAGGGAGGTTGTAGTGGCCTTTGGAGAGGAAGTTGGCGGGGGGCTGGTCCCTCTTCACGGTTTGTGCCCGGCAGGCCCAACCCGCGGCAGCAACTAGAGGGTACTGGCAGGATAGCCTATCGGGGAAAAACTTGTTTACTTGAGCGTAAAGAGGCATTCTCCCTCTGCCTGGACATGTTCCATGCACAAGTGCCTGGCAAGGTTTATCTTTTTCATTAATATGCTGATCAACAAGTACAGACCTTACAGAACACAAACATGGATAAAAGAGATTACATAATTTGAACTAAAGTTTGGCAAGTGCCTACATATTTTAGATTAAAAAAAGATAAATGCCCCGTGTTGCCCTTTCTTGTCCCTCTCCTTCTAGGCACAGTGGCAGGAGGAGAAGAGGGCAAAAGGAGCGCCTGGGCAAAAGCCCAGCCCGGCCTCGTCGGGTCTCCTGACAAAGAGCCTGGCAAGAGTGGGAAGGCGCGGGCGAAGGCGATGGTGAAGAGATCGGCGGAGACGACACGCCAACCGCCACCACCAGGACCAGCAGGACGCGGCAGGGTGAACGAAGCTGCAGCTCATGAGAAAGCCTACCGGGATCCAGCTGGAAGGCTGCTGGAGGAGCCAGGAGCGCCACCCCCACCCCTGCATCCAACTCCCCGGCAAATCACCTTGCCGGGGAGGAGATGCAGGTGCAGATGACGGTGCTGCCGCCTAACGGTGATGGTGTGGCTGGTGCTCAGCCAGAGTCAGAGTCATCGCCCTCCCGGCCAACGTCGTCCTCATCACCGTCACTATCCTCCTCGTCGCTATTGCTCGAGGAGCAGCTTTCGTCGTCGGTCGAGCTCTCCACGTAGCACCCTAAACGAGCACCCGAGCTCCCGAAAACCTTGACGGAAAGGAAATCGGCCTCCATTAACTTGAACTAGAGGATGTGCCCTTCCGACAGGCTATGGGCGCGAGCAAAGGTCTTCCAGCCACGGTGAAGATACATAACATGAGGGGCGGGGAAATCCACATCCACCCGTATGCTGCCATTCCCGCAGCCCCTCATGTGTAGTCTCAACGCACGCGGCTGATCGAGCTCCATCGCCCTTGCGAATGTGGTGGGGATACAGAGGCGGCTGCGCGGGGGCTTATACAGCCTGATGATGAACTCCAGAGGCTGGTCTCGAACATGTCCTTCCATCGGGGGAGGGGCGGCCGGCAGGGGCGCAATCAGAGCGCTACCTCGTCCCCCTCGGCCCCATGCGCCACGACGGCCTCGACCTCGTCCTCTCCCACCTCCCCTCATCGCGGGCTCCGTCCCCATGTCTTCGGAGGGAGGAGGGAGACACTGTCGAGCAGAAGTTCTCGTCGCCACTTGGGGAGGACCGGACCCCCGACCTCTCACCATGACAGACGTGGGCAACTACAGAAATGAAGAAGGAAGGAGGTGTGGAGGGACTTCTCACACCACACCCCCCTTCTTATAGGCGGGCGTGGCAGGGGGGTGGATTTTCTTCGTGGAGGTGGCCGCCCCGCTCGGCCAGTCCGGCTCCTCCTCGCCATCAACGGCTCGAAGAATCAAGGCCGACCCCCTGTGCCAATCCACGACCCTTAGCTTTCTGCCATGGCACTCGTTCCCTCACCCTCCGCATCCACCACCAACCCTGCACAAGGCATGCTATACACGTGGCAGAAGCACCTGGAGCGGGGGAGGATAGTGGGGTAGCAGTTACCACCCCGTAAACAAGGAACATGGGTAACTCCACACGTCGTGGCCCATTATCTCCATTACTGCAGTTGGCATTACGCGACGGGCGGAAGAACCAGAAACTGATCCGAGCGTGGATTAATGAAGAAGCAAAGAAGATCTTGAAGGGCGAGCTGCTATTTCCCCCTCGCCTGTGCACAAGTTAGGGCCTACCTCGACGATGCCCAGCAGCTCGTTCGGGCTAGGCCCGGGGGCTCCTGTCGGTGCAACAAACCCTTGGTCTGTTGCCCAGACCGTGCACAGGCCCAAGATCAAGATTGCAACATCCAAGACAAGGCCAAGGTAAAGAGATAAGCTCTTTGACAAATCAAAGGGCAAGTTGAGAAGACCAAGTCAAGCCAAGAAGCAAGACACCGCTAAAGGAAAAACCTCCCTTGCCGGGCAGGAGAGCCTGGCGAGGTCAAGGTTGCCCCGGAAGCGAGCCTCAGGATCACCCCGGTAGGCCTGCCGGGGCATACGGAGGCAAAATGCCCCGCCAAGGATTCACCGCCCCACCTCACGACGACGCAAGTCACCAATCGGTGCGGTGTCATGCCCCGAGATGACTAAGTGGCTGCCTTTTGCCACATGGCGGCCACTTCCTACAGGAATCACCTCCAGATGACACCCGTCCTGCGACGTGTCATGCAGACAGGAGAGAAGGTGGCCAAACAGCCCGGCAAGGCGTGCCGGGCAAGCCATAATGTGACACTGAGTGGCGCATTTAATGCATACTGCTCTGTCTGCAGAGGAGATATGATAGCACTGTTCTCTATCTAAATTAGTACACAATGACTGATTTGCCACTGTGGTGACCCCTTAATCTATAAAGGAGGCCCATGGCGACCATAGAAAGGATTCGGACCCCTGTACACCCATACGCGCGTAGCTGCTCTCGCCCCGAGGCAACCCTGCCAGGCAAGAGCGCTGCATTTCCACCACCATCCACCATCAATCCACCAAAGCAGGAGTAGGGTTTTACGCCTCGCGGTGGCCTGAACCTGGGTAAAAACTGCCCGTGTGATCTCTGCCGTGCTACGCTGAGCTCCTCTGCTCTTTGTGCAATGTGCTGAGTCCCCCTGCCAAACCAAAAGGGGCCCTTGGCCCCATAGGTGGCCGTGGTTTCCCACGACAGAGTTAGCAACAAGGGTCTTAGGAACCCAAATAGTCCAAGCATAATTATTATAATTAGTGACAACAAATTTTGCGAATGTGTAACCATCATCTCCTCTCATGAGGACATAAGATGGATTGTTCTTGCCGGCAAAATCCTTGGGAACGGCCTTGTCCCTAGTGACCTTGCCATTCCCAACAACCCCTTTTCCTTCTCCTTCTCCTTGTGCCCTTCTTGAACTAGCACTACTGTTGTAGGGTGGAACCCTAAGTGGAGATCTTTTCACACTTGGAGGGGGGAAAAGGATGAACATAAGAGCACAAGGAGGAAATTCACTCAAACAAAACCCAATCACACATCCACTAGAATAGCAAAGTTGAGATCCACAAGAATACAAGAACAATCCAAGGAAACAAGCACAAAGGTAAGGTTCTTCCCACTCATAAGAAGGTGAGGTCTTGATGATACACTACTGGAATCCACTTCTTTGCCGTCTGCTAATTCTTTGCCGTCCGCTTGCTGACGGCAAATAAGGTCTTTACCGTCAGCCATAAGAAAACGGACGGCAAAGATGTGGCTGATGGCAAACAAAGTCTTTGCCATCAGCCTGTTCTTTGCCGTCCGCTGGCTGACGGCAAAGAATCTTTGCCGTCCGCTAGCAGACGGCAAAGAGGTGGGTGGGTCCAGTTATTGTTTAACCAACTCAAGCCCACCGGCCCCACCTCTTTGCCGTCCGCAAGCGGACTGCAAAGAGGCGGGTATGTTAACGGCCGTCCCGCCCCTCTCTTCTCTCCACTCTCTCATTCCTCCCCACCCACACCCGCGCCGCCGCCAACCCCGTCTGTCGTAGCCGGCCGCCCCGCACCCCTCCCCTGCGCCCCCCGACCCCACGCACACCCGCGCCCTTCACGTCGCCCCCCCCCCCCGCCCCCTCCCTCCGTCGCCATCCCCCACCCACCACCGGCCCGCGCCGCCGCCGCCAACCCCGTCCGGCGTAGCCGGCCGCCCTGCCGCCCTGCAACCCTCCCCGACCTTCACCGCGGCCCCGCCGCCTCTTCCACGTCGGGCAGCCGCGCCGCGCCGTCCCCGCCCCGTCGCGTCCCCCCCGCTTCCCGCCGCGCGTCCGCCTCCCCCTCCACCGGGTCGCCCTCCTCCAGCGGCCGCCGCAGCCGTCCGGCCGCCCCCTCCACCAGGTGAGCTCCTTCCCTTTTTTGTTTAATTAGTTTCTTTTTGTTCTTTTAGTTGTGTCTATTTTAGTTTTATTTAGTTTTAGTTTAGTTTTAGTTTTAGTTTAGTTTATTTTAGATTAGTTTTAGTTAGTTTATTTTAGTTTAGTTTATTTTAGATTAGTTTAGTTTTAGTTATTTTAGTTTAGTTTATTTTAGATTAGTTTAGTTTTAGTTAGAAGAAGAAGTAGAAGGAGGAGGAGGAACAGGAAGGAGGAAGAAGCAGAAAGAAGAAAAGAAGAAGAGGAGGAAAAAGACAGAAGAAGAAGAAGAAGAAGAAGAAGAAGAAGAAGAAGAAGAAGAAGAAGGAAGTGTAAGAAGAGGAGGAGGAGGAGAAGGAGGAGAAAGAAAGAAGAAAGAAGAAGAAGAAGAAGAAGAAGAAGAAGAAGAAGAAGAAGAAGAGAAGAAGAAGAAGAAGAAGAAGAAGAAAGGAGAAGGGAGGAGAGAGAAGAAGAAGAAGAAGAAGAAGAGAGAAGAAGAAAAGAAGAAAAGGGAAAAAGATACCCCGACCCGACCCGACCCCCGGACACCCGACACCTCGGCACGACACCCCGACCCCGACCCCCGAACCCTGACAACACCCCGACCCCGACCCCGACCAACCGACACCCTGACACCACACCCCGACCCACCACCCGACCCCGACACCCTGACACCCCGACCCCGACACAACACCCCGGCACGACACCCCGACCCGACACCCCGACACCCTGACACCACACCACCGACCCCGACCACCGACACCCCGACACCTGACACCCCCGACCACCGACACCCTGACACCACACCCACCCTTACCCCGACACCTACACCACACCCCAACCCACACCCCGACCCCGACACGACACCCCGACCCCGACACCCCGACACCCTGACACCACACCCCGACCCCATATATATTTGTGTTGATCGGGTGTATTTTTATTATGTTCATGATTATGATACACTTAAATTATATACATATTATTATGTTCATGTCAGGTATCCAAATTTTTTATGTTGTACTAATTTCGTTTACTTTTTGTCATTGCAGGTGTTGACAGGATGGTGGGCAAGGGTCCAGAGCACCCCGAGCCTCTTGCGAGCGCTACTAGGAGGGGTGGTTGCATTATTACAGCGCAGCCCCTCCGGAGAGCGGTGCAGGATGGTATGCAGACAGCTGCGGCGGGCGCTTCTTCTACGGCTGGGAGAGGTTGGGGGAGGATGAAGAAGGCTGGTAGAGGTGGACGTGGCAGTGGGAGAGGTAGGAAGGCTGCTACGCCTTCCTCGCCGCCACCCTCAGCTGATTCACCCGACCACAGGAGTGCTCCGTCTTACGTGGACCCTCGGACTCCGGTCGATGAGCCTCTGGTCGCTGATCCTTCGCCCCACCAGACTCGGGTCGCCGACCCTTCGCCCCACGTGAGTCCGGTCCTAGAGTCTTCGTCCCAGAAGACTCCGGTCACGGGGTCTTCATCCCAGGTCCCGGAGTCTTCGTCCCAGAAGACTCCGATCCCGGAGTCTTCTTCCCACGAGACTCCGGAGGCTAGTGGCTCGGAGGATGGTAGCGAGGACACCTTTTCAGAAGATAGCTACAGCGACGACAAGCTGGTTGAGAAGGGCAAGAAGGTCTACAAGCGTGGCTGTACAAAGCTCCCGCCCGTGCCGACGACCCCCGACCAAAGGTGGTTGATTGCGCCTAAAGGGTTGAAGTAAGTGCATTTACTATTTTTTAACCTTTTGCCTTCATGTTCCTTCAAATTAATATCTAATGCGTTGGCCTTGTCATACTGCAGGGGCTGGGTACACCCCCGTGTTTCCTGTAGGCCCAACCAGGTCCTTGGTGTGCTTTGCCGGCAGCACTTCCCTGGGTGGGTCACGTTGCCCGGTGAGGGTCAGGTTCCACAGCTAGCACTGACCTGGGAGCTGTACTCGGTTGCCCCGGCCCCGCCGGAGGAGAGGGTCGACGGTGTCTTGTGCGAGACGGTGGCCGACATTGTGTTCCGTCGGTTTTGGGTAATTTCTCCTTTACGGAATTAAAAATCAACAGTACCTAGTGATTGTACTAATCAGTGCTGTCTTGTTTGATTGCAGACCTTCTACAGGGTTTCAGAGGGAGAGCAGGAGGCCGCGTGTATGGTTGTCGAAAACGAGTGCAAGCGCCTACTTCAAAACTTAAGGCACGAGGCTCGGGTGCAGGCCGTTCGAGACTACTACACCTCGAAGGGTATTAGGAGGGGCAAGCAGAAGTGTCGCGGCAAGTTTCTGAGTAAGGAGAAGTACATGCAGGTAATTACCTATTCTTAAGGCCTTGAACTTAGTTTTCTTGATTTGATTCGTAGGCGTAGCGCTGAAATTTCTCTTGACTCACTTAGGTGCCCCCGAGATGGTGTGTGGATAAGATGGACTGTTGGGAGGCGTTGGTGGATGCGTGGTGCTCTGCCCAATGGAAAGTCGAATACCAAAGGGCCAAGGATAAGCGCGACCAAATGGAAGGTGTGCCACACCATCAAGGGAGCTCCAACCTGTTTGAGTACGGGGATAACTGGGTATGTGGTTTGCTACATGATTCATGCAATTCATTCTTCATGCTAGATAGTTCATTTATGACATATTTAGCTCTAAAATGACATAATAACCTTAGATAGCTCTATAAAATGACTTAATATGCTTTAGTCAGTTAAAAAATGGCATAACTACCTTCGATAGCTCAATAACGACCTAAACTAATCTTAGCTAGTTCATTCATGACATAATTAGCTCTAAAATGACATAATAACCTTAGATAGCTCTATAGAATGCCTAAATATGCTATAGTTAGCTCTAAAATGACATAATAACCTTGGATAGCTCAATAATGACATAATTAGCATACTTTGGTCAAAAATGGCATAATAATCTTGGTTACCTCAAAAATGACCTAAACTTAGCTTATTTTCCTCGAAAATGACATAATAACCTTTCTTAGCTCCAAAATGACCTATTTACATAGCAATATCATTCTTCATGCTAGCTTGAGCCCTTAACTAATATTTTGTTCCTCTCTCCCAGGCGCACCACCACAAGAAGCATGTGCCAGGTCTGTTCGACCTCTATGGCATGGCCCATATGGCCCCGTACAAGAAGGCCAAGCCATTCACGGAGTCTGACCTAGATGATCCAGAGAACTTCACCAACAAGACCTCCCACCACAAGCTTGTGAAGTACAGACACGAGGGGAAGGCGAGGAAAGGGGAGGACTTTAACTCGAGCCAGGATCCTTTTGATACAGAGCTGGTGATGATTTCTGGTGGCGGGAGGTCCCATGGCTCTCTAGCCATTGGTGATGGACTGATATGTTGTCCTAAGACTCTCCCGCAGATCAAGAAGCGCCTGAGTAGCTCTGATCCTGAGATAACGCCATGGCGGTTAGTTATACGGACTCTCTCACCTTTCCTCCATTACATTGTGTGTGCGTCCGTCGATGATTACAATGCTAACGAGGAGTGGTGTGTTGCAGGCTATTATTGAGAAAGAGAGATTGAAGACGAAGGAGCTTCTGGAGGAGGCAAAAAGGGAGGCACAAAGGGAGGCGGCGGAGAGGGAGAGGAAGATGGAGGAGAAGACGGCTAAGCTGTTGGAGGAGGAGAGGAACCGGAATGACAGCGCTAACCGGGCCCTATACGAGCTCATCGTGGTACGTTTCTCGTGCATATTAGCCCAATCATGCACGTAATGTTCGCATTACTATCTAATATGACTGACTCGTGACAACCAAATGTGCAGAGCTTGTGCGAGAAAAACGGTCAGGCCCCTCCGCCGATGCCCCAGATTGCTCCGGCGACCACGGTGAGTTTGATTTGAATGGTCGTTGCTTACTACTATTCACATTTCAATTTGCGAACTTGCTAACGAGACATTATGGGAAATGATCTTTGGTGCAGCATGGCTCCCGACAAGCATCGACCACTCCTTCTGCCAATGCCGGAACCCCGACCGGTCCTTCACCTCAGTCTGGCACTGGCGCAGCCCCGACCATTCCTACATCTCCGTGATAACGGTATTTTTCTTCTTAATTAGCGTGTTTAGTCCATTTATGACATAATTTAGCCTATTTAGTCCACAAATGACATAATAAGATGAAGAAAATCAAGGAAGAGGAAGGAAAGAAGGAATAGGAAGAAAAGAAGAAGAAGGAGAAGAAGAAGAAGGAGAAGAAGAAGAAGAAGATCTTCTTCTTCTTCTAGTCTTCTTCTTCTTCTTCTCCTTCTTCTTCTTCTTCTTCTTCTTCTTCTTCTTCTTCTAGTTTTCTTCTTCTTCTTCTTCTTCTCCAAAATGAAGTTAGCTCTAAGTTATATCAAAAATGGCATAATATGCTTAGTTAGGTCAAAAATGGCATAATTAGCTAGGTAAGCTCAAAAATGGCATTTTTCTTCTTATTTAGCCTATTTAGTCCATTTTGCATAATTTAGCCTATTTAGTCCACAAATGACATATAGATGAAGAAATCAAGGAAGAGGAAGAAAGAAGGAATAGGAGAAAGAGAAGAAAAGAAGAAGAAGAAGAAGAGAAGAAGAAGAAGAAGAAAAGAAGAAGAAAGAAGACTAGAAGAAGAAGAAGTTCTTCTTTCTTCTCCTTCTTCTTCTTCTTCTTCTTCTTCTTCTTCTTCTTCTTCTCTTCTTCTTCTTCTTCTTCTCTTCTTCTTCTAGTTTTCTTCTTCTTCTCTTCTCCAAAATGAAGTAAGCTCTAAGTTATATCTCAATAATGCTTAGTTAGGTTAAAAATGGCATAATTAGTTAGATAAGCTCAAAAATGGCATTTTTCTTCTTATTTAGCCTATTTAGTCCATTTATGACATAATTTATCCTTTTTAGTCCACAATGACATAAATATGAAAAATCCAGGAAGAGGCAGAAAGAAGGAATAGGAAGAAGAAGAGAAGAAAGAAGAAGAGAAGAAGAAGAAGAACTTCTTCTTGTTGTGTTCTTCTCTCTTCTTCTAGTCTTCTTCTTCTTCTTCAGTCTTCTTCTTCTTCTTCTTCTAGTTTTCTTCTTCTTCTCCAAATGAAGTTGCTCTAAGTTATATCAAAAATGGCATAATATGCTTGTTCACTCAAAAATGGCACAATTAGCTAGGTTAGCTCCATTTTACTAAGTATGCTTACTTCTTCTTCTTCTTCTTTTCATTTTCTCTTCTTCTCTATTCTGTCTTCTTCTTCTAACTTTCTTGTTTCCATTTTGCAGATTTAATTCACTATATGGAAGCTTGCATGGATGCATGGAGTGCTTGTTTCCCTTATCTTTTTTTCATTTGTATCGATGAAAAATGTGGAACTTGTTATATGGATGCATGGAACAATGTGTTGGATGAACATTGTGATATGTAATATGTATATATGGATGGAACTATGTTTCTTATGTATATATGTATGTTGTCATGGATGGAGATAGATATGTATATGTATATCTGTGTGTTGGATACATCATATATGTATATCTATGTGTGCCTGTGAAAAATATATATATAAATGTATATCTGTGTTTGAAACCCTATCAAATTAAATGGATTCAAATAAAAACAGGGGATACATAGCCTCTTTGCCGTCTGCTAGCGGACGGCAAAGAGCTTTGCCGTCCGCTAGCAGACGGCAAAGAGGACACGTGGCAGCTACCTGTGAAACCTGGGAACACTGGCTGCCTATTTGGTCACTTTGCCGTCTGCCAGTGGACGGCAAAGATTCAAATCACTTTGTCGTCTGCCAGCGAACGGCATAGCTGGCCACGTGGCAGCTTCCCAGTACTGCCTAGCTGAGCTGTTTGCCGTCTGTCAGCGGACGGCAAAGAGCTTTGACTCTTTGCCGTCCGCTGGCAGACGACAAAGAGCGTCGTTAACCCCCTAACGGCTCTCACGCCACCGCACTGCCGTCCGTTGTCTTTGCCGTCTGCTGGCCTCGGATGGCGGACGGCACAATCCTCTGCCATCTGTTTCCAGGAAGCGGACGGCAAAGAAGGCATTTGCTGGCACGTGTTCAGCCGGAAAGTTTGCCGTCTGCTGGCGGAAGGCAAAGATGTTTGCCGTCCGTGATCCATGCCTTTGCCGTCCGCCATGGCGGACGGCAAAGAAGCTGATTCCAGTAGTGATAGTCTTCTCCAAAAGTAGGTCTTGATATCACTTGGGATCCTCTCCTAAGAGGTCTTAATCTCCAAGAGGAGTGGTAGAAGGAGCAAAGCTCTATCAATGTCTCACATATACTTTGCTAACCCTAACAAGTGACTTAGACCCGAAATATATAGCCAAAGGGAGGTAGGGTGTCGGTTCTATATCCGGCATATCTCGTAGTAGGGTCCTAAGCTAGCCATCTTGGAGCAATGGTAACATGGACATAGGATTTTACCCAGGTTCGGGCTCTCTCGAAGAGATAATACCCTACATCCTGCTTTTGAATGTATTGATATGGGTGTAGTACAGAGTACATGTATCTACCACGAGATTGTTCTAATGAATATCCCATCATCTATTGACTAGCCTAGCCTCAGTTTATATCATGCACAGAAGGCCTAGGGTTTAGGAGAGTCCTCGGCTTGGGCACCAAGTCTTGTGGAGTCTTCCTTGTATTCGTCACGGGCTGTCCGAACTGGCCCAATAGTGAACCACCATGGGGTCCTCGGCCCGATCCACCTGGTCGGGAGACAACGTGGTGAGTACCCCCTAGTCCAGGACACCGTCAGTAGCCCACTGAACCGGTCTTCAAGTTGGGGACGCTCCTCAATTCTCCTAAATTGTTCTTCATCATCGGTCGTCGAACTTGAAAACTGGTTCAACAAATCTTCCCATCTTTGATCTTGAGGATCGCCGAGCTAGATCCGAAGAGTTCACACGTCGGGCATCCGAGGAGCCCTTTAAGTTTTCGGCCTTTTTCAATGCCTTGTTATTTTTACGCCACACATCGCGTTCGACGTGTTTCCCATGTGGTGGTGTCCTCTCAAGTCCGAGGTCCTACACTGGACTGCATCCAAGCTCCAATGCCGTACTACATCCAAGCTCCAACGCCGGACTGCATGATGCGGCTTGAAACTGTGTCGGTATTTCCCCAAAGAGGAAGGAATGATGCAGTACAACTATGGTAGGTATTTCCCTCAGTAATGAAACCAAGGTATCAATCCAGTAGGAGAACCAAGCAACACTATGTAAACGGTAGCTGCACACAAAGAACAAATCCTCGCAACCCAACACGTAAGAGGGGTTGTCAATCCCTCCTCGGTAAAAAGATAGATTGTTTTGTATGTGTTTGGATAAATAGACCTGAATAAAATGCGAAAAAAAGATGCAAATAAAAAGTGCAACAAAGTATTTTTGGGTTTTTAGAATAATAGATCTGGAAACAAATGCGATGAAAAATAGATCGGAAAGCAATATGATAAAAGATAGACCCGGGGGCCGTAGATTTCACTAGTGGCTTCTCTCGAGAAAATAGCACACGGTGGGTAAACAAATTACTGTTGGGCAATTGATAGAAGATCGAATAATTATGACGATATCCATGGCAATGATGAATATATAGGCATCTAGTCCAAGATTAGTTGACCAACTCCTTCCTGAATCTACTACTATTACTCCCCACATCGACCGCTATCCAGCATGCATCTAGTGTATTAAGTTCATGGAGAAACGGAGTAATGCAATAAGAATGACGAGATGATGTAGACAAGATCTATTCATGTAGGAATAGACCCCATCTTTTTATCCTTAATAGCAACGATACATGCGTGCCTTGCTGCCCCTTCTGTCACTAGGAGAGGACACCGCAAGATCGAACCCATCACAAAGCACCTCTTCCCATGGAATGAAAAATTGATCTAGTTGGCCTAACTAAACCAAAGATTCAAAGAATAAATACGAGGCTATAAATAATCATGCATATAAGAGGTCAAAAAAATTCAAATAATATTCATGGATATAGATCTGACCATAAACTCAAAGTTCATCGGATGCCAACAAACACACCTCAAAAAGAGTTACATCAAATAGATCTCCGAGAGACCATTGTATTGAGAAGCAAAAAGAGAGAGGAAGTCATCTAGCTACTGCCTACGGACCCTTAGGTCTATGGTGGACTACTCACGCATCATCAAAGAGGCACCAATAAGGATGATGAACCCCTCCGTGATGGTGTTAGATTCGATCTCGTGGTTCTGGAACTTGCGGCGGCTGGAATTGTGTTTCATCGACTCCCCTAGGATTCTGGAATATTTGGGAATTTATAGAGCTGAGAGGCCGTGCAATCGAGCTACGTGGGCCCCACAACCCATCAGGACGCGCCTGGGTCTCCTGGCACGCCCTGGTGGGTTGTGGTCCTCATGCGCATTCCCTCGTCCACTTCCTTGGCTCCCAAGGTGTCTTCTGGTCCAAAAAAATCTCCAAAAAGTTTCATTGCATTTGGACTCCGTTTGGTACTGATATTCTGCGAAGTAAAAACAAGCAAAAAACAACAACTAGCACTGGGCACTATGTCAATAGGTTAGTCCCAAAAAATGATATAAAGTTGCTATAAAATGATTGTAAAACATCCAAGAATGATAATATAACAGTATGGTACAATAAAAAATTATAGATACGTTGGAGACGTATCAGCATCCCCAAGCTTAGTTCCTGCTCGTCCTCGGGTAGGTAAATGATAAAAACAGAATTTTTGATGTGGAATGTTGCCTAACATGTTCATCACATATTCTTTTCTTTTGTAGCATGGACATTTGTACTTTTAGATGGTTCAAAGCAATAGTCTATATTTGACATGATAACTTCAATACTCAAGCATATCAACAAGCAACTATGTCTTTCAAAATATCAACACTATAGAAAGTTATCCCTAGCCCATCATTCTCAATCATTGATCAATTCATGAAACACACTCGAATATTAGCTACATCCAATGCACAAGTATGATCATAGTGCTCCCTAGTTGGTGCTTTATAAGAGAAGATAGAGACTCAAATAAATACAAAAATTGCATAAAGTAAATAGATTGGCCCTTCGCAGAGGGAAGTAGGGATTTATAGAGGTGCCAGAGCTCAAAGCTTAAATTGAGAGATAAAATTTTTAGAGAGGCATGCTTTTCCCATCAACGAAAACGACCAAGTAATTCCCAACACTTTCCATGCTAGATATATCATAGGCGGTTCCCAAACAGAAAATAAAGTTTATTCCTTTTTCCACCATACTTTCACATTCCACGGCTAGCCGTATCCACGGGTACCGGCCATACCAACACTTTCCAAGGAATTTATTATTTGACAACATAAAGTAAATTTATTTTTCATTTCGGGACTGGGCATCGCTATTACCACCATACTCTCGTGCAATGACAAGTGAATAAACACTCATCTTGAGAATAACACATCTAGCATGGAAAATATTGGCCACCCCCTGCCGCTTCATGAGCGGTACGGGCACACAAAAAGGAAATTCATTTTGAAAAAAAATTAGAGTTGGCACATACAAATTTGCTTAGAACGGCACGAAAATACTGCATATAGGTATGTATGGTGGACTCATATGGCAAAACTGGGTTTAAAGATTTTGGATGCATGAGTAGTATTTCTACTTAGTACAAGGGGAGGCTAGCAAAAAGATTGAGAAGCAACCAACCAAGAAACGAAAATTCACATAAGCGAGCATTGAGCATAACTAACACCGAATAATGCACCACAAGTAGGAAGTAATTTCATTGCATAACTATTGACTTTCGTGCTTGCATAGGGAATCACAAACCTTAACACCAATATTCTTACTAAAGCATAATTACTCACCAACATGACTCATATATTACTATCATCATATCTCAAAACTATTACAAAGAATCAAGTTTATATTGTCCAATGATCTTCATGAAAGTTTTTATTATATCCCTATTGAATATCTATCACTTTAGGACTAGTTTCATATGAAGTTTTTATTATATCCCTATTGAATATCTATCACTTTAGGACTAGTTTCATATGTTGCAATTGCTTTTGACAAGCTCAAATAAATTTGAGTGAAGAAAATGATCATAAAAATTTCATTCTCTTAAAATAATATAAGTGAAGTATGAGAGAATTTCTTCAAAATTTTACTAACTCTCAAATTAATCTAAGTGAAGCATGATACTATTTCTTCAAACATATTAAAGCACATCATGCTCAAAAACATATAAGTGAAGCATTAGAGCAATTCCATAGCTCAAAAAATTTAAGTGAAGAATAAAGAGCAATTCTAACAAATCATAGCATAATTTTGGCTCTCTCAAATAGGTGTGTCCAGCAAGGATACTTGTGACAAACTAAAAATCAAAACAAGCAAAGACTCATATAATACAAGGCGCTCCAAGGAAAACTCATGATATGTGACGAATAAAAATATAGCTCCAAGTAAAATACCGATGGTCGTTTAGAAGAAAGAGGGGATGCCTTCCGGGGCATCCTCAAGCTTAGTTGCTTGGTTCTCCTTGAATATTAACTTGGGGTGCCATGGGGCATCCCCAAGCTTAGGCTCTTGCCACTCCTTATTCCTTCATCCATCGTGATCTCACCCAAAACTTGAATACTTCAATCACACAAAACTTAACAAAACGCTCGTGAGATCCGTTAGTATAAGAAAACCAATCTTTACTTTAAGTACTGTTGCAAACCCATTAAATTTTGTTATTTCATTATATCTACTGTATTCTAACTTTGCCATGGCTTATACCCCCCGATACAATCCATAGATTCATCAAAATAAGCACACAATGCAAAGAAAACAGAATATGTCAAAAACAGAACAGTCTGTAAAGATGCGAATTGTTCTCATACTTCTGTAACTCCAAAAATTCTGAAACATTAGGAAAACAGAGGTAATTTGTATATCAATGTGCTGAAAAAAATGCAGAACTTTTTGTCACTTCTGTGAATTTAAGCAATTCTGTTACTGGACACAAAAGTTTCTATTTTTCAACAGGATCAAATCAACTATCACCAAAGCTATCCCAAAGGCTTTACTTGGCACAAATACTAATTAAAAAATAAAAAACACAATCATAACAGAGGCATAATTGTGCAAACACTAAATAACAGAAAGAAAAAGGAAAAAATAATTTTTATTCATTGGGTTGCCTCCCAACAAGCGCTATCATTTTATGCCCCTAGCTAGGCACAATGCATAGATTCAAGTATTGTCATCTTTCTTCTTATTTTCCTTAGATGTGTTTTTGTCAGGAGGTTTTGCAAATATAACTTGAAACACATTATCCATAGAAATTTTAGCATTATCAAGTTGTCCATCTACGTAACCTCTTTGATTTCCGGCTACGATCCATGAATATTGTTGATTGACATAATTGAAAACTTGTTGGATCACATCTAAAACGGGAATTTCCCTTTTAAGGTTCTCATAAAAAAATTGATTATTTCCAAGCAAATGTCTCAACATATAGTCACTATTGTAAAGGATCTCATCTATCACCGGTTTTTCACGACTCATACCACAAAAATCTAAAATTTTCCTAGCTTCCCGTATTATGTGATCAAATTCATTCATAAGAACACGGGTGGCTATCTTTTTAGCTTTTGGATCTTTTATAATGGGCAGCTCATAAAACAATCTTTGCAAGGTAGGATGAGTACGGATAAATCTATTTTCAAGTTTCAGAACTAGTGCTGAAATTGCCTCCGCATAAGTTTTAGTTCTTTTAAGTATGGGGGCATCATCAAAAGTCAAATTCCCAACACAATTAAAATATTCATGGATATGTTCTTTTCCCATAACATTCCCTTGCCCCAAGACAAAAGTTTTAGCATCTAGATTGCCAGATCGTCCAATTTTAGGAGTTAGGCCATCATCTGTTTCTGCCATACCAAAGTCACCCATGATGATGAGTTCAAGCAAATAAAAGATCTGACGAGAAAAAGGCGAACGAAAAAGAGAAGGCAAATAAAATGCAAAATTTTATGAAGTGGGGGAGATGAAAATGAGAGGCAAATGGCAAATAATGTAAATTGCAAGGACTTGAGATTTGTGATTAGGAAGCTGATATATGTTGATGATGTCTCCCCGGCAATGGCGCCAGAAATTGGCAAGTTGACGGGAGACTATCTTGACTTGATCCTCCCCGGCAACGGCGTCAGAAATTCCTTTTGATGCGGCTTGAAATTGCGTCAGTATTTCCCCAAAGAGAAAGGGATGATGCAATATAGCTACGGTAGGTATTTCCCTCAGTTATGAAACCAAGGTATCAATCCAGTAGAAGAACCAAGCAACACTATGTAAACGGTACCTGCACACAAAGAATAAATCCTTGCAACCCAACGCGTAAGAGGGGTTGTCAAACCCTCCTCGGTAAAAAGATAGATTGTTTTGTATGTGTTTGGATAAATAGATCTGAATAAAACATGAAATAAAAGATACAAATAAAAAGTGCAGCAAAGTATTTTTTGGGTATTTAGAATAATAGATCTGAAAAAAATGCGATGAAAAATAGATCGGAAAGCAATATGGTAAAAGATAGACCCGGGGGCCGTAAATTTCACTAGTGGCTTCTCTCGGGAAAATAGCACACGGTGGGCAAACAAATTACTGTTGGGCAATTGATAAAAGATCGAATAATTATGACGATATCCAAGGAAATGATCAATATATAGGCATCACGTCCAAGATTAGTAGACCAACTCCAGCCTGCATCTACCACTATTACTCCAAACATCGACCGCTATCCAGCATGCATCTAGTGTATTAAGTTCATGGAGAAACGGAGTAATGCAATAAGAACAATGACATGATGTAGACAAGATCTATTCATGTAGGAATAGACCCCATCTTGTTATCCTTAATAGCAACGATACATGTGTGCCTCGCTGCCCCTTCTGTCACTGGGAGAGGACACCGCAATATCGAACCCATCACAAAGCTCCTCTTCCCATGTGTCGGTGCAACGAACATCTACGTTTGTTGATCAAACTTATACATAGGCGTGCTGATGATCATACATACATCACCAACATGTAACGCAAGGCCGAGCCAGAGAAGCCGCTCTCCGTGAGATCGAGGAGCACATCAAGAAGACCAAGCCAACATGCCAGGCAAAGATTCCAAGGGAAGTATCCTCTGCTAGTCAGACGAGGCAGGCAGGGTTGATGCAGTGGATAAGAGCAAGATCAAGGCGCGCCAGCCGCATCTCCAGGACAGCCGGAGAACGAAGCGCGCACCCCTCCAAGAACGCCCGGCAAGCCCTGCCCCCGGCAGGCACAGGTCAGTTACCACTGCTCCACCGCACCACGACGCCAGTCACTTATCAATGCGGTGTCGAGCCCCCCAGGCGATTAAGTAGCTCTCACTAAGCATGTGGCAGTTTGCTGGAGGACAGATCACACCCATTTGACACCCGTCCAGAGGCGTGTCAAGATGATAAGCAGAAGTTGGTTAAGCGGCGATATAAGCTTGCCGGGGATGCACCCCCGCACGCCACCTAAGGTAGCATTTATGGCATTTTGTCCTAAGTGCCAGAGTTAGGTATGATTGCACTGTTGGCTATCTAATCACAAGATAATTTCCGTTTTGCCAGTGTGGTTACCCCTTGACCTATAAAAGGAGGTCCAAGGCTACCTAGAGAGGGATTCGGACCCTCACACACTTGTACTCACGTAGCACCTCTCCCCGAGGCAACCTTGCCGGGTTTGAGCGCTGCGTGTCGTCGTGTTCCTCCATCCAATCCACCAAAGCAGGAGTAGGGTTTTACGCTTCTCAGCGGCCCGAACCTGGGTAAAACCCACCAGAGTCTCTTCGTCGTGCTACCTCATGGCCTCCGCTCTTTGTGCAACATGATCTCCCCCCCCCCCCCCCCCGCCGAACAACAAGGGGCCCTTGGCCCCATAGGTGATCATGTTCACCCATGACATCTTTGGCGTGCCAGGTAGGGGAGAACGCTTGCGCGAACCCGAAGTTGTAAATAGTGTGTCGATCTTCATCATTATCTTCTTCGTCCTCACCTTCTCCATCCATGGTGCCCAAGAAGAAACCCAGCGCAACTGCACACCCCTCCACTTCGAAGGCCCCCTCACACGTAGCCGTGGACGCCATAGGCGCCACGGTGGCGTTGGATGAGGCGGGTACCGCGGGTGGCATGACCGGCGCAGGCGGCACCATTGTTGTGTCCCCCGTGGCCGAAGCCGGAGTAGGAAACGCCGGGGCTGGGCAGCACCAGCAACATCCTGACGAGCTTGGCCCAGAAGTCGCAGGTGGAGGGAACACCCAGTCTCTACCTCCCCGCTGCACTAGCGGGCGCAGTCGCAACAGTGACGCCTGCTCCGGCGCAAGCCACGATCCTCTAGTTGCGCCCACCACGGGCATGACTGTGAGGCGCACACCTTGCCCAAAGCAAGACGGGCAAGACGGAGCGCCGAACGGGGCTGTCGACCCCCAAGCACGGCCCACTCATCGCCAGACCGCCTTGGCGATTGGTTCATAGTGGCAAGAACACGGTGACGCTCCTACTGGTTCAGCCAGGAGTCGAGCGACGTCGCGGTCTGCCTCGCTAGCCATGCCAAGCACAGGCGCGGAAGCAATGGCGTGGGCCCAACTCCTGTTGAACTTTCCACCGGTGGCTGACAAGATGGATGAGTGGAGGGCACCATCCAGAGCTTGATTAGCTTTGCTGAAACCGGTAAATCACAGCATGCGGAGCCGTCGCGATGCCCGCGAATGACGACGGTGGCCCGAGATGATACACGTGTCGAGGGGGCTACACCCACAGTGCAATGCCCTCCGCGACAGTAGGCCCAGAGGCAGCTGCAACAAACTCAACGTGTCGACAAAACCGATGAGACGTCGATGGCTTCGTCTGGCCCGCAAACCTGCTGGGATCAGCGGCGGGTTCTGGAAGACCGGCGGAAGGAAGACGCGCGCGTCACCATAGAGCGACGCCGGGAGGCACACCATCAAGCCAATAGACGCAATGGCCCAGACGTTGACGAACCCGCACCCAGTGTCGGCGGGTACTTGCCCTACGAGGTTGGGTGCCTTGACTTCACTCGTGAGCTGCGGCAGGTCCGTTGGCCATCCGTCCGAGCTTTCAAGCCTGAACTGCCGGAGAAATACGACGAAAAGTTAAACCCGGCAGAGTTTTTGGGCATTTACACACTTGCTGTTCAAGCCGCCGGGGGCAGAGATGAGAAGGTGCTCGCCAACTATTTCCCTTTGGCGCTCAAGCCAAATGTGAGATCATGGCTGATGCACCTGCCAAAAATCTCCATTTCATCATGGGCTGACTTGTGCAATGAGTTTGTTGGCGCCTTCACGGGCGGCCACCAAGAGCCTGGACAGCCCAGTGACTTGCAAGTCCTTCTGCAGAAGGAAGGGGAGGATTTACGTAAATATATACAGAGGTTCAGTCGAGTACACCGTAACATCCTAGAGATACACCCAGCAGCCGTGATTCCCGCGTTCCATTCGAACATGCGCAACAGGAGGATGCGAGCCAAAATGAATGTTCGGCTGCCCAAGACCGTCAACAAGTTGTATACCTTGGCGGATAAGTGTGCTCGAGCTGAAGAAGGAAGGCGACTCCCCGGAGAGGAGGCTGGCATCGAGATTGATTTAGATGATGACGACAAGGACGCCAACATGAAGAGGAGAAGCTGATAGCGCAATAGGAAACGCAAAGAGAAGGCAGCATTGGCCGTTGAGAGCTCTGGTGATCTTAGTGCCGGCAAGAAGGCCAAAACTGAGGCCCTCGGCAAGGGAGCTACCACATGCGCTGATTACCGAGAGGCCGCGGTAGCAGAGAAAGCCGGGAAATCCGACGGGCCATACTGCAAAATCCACTGCACCAAAGGTCATGATCTCCAAGAGTGCCACCAAGTTGAGCAGCTTGTTAAGAAACAAAAGGCTGAATACGAAATGTGTGACAGGGAGAGAAGCCAAGAGGGTGCTGGCAGAAAAGGCCATGGTGGTAGAGGGGGCCGCTGCGGCAAGGCCCTGCAGCAAAAGGAAAAACCTGCTAGAGGTTGTGAGAAGAAAGAAGGAGATGATGGGAGTGATGAAGAAGATGAGGAAGAAACCAGCGAGCAAGAATTCCAGAAGGCAACCGAAGCCATGTGTGTTGACGGGGGTGCATCTTTGCACTCCTCTCATCGCCGACTCAAGCAGTGGGCGCGTGAGGTCAATGCCGTGGAGCCAGCTGCGGACTCCCGAAGGCCACTTAAATTGTCCCGCACGCCTATCATCTTTGACGAGGAGGATCACCCTGATCGCACCACTGCAGGTGGGTGTTTGCCGTTGTTGGTTTCCCCGACAATCTGCAACAACAAAGATGCTAGTTGACGGTGGGGCTGGGCTGAACTTAATCTCCCCCGGAGTGGTTGGCAAGCTACAGATCCCTGATGAGGAACTCAAGGCTATGGGTACGTTCCAAGGAATCAACCCCGGCAGGAGCCGGCCTAAGGGGAAGGTTACATTGCATGTGCCATTTGGCGGGGAACTGAATTATCAGACTGAGAGAGTCGTGTTTGACGTTGTTGAACTTCCTTTGCCTTACAATGGAATTTTTGGTCGCCCAGCTCTGGCAAAATTCATGCCAGCATCTCACTATGACTACACCTTGAAGATGCCAGGGCCGATGGGTATCATTTCCATTCCGTCAGATAAGAAAGATGCAATTATATGTGTGGACCAGATGTATCGGGACACGGTAGCAGCTGAGGCCACAGAAACCCCAGCTCCCGCCAAGGAAACAAAGAAGGAGAAGAAGGCTATCGGCGATGCCGACAAGGACTCCGGGAAGCACGCCTATCCGGAGTGCGCCGTGCCTGTTGATGACCTGCCGGAGAGTTCCACTAGCAAAATACCCAAGGTTGCTTCACCTGCTGTGAAAAGGGTCCCGGCAAGGTAGGATGGCGTTGACGGTACATTCACCATCAGCGCCACCCTTGATGACAAATAGGAAAGCGCGCTAGTTGCCTTCTTGCGGGCGAATGTCAATGTGTTTGCTTGGCAACCGTCTGACATCCCCGGTGTTCCCAGGAAGGTAATCGAGTACCACCTTCCTGTCTACCCTCATGCTCGGCCCATCAAGTAGAAGGTCAGAAAGCAAGCTTTAGAGCGGCAGTAGTTCATTACTAAGGAGATCAAGAAACTGATTATCCATGGAGACTCTCAACTCGTGGTGAGGCAAGTCAACAAAGATTATCAGAGTCTGTTGATGGAGGCATATGTGGAGGAGGTGAGAAAGCTAGAAGAGAACTTTGATGGATTACAAGCAGAGCACGTGCCGCGTGCGGAAAATAACATCGCTGGTCACTTGTCAAAGTGCACCGCGGAAAAGCTCCCTGTGGAACCAGGGACCTTTGTCCTCCATCTAACTCAGCCGTCAGTGTCTCCTTCAACGATGACCAGAAAAAGGAGAAAGTTGAACTCCAGCAAGTATTTCCCGGTAGGACTACCTAAAGCTGCTGGTAGAGAGGCTGCCGGGGACATACCCGCTTCGGTTGGTCAACAACACCCTCCTGCGGAACCACAACTTCTTGCGGTCGAGGTGAGCGCTCCCACGAACGAGGATGTGCCTTTAGTCCTTGTTGTCGAGCCATAGGCTCCAACATGGGTGCAACACATAGTCCATTTCCTTCAAACATGAGAGCGTCCCGAAGAGCAAGAAGAAGCTGTAAAAGTAGCCCGATGGTCAAATATGTACCAGTTTGGCGATGACACACTGTACAGAAAAAGGCCAAACGGTGTGAAATTGAAGTGCATTTGCCGGGAAGATGGGCTGAAGCTGTTGACAGAGATACCCAAGGGTGTGTGTGGCTCTCACATTGGATCGAGAGCCCTGGTCGGAAAAGCCTTCTGGCAGGGTTTCTATTGGCCCACAGCCGTCCAGGATGCAACTGAGCTAGTCACCAAGTGTGAAGCCTGCCAGTTCCATTCCAAAAACATTCATCAACCAGCTCAAGCTCTCCAGAAGATCCCTTTGTCCTGGCCATTCTCAGTCTGGGGGCTCGATATCTTGGGCCCCTTCCCCCATGCTGCTAGGGGCTTTGAATTCTTGTACGTAGCAATCGACAAGTTTACAAAGTGGCCTGAGGTGGAGCTAGTGAGGAAGGTGACCGCACAATCAGCTGTCAAGTTCTTGAAAGGATTGGTGTGCCGCTTTGGAGTACCCAACAGAGTGATTACCGATAACGGCACTCAGTTCACAAGCCGCACCTTTATGCAGTACATCCAAAGCCTTGGAAGCAAGGTCTCCTTTGCCTCTCTTGCTCATCCACGAAGCAATGGGCAAGCTGAGAGGATGAATGCTGAAGTGTTGCGCGGGCTCAAGACGAGAACTTTTGATAAGTTGCAAAAATGCGGCAAGCGCTGGATTGATGAGCTGTCGGTGGTTCTTTGGTCCCTCCCGACAACACCAAATCAAGCTACCAACCAGACTCCCTTCTCCCTAGTGTATGGGGCAGAAGCAGTGCTCCCCACGGAACTCATATACGGGTCACCTCGAGTACTTGCCTACGACGAAGTAGAGGAAGAGCAGCTATGGCATGATGATGTCGTGCTCCTCGAGGAAGATCGTCTCCGGGCCGCTGTGTGTGTGATACGTCTCTATCGTATCTATAATTTCTGATTGTTCCATGCCAATATTATACAACTTTCATATACTTTTGGCAACTTTTTATACTATTTTTGGGACTAACATATTGATCCAGTGCCCAGTGCCAGTTCCTGTTTGTTGCATGTTTTTTGTTTTGTAGAAAATACATATCAAACAAAGTCCAAACGCGATAAAAACTTATGAAGATTTTTTGGAATATATGTGATTTTTGGGAAAAACAATCAACGCGAGACGATGCCCGAGGAGTCCACAAGGCAGGGGGAGCGCCCCAGGGGGTTGGGCGCGCCCTGGGCCCTTGTGGCCACTCCGTAAGGCGGTTTGTGCCCTTCTTCGGCCACAATAAAGCTAATATCCGGATAAAAATCGTGTTAGAATTTCAGCCCAATCGGAGTTACGTATCTCCGGGAATTTAAAAAATGGTGAAAGGCCAGAATCGGGGAACACAGAAACAGAAGGAAACAGAGAGAGAGAGAGAGATCCAATCTCGGAGGGGCTCCCGCCCCTCCGCCACCATGGAGGCCATGGACCAAAGGGGAAACCCTTCTCCCATCTAGGGGGAAGGTCAAGGAATAATAAGAAGGAGGGGGCTCTCTCCCCCTCTCTCTTGGTGGCGCCGGAACACCGTCGGGGCCATCATCATGACGGCGATCTACACCAACAACTTCGCCGCCGTCATCACCAACTCTCTCCCCCTCTATGCAGCGGTGTAACATCCCTTCTCCCCGCTGTAATCTCTACTTAAACATGGTGCTCAACACTATATATTATTTCCCAATGATGTATGGCTATCCTATGATGTTTGAGTAGATCCGTTTTGTCCTATGGGTTGATTGATGATTGTGATTGGTTTGAGTTGCATGTTTTATTATTGGTGCTGTCCTATGGTGCTCTCTGTGTCGTGCAAGCGTGAGGGATTCCCGCTGTAGGGTTTGCAATATGTTCATGATTTGCTTATGGTGGGTGGCGTGAGTGACAGAAGCACTGACCCGAGTAAGTAGGTTGTTTGTGTATGGGAATAAAGTGGACTTGATACCTTATAATGCTATGGTTGAGTTTTACCTTAATGATCTTTAGTAGTTGCGGATGCTTGCTAGAGTTCCAATCATAAGTGCATATGCTCCAAGAAGAGAAAGTATGTTAGCTTATGCCTCTCCCTCATATAAAATTGCAATAATGATTACCGGTCTAGTTATCGATTACCTAGGGACAAATAACTTTCTTGTGACAAAAAGCTCTCTACTAAAACTAACTTAGTTGTCTCTTTATCTAAACAGCCCCTAGCTTTTATTTACGTGCTCTTTATTATCTTGCAAACCTATCCCTTCACACCTACAAAGTACTTCTAGTTTCATACTTGTTCTAGGTAAAGCGAACGTTAAGCGTGCGTAGAGTTGTATCGGTGGTCGATAGAACTTGAGGGAATATTTGTTCTACCTTTAGCTCCTTGTTGGATTCGACACTCTTATTTATCAAGAAAGGCTACAACTGATCCCCTATACTTGTAGGTTATCAAGACCTTTTTCTGGCGCCGTTGCCGGGGAGCAATAGCGTGGGGTGAATATTCTCGTGTGTGTTTGTTTGCTTTATCACTAAGTAGATTTTATTTGTTGTTCTAAGTTGTTCTCTATCTTTAGTTATGGATATGGAACATGAAATACCAAAAAAAATTAGGTGTACTTGCTACTCATGGAGATGGGGAACCTCCTAAAACCCTCGATGCTCGTTATGTGGAAAATATTATGCTCTACTTTGATAATCCTGAGAAAACCCCGTTCAACTTGATAATGGGAGACACGTTGGATCAACGTGAATACATTAGGGATTATTGCTTGACACAAAAAGGGAAATTATTATGGGATCAAATTCATATGTTGCATTGGTATGCTCGGGAACTATGCTTGAGATATGATTATACTTGTTGCTCTAGGATGAAGGCTCCACACCTTCCCTTTTCTTGTAAATTTAATGATAATAAAACCTTGGCTTCTTATGCTAATGGTATATATGATTACTATGATGTGGAACGAATAGAAGAATTTGTTGCTTTTAAGGGTGCTTATGAAATTGAATCTTTGTTTGAAAAGTATGAAGCTTTTGATGATGATGTTTATAGGCCTAAATTTTTTTCTATACTTAAATATTGCTATGAGAATTATGAATATAATTCCGATATTGATGCGTTTATTGAGAGAGTCTCCTCTGTCCAAGGAGAGACTAATATTTTGCAGGAAACTATGGAAGAAGAAATTGATGACACTGTGAGCTCATTGGATGAAAAAGATGAGGAGAAGAGCGAAGAACAAAAGGAGGAAGAGCGGATTGATCACCCGTGTCCACCTTCTACTGAGAGTAACTCTTTATCCCATACATTATTTAATTTCCCTTTGTGCTTACCGAAGGATGAATGCTATGATGATTGCTATGATCCCTTGGATTCGTTTGAAATATCCCTTTTTGATGAACTTGATGTTTCCTATGCTTGTGGCCATGATGCCAATATGAATTATGCTTATGGAGATGAACTTGCTATAGTTCCTTATGTTAAGAATGAAATTGTTGCTATTGCACCCACGCATGATAGTCCTATTATCTTTTTGAATTCTCCCAACTACATTATATCGGAGAAGTTTGCGCTTATTAAGGATTATATTGATGTGTTGCGTTTTACCGTTACACATGATGATTTTGATAGATATAATATGCATGTGCTTGCTGCTCCTACTTGCAATTATTATGAGAGAGGAACTACATCTCCGCATCTCTATGTTTCCAATACGATAAAATTGCAAGAAACTGTTTATACTATGCATTGGCCTTTACTTGATGTGCATGAATTGTTCTTTTATGACATGCCGATGCAAAGGAAGAGAGTTAGACTTCATCATTACTTGATATATATTACTTTGTGCTCACTACTAAATCACAAATCATTGTTAATTAAAATTGGCTTTGATATACCTGGGATCCGGGTGGATCAATTACTTGAGCACTATATGCCTAGCTTAATGGCTTTAAAGAAAGCGCTGCCAGGGAGACAACCCGGAAGTTTTAGAGAGTCATTTTATTCTGTTGAGTGCTTTTATAAAGTTTAAAAACAAAAAATAAAGTGGGGAAACTAAAACTTTTTAAAAAAGGAAAGTGAAAGTAAGAAGGACGAGCACCGTTGAAGTGGGGGAGCTCCTTGAACTTTGTTCATGCCCATGGAAACTTTGCAAATCTTGAACTACAGAAACTTTTCAACAAAAATAATTATCCCCTTGTATAAATCCATTGTATTATAAAAATAATGTGCCAAGATTTGCCTTTAGGATGATTAGATTGCTTGTTTGGTATGTGCGGTGCAAAAACAGAAACTTTGGCTGTAGTACGTGATTTTACATTTTTTACTGGAAAGTCAAACGCTTCTAAAACTTTTTGCACAGTACGTATATACAAATTGTTTATTTTTTCCTAAGTTTTCAGATTTTTTAGAGTTACATAAGTATGGTGGATTTTAACATTTCTACAGACTGTCCTATTTTTGACAGATTCTGTTTTTGATGCATTGTTTTGCTTGTTTTGATGAAACTACCGATTGTATCGGTGGTATAAGCCATGGAAAATTTATAATACAGTAGATACAATGCAAAAATAAAATATGAATGAGTTTGCAACAGTACTCAAAGTGGTAATTTGTTTTATTATACTAACGGATCTCACGAGGGTTTTGTTAAGTTTTGTGTGCTTGAAGTTTTCAAGTTTTGGGTGAGATCATGATGGATGAAGGAATAAGGAGTGGCAAGAGCCTAAGCTTGGGGATGCCCCGGAAGGCATCCCCTCTTTCTTCTAACGATCATCGGTAATTTTACTTGGAGCTATATTTTTATTCATCACATGATATGCGTAAATCTTGGAGCGTCATGTGCTTTTTTATTTTATTTTAATAATGCACCATGCTGGTATGAGATAGTCCTTGGTTGATTTATAGAATTCTCTTTGCACTTCACTTATATCTTTTGAGTATGGCTTTATAGAATGTTTCATGTGCTTCACTTATATCATTTGAAGTTTGGATTGCCTGTTTCCCTACACATAGAAAACTGCCAGTTGTAGAATGCTCTTTTGCTTCACTTATATTTGTTAGAGCGTGGGCATATCTTTTTTAGAAAGAATTAAAC
Source organism: Thinopyrum elongatum (assembly GCA_011799875.1). Classification (NCBI taxonomy): domain Eukaryota; kingdom Viridiplantae; phylum Streptophyta; class Magnoliopsida; order Poales; family Poaceae; genus Thinopyrum; species Thinopyrum elongatum. The sequence goes on along the minus strand of CM022302.1, from coordinate 282,120,203 downwards.
TCTCTTGCTTCACTTATATCTATTTAGAGAGTTGACAGGAATTGGTCATTCACATGGTTAGTCATAAAATCCTACATAACTTGTAGATCACTGAATATGATATGTTTGATTCCTTGCAATAGTTTTGCGATATAAAGATGGTGATATTAGAGTCATGCTTGTGAGTAATTGTGGACTGGTAGATATACTTGTGTTAAGGTTTGTGATTCCCGAAGCATGCACGTATGGTGAACCGTTATGTGATGAAGTTGGAGCATGATTTGTTTTTGATTGTCTTCCTTATGAGTGGCAGTCGGGGATGAGCGATGGTCTTTTCCTACCAATCTATCCCCCTAGGAGCATGCGTGTAGTACTTTGTTTCGATAGCTAATAGATTTTTGCAATAAGTATGTGAGTTCTATATGACTAATGTTGAGTCCATTGATTATACGCACTCTCACCCTTCCACCATTGCTAGCCTCTTCGGTACCGTGCATTGCCCTTTCTCACCTCGAGAGTCGGTGCAAACTTCGCCGGTGCATCCAAACCCCGTGATATGATACGCTCTGTCACACATAAGCCTCCTTATATCCTCCTCAAAACAGCCACCATACCTACCTATCATGGCATTTCCATAGCCATTCCGAGATATATTGCCATGCAACTTCCATCATCATCATATACATGACTTGAGCATTCATTGTCATATTGCTTTGCATGATTGTAAGATAGCTAGCATGATGTTTTCAAGGCTTGTCCATTTTTTGATGTCATTGCTATGCTAGATCATTGCACATCCCAGTACACCGCCGGAGGCATTCATATAGAGTCATATCTTTGTTCTAGTATCGAGTTGTAAGTAAATAAAAGTGTGATGATCATCATTATTAGAGCATTGTCCCAATGAGGAAAGGATGATGGAGACTATGATTCCCCCACAAGTCGGGATGAGACTCCGGACGAAAAATAAAATAAAAATAAAAAAGGCCAAAAAAAAGAGAGAGCCCAAAAAAAGAAAGAAAGAAAACAAAAAATGAGAGAAAAAGAGAGAAGGGGCAATGCTACTATCTTTTTACCACACGTGTGCTTCAGAGTAGCACCATGTTCTTCATATAGAGAGTCTCCTATGTTGTCACTTTCATATACTAGTGGGAATTTTTCATTATAGAACTTGGCTTGTATATTCCGATGATGGGCTTCCTCAAATGCCTGAGGTCTTCATGAGCAAGCAAGTTGGATGCACATCCACTTAGTTTCATTTGTGAGCTTTCATACACTTATAGCTCTAGTGCATCCATTGCATGGCAATCCCTACTCCTCGCATTGACATCAATTGATGGGCATCTCCATAGCCCATTGATTAGCCACGTCGATGTGGGACTTTCTTCCTTTTTGTCTTCTCCACACAACTTCCACCATCATATTCTATTCCACCTATAGTGCTATATCCATGGCTCACGCTCATGTATTGCATGAAAGTTGAAAAGGCTTGAGAACATTAAAAGTATGAAACAATTGCTTGGCTTGTCATCGGGGTTGTGCATGATGAAATACTTTATGTGGTGAAGATGGAGCATAGCCAGACTATATGATTTTGTAGGGATAACTTTCTTTGGCCATGTTATTTTGAGAAGACATGATTGCTTTATTAGTATGCTTGAAGTATTATTGTCTTAATGTCAAATGATAGACTATTGCTTTGAATCACTCGTGTCTTAATATTCATGCCATGATTAGATTATATGATCAATATTATGTTAGGTAGCATTCCACATCAAAAATCATCTTTTTTTATCATTTACCTACTCGAGGACGAGCAGGAATTAAGCTTGGGGATGCTGATACGTCTCCGTCGTATCTATATTTTTTTATTGTTCCATGCCAATATTATACAACTTTCATATACTTTTGGCAACTTTTTATACTATTTTTGGGACTAACATATTGATCCAGTGCCCAGTGCCAGTTCCTGTTTGTTGCATGTTTTTTGTTTCGCAAAAAATCCATATCAAACAAAGTCCAAACGCGATAAAAACTTACGGATATTTTTTTTGGAATATATGTGATTTTTGGGGAAAAGAATCAACGTGAGACGATGCCCGAGGAGTCCAAAAGGCAGGGGGCGCGCCCCAGGGGGTAGGGCGCGCCTTGGGCCCTTGTGGCCACTGCGTAAGGCGGTTGGTGCCCTTCTTCGGCCGCAAGAAAGCTAATATTCGGATAAAAATCGTGTTAAAATTCCAGCCCAATCGGAGTGACGGATCTCCGGGAATTTAAGAAACGGTGAAAGGCCAAAATCTGGGAACGCAGAAACAGAAGGAAACAGAGAGAGATCCAATCTCGGAGGGGCTCCCGCCCCTCCGCCGCCATGGAGGCCATGGACCAGAGGGGAAACCTTTCTCCCATCTAGGGGGAAGGTCAAGGAAGAAGAAGAATGAGGGGGGCTCTCTCCCGCTCTCTCCCGGTGGGGCCGGAACGCCGTCGGGGCCATCATCGTGACGGCGATCTACACCAACAACTTCGCTGCCGTCATCACCAACTCTCTCCCCCTCTATGCAGCGGTGTAACATCCCTTCTCCCCGCTGTAATATCTACTTAAACATGGTGCTCAACGCTATATATTATTTCCCAATGATGTATGGCTATCCTATGATGTTTGAGTAGATCCGTTTTGTCCTATGGGTTGATTGATGATTGTGATTGGTTTGAGTTGCATGTTTTATTATTGGTGCTGTCCTATGGTGCTCTCCGTGTCGCGCAAGCGTGAGGGATCCCCGCTGTAGGGTTTGCAATATGTTCATGATTTGCTTATGGTGGGTGGCGTGAGTGACAGAAGCACTGACCCGAGTAAGTAGGTTGTTTGCGTATGGGAATAAAGAGGACTTGATACCTTATAATGCTATGGTTGGGTTTTACCTTAATGATCTTTAGTAGTTGCGGATGCTTGCTAGAGTTCCAATCATAAGTGCATATGATCCAAGAAGAGAAAGTATGTTAGCTTATGCCTCTCCCTCATATAAAATTGCAATAATGATTACCGGTCTAGTTATCAATTACCTAGGGACAAATAACTTTCTTGTGACAAAAAGCTCTCTACTAAAACTAACTTAGTTGTCTCTTTATCTAAACAGCCCCTAGCTTTTATTTACGTGCTCTTTATTATCTTGCAAACCTATCCCTTCACACCTACAAAGTACTTCTAGTTTCATACTTGTTCTAGGTAAAGCGAACGTTAAGCGTGCGTAGAGTTGTATCGGTGGTCGATAGAACTTGAGGGAATATTTGTTCTACCTTTAGCTCCTCGTTGGGTTCGACACTCTTATTTATCGAGAAAGGCTACAACTGATCCCCTATACTTGTGGGTTATCAGTGTGCTGCACGCTACCAGCAAGCCCTGCGCCGCTATCATAGCCGCAGGGTTCATGCCCAGAGCCTTGAGGAAGATGACCTTGTCCTTAGGCGCGTTCAGTCCGCCAAGGGTGCCAAAAAGTTGACGCCGAAGTGGGAAGGCCCTTCCGGGTAGCACAAGTCCCCAGACCTGGCGTAGTCCGTCTGGAGACCGAAGATGGCATCAAAATGCAAAACTCATAGAATATTGAGCATCTTCGTAAATTCTACCCGTAAGGCGCGGCTGCCGGGCTCAGCCCCCGGCAACCACCTTTTGTAGAAGCCTTGCTGCTGGGCATGTAACACTTTGTACAAAGCCAGGCGCAGACCCTGTGCAAAGATAATAAAACGAAGCGCTGGTGCCTAGACTTGCATGCATGTTTTCTTAAGTATGATTTTGCTATGATAACCAATCCATTTAAGGAGGATCGTATGCTGCCATTTTCTCCCCTGTACAGTCAACAGGGCCCCTGCCGCGGATGACCTCCCTGAAGGGAAGAAGTAAGAGCGGCCTAGCATAACGGTCGCCAGCAGCTCCTTCTTGTCGGAGCGATAAGGGCAGCAAACACAGATAAGTTCCCTCCCCATCCACAAGTACATTCCTGTATGAAAAGCTTGTGCGTAGGAAAACCTTGTCGCCCTCAACATCTGTGCTCCCATCCTTTGATTCGAAGGTTTACTTCAGTCAGGATGGTTGCAGTAGCATTTGGAAGGGGGGTTGGCGAGGGGCCAGTTTCCTTCCATGCTCCTAACGGCGGCAACGGAAGGGACCAGAAAGGTGTCTCGCCGGGGAACCTTGTTTACTAGGAAGTATTGAGGGGCTATCCCTCAGCATGGACATGATACATGCACAAGTACCCGACAGGCATTTCTTTTTTCATTAATACGCGGATAAACGAGTACAAACCATACAGGGTACAAACATGGATGGAAGATTACATAATTTAAGCTAAAGTTTGGCATATGCCTACATCTTTTAAAGTGAAAAAAGATAAGTGCCCTGTAATGCCTTTCTTGTCCCTCTCCTCCTAGGAGTTGCATCAAGGCGGAAAGGGGGCAAAAGGAGCACCTGGGCAGAAGCCCAGCCCGACCCCATCAGGGCCCACGAGATGTAGCCTGACAAGATCGGGAGAGCGAGGACGAAGCCGGAAGGACAGAGGGAGCGGCTAGGCAATGCCCTGGTCACCACTGCCAGGACCAGAGGAACACGGTAGGAGGGACACCGGTAGGGAAGATGAAGCCGGAGTCCACGAGGAAGCCTGCCAGGGTCCAGTTGGAGGAGGCGAAGGCATCCACACCCAACGCCCCGACAAATCGCTCTGTCGGGGAGAAGGCCAGGTGCAGATGATGGTGCCGTCGGCACCTAGCTGACGGAGACGGTGCGTCCGGCGCTCAGCTGGAGTCCGAGCCGCCGCCCTCCCGCTCGGTGTCGTCGTATTCGCCGTCAGTGTCCTATTCATCGCTATCGCTCAAGGAGGAGCTTTCGTCGTCGGTCGAGCTCTCTGCGCAGCATCCTAAGTGAGCACCCGAGCGCCCGAAGACCTTGGTGGAGAGCAGGTCGCCTCCATTAATTTAAAATGGAGAACGTGCCCCTCCGCCAAGCTATGGGCACGAGCAAAGGTTTTCCAGCCACACCGGAGAAGCATGACATGAGGTGAGGGGAACTCCACGTCCACCCGCATGTTGCCATTACAGCAACCCCTCATGTGTAACTTCAACCCATGCGGCTGTTCAACCTCCATTACCCTTGCAAAAGGAGTGGGAAGCCGAAGGCGGCTGCGCGGGGGCTCGCGCAACCTAACAAGGAACTCCAACGCCGTGTCTGCGACATGGCCCTCCAGTAGAGTCGAAGCGGCTGGAGGGGGAGTGGCCGAGCCACCTCGGCGTCCCCCTCGGCCCCAAGCACCGCGCCGGCCACGACCACGTCCAGTGGCTCCGCCTTGTGCACTGGATCCTGCCCCTGCGTCCCCAGCTGGGGCAGGGATACGGTGCCGCGAGGAAGCCCTTCTCGCCGCTGCTGGAGCTCGACCGCGCCCTCTTCCCCTCTCCATGGTGGAAGAAGGGCACAAGAAGGAAGAAGAGAGGATGCGTGGGTGAGCCCCTCCCGTCACCTCCGAGCCTCCTTTTATAGCAGAGCATGGTCGGAAGCTGGCTCCTCACCACCTAGGAGGAAACCGCCCCGCTTTGCCTATCTGGTTCGCCTGCGTCACTGACAACATCAAGTTTCGCCAACTGCCCTCCTGCGCCAATCCGTGGCACCCTGATTTCTGCCATGGCACTCATTCCCGCGCCCTACGCATCCGTTACCTACCCTGCACAATGCATGCAGCGTACGTGGCGGAAACGACAGGCATGGTGGAGAGAGTAAAATGGCAGTTACCTCCTCCTCCCCCGGGGTCGTGCGCAAGCACTTCAATTAACTTCCCCAGAACGTGGGCAACCCCTCGCCCTATACATGGGTAACCCCACGGCATTCGACATCACACGACTCGTGGGGAAACCAGGAATTGATTCAATACCATGTTAATGAAGAAGCAAAGAAAATATCAAGGAAGACATGGATCCCGTTGCGGCATGGTTGAAGTGTCCGCCTGTGTATTTGTTGGGGCCTACCCCAACGATGCTCGGCGGCATGTACGGGCCAGGCCCAGGGGCTCCTGTCGGTGCAACGAACATCTGCGTTTGTTGACCAAACTCATACACAGGCGTATTGACGATCATACATCCAGCACCAACGTGTAACGCAAGGCCGAGCCAGAGTAGCCGCTCTTCGTGAGATCAAGGAGCGCATCAAGAAGACCAAGGCAACATGCAAGACAAAGATTCCAAGGGAAGTATCCTCTGCTGGTCAGACGAGGCCGGCAGGGACGATGCAGTGGATAAGAGCAAGATCAAGCCGCGCCAGCCATGTCTCCAGGACAGCCGGAGACCGAAGCGCGCACCCCGCTAAGAAGGCCTGGCAAGCACAGGCCAGTTACCACCGCCCCACCGCACCATGATGCCAGTCACTTATCAATGCGGTGTCGAGCCCCCAGGCGATTAAGTGGCTCTCACTAAGCACGTGGCAGTTTATTGGAAGACAGATCACACCCATTTGACACCCGTCCAAAGGCGTGTCAAGACGATAAGCAGAAGTTGGTTAAGCAGCGATATAAGCTTGCCGAGGATGCACCCCCGCACGCTACCTAAGGTAGCATTTATGGCATTTTGTCCTAAGTGCCAGAGTTAGGTATGATAGCACTGTTGGCTCTCTAATCACAAGATAATGTCTGTTTTGCCATTGTGATTACCCCTTGAGCTATAAAAGGAGGTCCAAGGCTACCTAGAGAGGGATTCGGACCCACACACACTTGTACTCGCGTAGCACCTCTCCCCGAGGCAACCTTGCCGGGTTTGAGCGGTGTGTGTCATCGTGATCCTCTATCCAATCCACCAAAGTAGGAGTAGGGTTTTATGCTTCTCAGTGGCCCGAACCGGGGTAAAAACCACCAGAGTCTCGTCGTCGTGCTGCCTCATGGCCTCTGCTCTTTGTGCAACGTGATCTCCCCCCTGCTGAACTACAAGGGGCCCTTGGCCCCATAGGTGATCGTGTTCACCCACGACACCATGGCAAGAAAAATCGATCTAGTTGGCCTAACTAAATGAAACATTCGAAGAAGAAATATGAGGCTATAAATAATCATGCATATAAGAGATCAAAAAAACTCAAATAATATTCATGGATATAGATCTGATCACAAACTAAAAGTTCAACGGATCCCAACAAACACACCGCAAAAAGAGTTACATAAAATAGATCTCCGAGAGACCATTGTATTGAGAAACAAAAAGAGAGAGGAAGCCATCTAGCTACCGCCTATGGACCCTTAGGTCTATGGTGGACTATTCACGCATCATCGGAGAGGCACCAATGAGGATGATGAACCCCTCCGTGATGGTGTTAGATTGGATCTCATGGTTCTGGACCTTACAGCGGCTGGAATTGTGTTTCGTCGACTCCCCTAGGGTTTTTGGAATATTTGAGAATTTATAGAGCTGAGAGGTGGTGCAACAGAGCTACGTGGGCCCCACAACCCATCAGGGCGCCCCTGGGCTTCCTAGCGTGCCCTCGTGGGTTGTGGTCCACACGGGCCTTCCCTCGTCCACTTCCTTGGCTCCCAAGGTATCTTCTGGTCCAAAAAAATCTCCAAAAAGTTTCGTTGCATTCGGACTCCGTTTGGTACTGATATTCTGCGAAGTAAAAAACAAGCAAAAAATGGAAAGTGGCACTGGGCACTATGTCAATAGGTTAGTCACAAAAAATGATATAAAGTTGCTATAAAATGATTGTAAAACATCCAAGAACGATAATATAACAGCATGGAACAATCAAAAATTATAGATACGTTGGAGACGTATCACTGCATCCGAGTTGTCCTTTTGCAGCCGAGCTCCAACGCCGGACTGCATCCAAGCTCCAACACAGAACTATATCCGAGGTGTCTTTTTGCAGCCGAGCTCCAACGCTGACCTGCATCCGATGTATCATAGATCACCTTGATTTGAAAAAAAGTCAAAGGAGTTCAGCTGAGCTTAATGCCGGAAATGCCCTCTGTGGAGCCAGTCACTTGCATCCGAGCTTTACGCCAGATTAGTTCCGAGGTGGTGCACCACCTCGGCTGATTGTTTGCGGATTGTATTTCCGATTGGTACAAATTATTTGCGGACAAGATGTATAGCCAGTAGCCCTCAAGGTGTGTGTCGGCCTAAAATCCGAGATGCACCTGAAGGAAAACATGAAACTGCTGATCCCAGTAGCCCCGAAGACTCAGGTTGATTCGCGGAATTGGCCTGAGGATCAAATCCTAGCTCGGCAGCATACGTAGGAATAGAAACGCAGTGTAATATATTAGAGGCGATAGTGATCGGTGGACGAACCCTTGAGAGAGGGTTTTGAGAAGTCGTCGTAATATATTAGTTTGATGCCGGGTAAGTCCCAGATGGTACCTATTGTTGTCCGAAGACGTGTTTGCCCATAGCTCGATCAAACCGAACACTGACCACTTTGAATTTTCTGCATTGAATAGGCAATGCAGTAGCCCCTGAGCCACTGGTCGGGTGGCAAACACCAGATCAGGGGATCGATGTGCCCCTTTAATATTTGTAAATGATAAGCGCGAAGCCCAGTAGCCCCTGAGCCTTAATGTGGGCACGGGTGGCCGAATTAAGGATCGATATCCATTTGACAGAAAATTTTGTTGTGTTTAACACAAACTTCTCGAAAAGAGAATAAACATCTCTTAAAGCAGCTAGAGCTAGCGAAAGCTTGGCTCACCAAGGTCGGCCCCAAAGGGCTTGATAGATAGGAAATCAATGCCAATACGGAATTATGAGAGCATTATGTCAGCTGCTCGGTTGTCTCAGCGAGATTGTGCTCTGGACTCTTTAAAAGATGGGCTGCAGTAAATTGACTTACTCACAATTTATATGTAATGATTCTATGTATTCAAGTACTTTACATCATTAATGCTCGGATCCACATTGTAAAAAACTTTATTGACCGACCATCGGCTTCAACCTCCTCGGCCAGTAGCCGCGGAGTGTTGTCCTACTTTATAAAGCCTTTACAAGGGCAAAGATTTACGGAAAACCAGGCAATCCGGCCATACGGTTTTATAAACAAAGGTACGCGGAGAGATATGTTATATTACTTTTTAACGTAAGAAACATTTTCTGGGAAAAATAGTTCCTTATAATTTCCTTTTCCTAGGCTAACATGTTGACCATGATCGTGAAAACCTCAACTCCGATCAATGTGGGAGGAAAATATTGAGGATTTAGTTTGGGGAAAGTTCCCGAACTCTGTGGTCTTTAGTGACCTAAATTTTCACTTCCGTCGTTGCCGACCAATTATATTCTTAAGAAGGCTAGCTTTCGGCTTCACCCAGTCTAAGGTACTAACCCGGATGACCCGGAAGTAACAATCACATAGGTGCTCCCTTTACCCCCTAGCCGAACTATCGGGAACATAGAGGGTAGGCATAGGAGCTAGGCAACCCAGCTTGGCCAAAATCTTAAGTCAAATTTGATGCATATTTATGGCTTTATAACGATGATTACGGAAGGCAGCGCTTGTATACTGAATACAAACATGGATGATATATGTTTATTTTGAATCCGTTGCGACCGTTTATCATTTGAAAGTGGCCCATCGTCGGCTTCTACCCCTTTGTAGATGCTACGCAGGGTGTTTCCGCAGTAACAAGACAACCCTTGGCGGTTGCGTTAGTGGAAACGAGGCAATCAGATATCCGGGCTTTATAACTTTCACTTAGTCATAGGAGCTTAAAGTTGGGAGACCAGTTACTAGCTCCCAGTTAGTGTTCGGCATCAGCCGAGGTCAAGCCGTTAACACTTCGGCCAATTTTCATGAAAGGCCCATTGTTTAACATGGGGTAACCTCTATTGATCTATAGTTTGACACAGTCAACGGATCGCTGACCAGTTTACGCCCATTGTGATAGTCAATTTTCAGCTTTCTCCACTGAGGCGCTTAACCATTTGAGTTGGAAGCACAATCGCAGTGGTTCTCCCTTTGCACACCTAGCCGAACAAAGTGGAACGTAGGAGGCAAGCACAGGAGCCGGGCAACCCAACTATTGACCGAAGACACAATTCGAAACTGATGCATATAAAGCAGTATCCAAGAATGCTTTGCCGAGGACTCCATGGGGTACCTTGGTTTTTGGTGGGTTCGGCGCTAGTCGCAGCCCCCCGTTGAAATTATTGATGCTTTAAAGGAGTCCGGCGTTGTACTGCGAGACTTATGCTAGGGACACAAATAGGTTAGAAGTGCCATAAGCTCAGAGAACCAAAAAACTTACATAAAAATTATACGTTTAATTAAATCAAGTTTTTTAGTGCCAATCCGACATTGGTCTTTAAGATAAATTTGTGCTTCCGTTGTGCTTTAACATGACACATCCGATCTCTAGACGTCAAGTAGGTCAGTCATCAGCTTCAACCTCCCTATCCCGAAGGCGGGGTGCTTCTCAAAGGCCAGTTTAGTGAACTAAACTGGAGCGGCTTTAGAGAGAGACCAGGCCATCTGGCTATTGACCATACACTTGAGTCGAAAAAGGACTGGTAGAAAAAGACTTTGCAACGACTTAGAAGAAGAACACTTATTATAAAACAGCTCATATAAATTTAAGAGCCCCCAGTTAACATGGAAAAAGAGGTGTTTTGAACAAACAACGTTTTTGACAAGCTAAGTTTTAAACAATCAGCTTTTTTGTTTAACACAAATATAATGCTTGGTTGAACCGCATAGAAATTAAAAACTGAAAAAATTGAGCATGAAAGCGACTTAGCTGGTTAATGTGCTCGGTGTTGATGACGTGATCCGAGCTTACGGCGGGTCGAGGCCTCAGCCCCAAGCCGGTCCCAAGGTACCCGAGCATAGAGCTCGGCTTGACGAAGTGACAAAACAACGCTGCCGATATGTCGAGGCAAAGCTCCCGGTCCAGCCGAGGAAACAGGGTAGGTCGCCATGGTGACGCCAAAGTCCTCGGAGGAGGTTGATGAAGAGATGGCAAAGCCCCCGATTTAGCCGAGGTGATGGGCAGGCCGACTTATTGGACGTCGGCTTGACGACGTGACGCCGCGGGGATGCCGACGCTGGGCAGCGCGCCAAGGCGGTGACAAAATTAGATCGGCGGAGGCGGGACGGCGACGTCGGATGTCGAGGTGACCGCGTGACATAGTCAAATTCGATTACCTACACACGCAAAGTAGTACAGCCAAAAATAATAATAGAAATATATAAAAAATCTCGCATAATTATTTTATGAGAAAAAAATAATTTATTTAAAGAGATGTGGCCTGGCGTCGAAGTCAACGTCAATACAGGGCATCGGCATGATGCGGTGAAGGCGTGACAAAGCCTGCATTCGCAGGGCGGTCCGAGTTCCCTATGCGACGTTCGCCAAACTGCGAATGGGAAACTGACCGAACCATCACGCAACCATCGTTACGGCCACCATTTGACGGACCTGGTTTATTTGTTGTAGCAATCCGAAGAGACACATGTGGGCGTTCATGGATTTGCATCTATTAATAGTACTAGTACCAACGCGTGTGCATGCGGCGAACCTAGCTTGATGTTGCGTGCGCGTGCTCGGCTGGAACACAGCCGTTCAGGATCTCCCACGATGCGCAGAACATCCTCACATGTCGCGTCTACTGCTAGTCCGTCGTAGCGGACCTCAGATCCGATGTGTAACCGGGCGGCACACACGGCCGCCGCCGCTGAAATTTTCTTGATAAACAGAATAGCATGACCCAGCGGCGATGATTTGCGAAAAAGATAATTTATGTAAAACAGATCTAACTTAAAAATGTCGGTAAATTATCTCTGCAAAAATAATGCAGACCAACAGAAAATATTCTGCATAATAATTTTAAGTACTAAACGAATAGTTAGGAAAAATAAACCTGCTTGACGATCGATGACCGCAGTATATAGCATACCAAAACAAATAAAATGCAAGGGTCTGTACAAAACAAGTCCGAACTAGTTCCATCAAAAGGTTCGCTTTGATCTCTACGTGAGGTAGTATTTGGAATTACTAGAATTCAACCACGTCCAGGACACCGTGCTGCAAAACTAATAATCAATTGGATTAGTACTAGTAGTCAGTTACGTGAAGCAGCAAGATCTTAGGTCTATACACTTTTTAGCAAAAGATAGCAGAGGACCAGCGGCCGAGCAGAAGATGAATTAAAAAAGGAAGGGAAACGGATCTCCTAGGTGCGTGCGTTCCATCGAGCTGATTTGATCGGCCGATGTGCACCATTGCTGCGCGTGAGCAGTACTAGTCTAGGGTGGGTCCTCGGCTAGGGCGCCGCCTGATGAACTTTTCCAATGCATGTGTGTCCGTTTTTTCAACCCCTCCATGGTGCGCGGACGCCGCAACAGCGGAGCTCGGATCTGCCATATTATCAGGCGTCTGACACTTCTGTATGATCTCGATTTGACTGCGGACAGGGTAGCCCAAGGCAGTAGTCATAATTTACAACTAGATCATGATGGCGCGCGTTGCAGCGCCTGTCGTGGGAAACCACGGCCATCTATGGGGCCATGAGCCCCTTTTGGTTCGGTGGGGGATGTGCACGTTGCACAAAAAGCGGAGAAGCGTCACACAACGCGGCAGAGATCACACGGGCAGTTTTTATCCAGGTTCGGGCCGCCGTGAGGCGTAAAATCCTACTCCTGCTTTGGTGGATTGATGATGGAAAAATGGTGGAGGAACGCAGCGCTCTTACCCGGCAAGGTCGCCTCAGGGCGAGAGCAGCTACGCGCGTATGAGTGTGCAAGGGTCCGGATCAGCCAACCCCTTCTACGGTTGCCATGGGTCTCCTTTTATAGATCAAGGGGTCACCACAGTGGCAAATCAGTCATTACATACTGATTAGATAGCAAACAGTGCTATCATACCTAACTATGCAGGCTGACAGAGCGCATTAAATGCGCCGCTCAACGTCACATCTCAGCTTGCCCGGCAGGCCCTGCCAGGCTGTTTTGCCAGCTTCGCGCCTGCTTGCTTGACACGTCTCAGGACGGGTGTCGCCTAGGGGTATTTTCTGTAGGAAACGGCTGCCATGTGGCAAATAGCAGCCACTTAGTCACTTTGGAGCTTGACACCGCACTGATCGATGACGTGCATCGTGATGAGGTGGTGCGGTGGAGTGGTTTGCCTCCGTAAGCCCCGGCAGGCCTGCCGGGACGATCTAGAAACTTGCTTCCGGGGCAAAACCAACCTCGCCAGGCTCGCCTGCCCGGCAAGGGAGGTTCTTTCCTTAGCGTTATCTTGCTTCTCTAGCTCATCTTGGTCTTCTTGATCTGCACTTTGGCCCTGCCAAAGAATTGATCCCTCGTGCTTTGATCTGACCTTGGTGTTGTAATCTTGTCCTTGGGCCTGTGCATAGTCTGAGCAACGGACCCAGGGGTTTGTTGCACCGACAGTAGCCCCTGGGCCTGGCACGAACGCGCTGCTTGGGCGTCGTCGGGGTAGGCCCTAACCAGTGCACAGGCAGGAGCGCAAGGGTGGCTTCACCCTTTGAGATCATCTTTGCTTCTTCACTAACCCGAGCTTGGGTCAGTTTCCGATTTTCCCGCGTGTCGTGCGCGACGTTATGGGAGAAACCGGACCATGATCCGTGGATCGCCCGTGCCCCACGATCACGGGGCAGAAACTGCCGCCTCACTTGCCTCCCGCTTCAGGTGCATCCGCCACATGTACCGCATACATTGCGTAGGGTAGGTGGCGGAAGCGGAGGGCGCGGGGACGGGCGCCATGGCAGAAAGCCAGGCGCCGCAGATTGGCGCAGAAGGTCGGCCTGGATTCCTCGAGCCGTTGAAGGCATAGGGAAGCCGCATTGGAGGAGCAGGGCGGTTACCTTCTGAATGAAAAGCCAGCCCCCTGCCATGTTTCTCTATAAAAAGGGGCAGGAGCGGTGTGTTTGTTCACACAATTTCCTTCTCCCCTTCCTCAATTGTTCTTTGCTCGCCATGGTGAGGGGACGAGGGCGCAGTGGTACTCCGGTGGTGGCGACGAGAGCTTCAGCTCGACAGCGTCTCCCTCGTCCTCCTGAAACCGCGGGATCAGAGCCCGCTGTGAGAGGAGGAGGAAGATGACGAGGCCACGGTTGTCGTGGCGCTCGAGGAGGAGGGGGGCGGGGTGGCGCCCTGATCGCGCCCCCACCAGACGTTCATCCTCCGTTGGAGGGCCACGTCGGAGACCAGCCTCTGGAGTTCGTCATCAGGCTATATAAGCCTCCGCACGGCCGCCTCTGCCTCCCTACTCCATTTGCAAGGGCGATGGAGCTCGAACACCCACGAGCGTTGAGGCTGCTCATGAGGGGCTGCGGGAATGGCAGCATACAGGTGGATGTAGATTTCCCCGCCCCTCACGTCATGTACTTCCGTCGAGGTTGGAAGACTTTTGCTCGTGCCCATAGCTTGTCGGAAGGGCACGTCCTCCACTTTAAGTTAATGGAGGACGGTTTCCTTTCCGTCAAGGTTTTTGGGAGCTCGGGTGCTCGCTCAGGGTGCTGCGCGGAGAGCTCGACCGACGATGAAAGCTACCCCTCGAGCGACAACGACGAGGAGGACAGTGACGGCGATGATGATAGCACTGACCGGGAGGGCAACGACTCTGACTCCGGCTGAGTATCAGCCGGACCGTCATCATCAGGCGGTGGCAGCACCATCTGCACCTACATCCCCTCGCCGGCAAGGTGATTTGCCGGGGAGTTGGGAGCAGGGGTGGAGGTGGTGCCTTCGGCTCCTCCAGCAGCCTTCCAGCTGGCCCCTGGCAGGCTTCCTCGCAGGCTGTAGCTCCGTTAGCCCTGCCGCGTCCTGCTGGCCCTGGTGGTGGCGGTTGACGGGTCGTCTCCGCCATGCTCTTCATCGTCGCCTTCGTCGGTGCCCTCCCGCCCCTGCCAGGCTACCTCGACTGGAGCCCGACAGGGTCAGGCTAGGCTTTTCTGTCCATGCACTCCTTTTGCCCTCTTCCCCTCCTGCCGCAGTGCCTAGGAGGAGAGGGACAAGAAAGGGCATTACGGGGCACTTATCTTTTTTTAATCTCAAATCTGCAGGCACTTGCCAAATTTTAGTTCAAATAATGTAATCTCTTGAATCCATGTTTGTGTCATGTAAGGTCTGTACTTGTTTGAAGCATATTAATGAAAAAGATAAGCCTTGCCGGGGACTCGTGCATGTATATGTCCATGCAGAGGCGGGATGCCTCTATATTTATAAATAAACGAGTTTCCCCCAGCAGGCTGCCTGCCGGTACCCTCTCTTTTTTTGCGACGGAGTTAGGCCTACCGGGCACAAATCATGAAGAGGGACCAGCCCCCCGCCAGTCCTTTTTCAACAAAGGCCACTGCGACCACCCTGACCGAAGCAACGTTCGAGTCGAAGGGCGGGAGCACCTAAGTTTCAAAGGGTAGCAGGGTTTTCTCATGCACAAGTCTTTACTTACAGAACATGTATGGATACAAGGAAGAACTTATTTGTTTGGCTTGCCGGAGATCGTAGTGTAGGCTCATCTTCTTATCTCCTCTTGGGCTGAATCCACGATAGGAACCTGCAGTTTATGCAGATGAAAATGATGCCAGATGCGATCTTATCTACATGAACATGCGATGCTCATGATATGCTTATGCATGCATGCAACTTGTCGAGGGCCCCCAGCACTTCATTTATTTCTCTGTTGCTCAGGGTCTGCGCCTGGCTTTGTATAAGGGGTTACATGCAACTGAGGCAAGGCCTGTACAAAAGGGTGGCTGCCGGGCAGGGCCCGACAGCCGCGCCTTACGGGTAGAACTTGCAGAGATGCTCAATGTTCCATGAGTTTTGCAATTGAATGCCATCTCTGGTCTCCAGACGGACTGCGCCAGGTCTGGTGACTCGTACTACCCAGTAAGGGCCTTCCCACTTCGGCGTCAACTTGTTTGTACCCTTGGCGGACTGAACGTGCCTAAGGACAAGGTCGCCTTCCTCAAAACACCGGGCACAAACCCTGCGGCTGTGATAGCGGCGCAGGGCTTGCTGATAGCGTGCAGCACGCGTAGCAGCCCGGATATGGTTCTCCTCGAGAAGCACAACGTCGTCACGCCGGTGCTGATCCTGCGCTACTTCATCGTAGGCAAGCACTCGAGGCGACCCGCAAATGAGTTCCGTGGGGATAACTGCTTCTGCCCCATAGACTAGGGAGAAGGGAGTCTGCCCGGTAGCTCGATTTGGTGTCATTCTGAGGGACCAAAGAACCACCGGCAGCTCGTCGATCCATCGCCTGCCACACTTCTGCAGCTTATCAAATGTTCTTGTCTTGAGTCCTCGCAACACTTCAGCGTTCGCCCTCTCAGCTTGTCCATTGCTTCTGGAATGTGCAACAGAGGCAAATGAGATCTTGCTTCCGAGGGCATGAACATATTGCATGAAAGCACGGCTCGTGAACTGGGTGCCGTTGTCGGTGATGATCCGGGCAGGGACCCCGAAGCGGCACACCAATCCTTTCAAGAACTTGATAGCTGACTGAGCAGTCACCTTTCTCATGGCATCTACTTCTGGCCACTTTGTAAACTTGGGAAAGGGCCGAGGATATCGAGCCCCCAGACCGAAAACGGCCATGACAAAGGGATTGTCCGAAGAGCTTGGGCAGGTAGATGGATGTTCTTGGAATGGAACTGGCAGGCTTCACACTTGGTGACTAGCTCGACCGCATCTTGGAGGGCTGTGGGCCAATAGAATCCTTGCCGGAATGCTTTCCCAACTAAAGCCCTTGATCCAATGTGGGAGCCGCACATGCCTTTGTGTATTTCCGCCAGCAGTTCCTTTCCTCCTTGCCGGCAAATGCACTTCAATTTCACACCGTTGGGCCTTCTTTTGTATAGTGTGTCATCGACAAACTGATACATACTGGCCCTCCGGACTACTCTTTCGGCTTCTTCTTGCTCTTCGGGAAGTTCTCCGGTTTGGAGGAAATGGACTATGTGCCTTGCCCAAGTTGGAGCCTGGGGCTCGGCAACAAGGACTAGCGACACCTCCTCATCTGCGGGAGCACATTCCTCGACCGCGGGGACCAGTGGCCACGCAGGAGGGCGCAGCCCGGCAATCGAAGGGGAGTTGTTTCCGACAGGGTCCCTGCCAGGAGCCCCGAGGGGCTCTACCCGGGGAGGCTTACCGGAGTCCAATTTCCTCCTCTTTCGGGCCATTGTTGTCGGGGATACGGAGAGCTGAGTAAGATGGAGAACAAAAGTTCATGGTTCCACAGGAAGCTTTTGCGCAGCACACTTTGACAGATGATCAGCGATGCTATTTTCCGCACAGGGTACGTGCTCTGTTTGCAATCCGTCAAAGTGCTCCTCTAATCTCCTCACTTCCTCAATGTATGCCTCCATCAATGGGCTTTGGTAATCCTTGTTGACTTGTCTCACCACAAGTTGCGAATCTCCTCGAATGATCAGCTTCTTGATTCCCAATTTAGTGGCAATCCTGAGCCCGACAAGGAGCCCTTCATACTCTGCTGTATTGTTGGTCGCCTCCTCCCGGGGAAAATGCATCTGGACGACGTACTTCAAGTGCTCTCCAGTGGGAGCAACGAGAAGCACACCAGCCCCCGCACCTTGTAGGGAGAAGGCACCATTGAAATATATGATCCATTCTTGGGGCGCTTCCTTGCCGGGGATAACTGTTTCAAGCACTTCTTCATCAGGGGTTGGCGTCCACTCTGCAATAAACTCTGCCAATGCCCTGCTCTGAATCATTGATGTGCTTTCAAACTTCAGGCCAAAGCTGGATAACTTCAATGCCTATTCCACTATTCTACCGGTAGCCTCTGGGTTTCGGAGTATCCTTTGTAATGGGAAGCGAGTGACAACCGTGATCTCATGGGCTTGGAACTAGTGGGCAGTTTCCTTGAGGCCATGATAAGGCCAAAATCAACTTTTGCACACCAGAGTACCTTGATCTAGCCCCCTGTAATAGGGAGCTGACGAAGTACACTGGGCACTGCACTACTTTCTTCCTTGCCGCGTCCTTGGGGTTGCCTTCGTTGTCGTGCTCTTCTTTATCCTGATCCATATCTGACCTTGCCAGGCTATTCTCTCTCTCTTTCCTGGACGAGACACTAGCTGAGGTTGCTGCTTCCTCTACTTCCCGCTGCGCCACTAGTGCTGCACTAACCACTTGATGGGTGACCGACAAATATAGCAGCAACGGCTCTTGTGGTCTGGGAGCAACCAAAGTGGGCACAGAGGACAGGTAGGCCTTCAAAACTCGCAGTGCTACATCTGCTTTCGGGGTCCACTTCATGGGTCCTGCCTTCTTCAAAATTTTGAAGAACGGCAAGGCTCGTTCGGCAGACTTGGAGATGAATCTGCTAAGCGCGGCAACGCACCCCGTCAAACGCCTCACATCCTTAACTGCCTTGGGTGCTTGAATCTACTCGATAGCCTTGATCTTATCTGGGTTGGCTTCGATCCCGCGGTGGGACACAAAGAAACCAAGTAGCTTGCCGGAGGGAACACCAAACACACACTTCTCCGGGTTCAGCTTCAAGTTGATCTTGCGCAGATTAGCAAATGTCTCTTCCAAATCTTGGATGAGGGTTGATCTATCCTTGGTCTTGACCACAATATCATCCATATAAGCTTCAATGTTCCTGTGTAACTGTGGTTCAAAACCAACCTGGACTGCTCTTGCAAAAGTGGACCCGACACTCTTCAACCCGAAAGGCATGCGCACAAAGCAGTAAGTGCCACATGGGGTGATGAATGAGGTATTTTCTTCATCTTCCTTGGACACAAAGATCTACCCAGAGTATGCATCCAGAAAGGATAGCAAATCACACCCGGAAGTGGAATCCACAATTTGGTCGATGCGCGGCAAGGGGAATGGGTCCTTCGGGCATGTCTTGTTCAGATCCGTGAAATCTATGCAAAGCCTCCATTTCCCATTAGACTTGCGCACAACCACTGGGTTTACTAACCATGTTGGATGTAGTACTCCTCTGACCAGACCAGCTGCCTCAAGTTTCTTGATTTCCTCGGCAATGAACTGCTGCCGCTCCAAGGCCTGCTTCCGGACCTTCTGCTTGACGGGTCGGGCATGTGGGCAGACAGTAAGGTGGTGCTCGATTACCTCCCTGGGAACACTGGGGATATCAAATGGTTGCCAGGCAAACACATCGATATTCGCCCGCAGGAAGACAACGAGCGCGCTTTCCTATTTATCGTCAAGGGTGGCACTGATAGTAAAAGTACCATCAGCGCCAGCCAGCCCTGCCGGGACCTTTTTCACATGGGGTGCAGCAGCCTTGGACTTCTTGCTGTTGGAACTTTCCGGCACGTCATCCACAGGCATAGCATACCCCGAAGAGGTACGCTTCCCGGACTCTTTTCTGGTGTCTCTGCTAGCCTTCTTCTTTCCTTTGATTTCCTTGGCGGGAACTGCGGCCTCTGCCGCGACTGCGTCCCGGTATATCTTATCCACGCAAATAATTGTGTCCTTCTTGTCTGATGGGATGGAAATGACACCCACTGGCCCTGGCATCTTCAAAGTGTTATAGGCATAGTGGGATGCCGCCATGAATTTTGCAAAAGCTGGGCGTCCAAAGATCCCATTATATGGCAGGGGGAGGTCGACCACATCAAACACAACCTTCTCAGTCCGGTAGTTCAACTCCCCTCCAAATGTCACTGGCAACGTGATCTTTCCCTTAGGATGACTCCCGCCAGGATTGACTCCTTGAAATGTGACAGTAACCTTAAGCTCTTCCTCTGCTATCTAGAGTTTGCTGATAACCTTTGGGGAAATCAGATTCAACTCAGCCCCGCCGTCAACCAACATCTTTGTGACTTTGAGGTTGCGAATCTTTGGTGAGACCAACAACGGCAAGCACCCTACCACAGTGGTGCGGTCAGGATGGTTCTCTCCATCAAAGATGATGGGCATGCGTGACCATTTGAGTGGCTTCCGAGAATCTGCCACTGGCTCCACGGCATTGACCTCACGCGCCAACTATTTAAGTTGGCGGTGAGAGGAGTGCAAAGATGCACCCCCGTCAATACACAGGGCGTCCACTTCCTTCTGGAATTCCTGCTCGCTGGTTTCCTCTTCATCCCCTCCATTACTCTCAGCATTGCAATCCTCCTTCTCTCGGCCCCTGGCGGGTGTTCCTTGGTTCCGTGGAGCCTTGCCGGGGTGATTTGCTTCACCACCCCGGCCCTTCCCGCCAGTACCATTCTGACATTTTTCCTTATCACGCTTCTCATACTCAGCCCTCTGCTTCTTGACGAGCTGCTCAACCTGGTGACACTATTGAAGATCGTGGCCCTTGGTCCGATGAATCTTGCAATACGGCCCATTGCCTTTCCCGGCCCTCTCGGCAGCCGCAGCCTCCCGGCAGTCAGTGCACGCGGCAACTTCCTTGACGAAGGCTTCGGTCTTAGCCTTCTTACCGGTACTAGGCATGCCCGATCCCTTAACGGTCATCACTGCCTTATACTTGCGCTTCTTGTTGCGCTTCTTGTTCTTCTTCCTCTGACTGGTGGACTCGTCGTCATGCTCTGAGTCAATGTCGATGCAATCTTCCTCTCCAGGGAGTTTCCTCCCTTCCTCCACCCGAGCATATTTGTCCACCAAGGTGTAAGGCTCCTTCACAGTGTTGGGCAGCCGAACGTTCATCTTGGAACGTATCCTGCGATTGCGCACGTTGGATTGGAAAGCGGCTATCACAGCTGCCGGATGGATATCTGGGATATTTCTGTGTACTCGGCTGAATCTCTGCAAGTACTTTCGCAGAGTCTCTCCTTCTTTCTGCTGGAGAAGCTGCAAATCGCTGGGCCGCCCTGGTTCTTGATGGCCACCCGTGAAGGCGCCAATGAACTCATGGCACAGGTCAGCCCAGGTCGAAATGGAGTTCTCCGGCAGGTGCATCAGCCAAGACCTCACATTTGACTTGAGTGCCAAAGGGAAGTAATTGGCGAATACCTTCTCATCTCTTCCCCCGGCAGCTTGAACAGCGATGGTGTAGATGCTCAAGAACTCTGTCGGGTTCAGCCTCCCATCATACTTCTCTGGAATCTCTGGCTTGAACGTGCGACCGGATGGCCAACGGACTTGCCGTAGCTCACGGGTGAAAGCAGGGCACCCAACCTCGAAAGGCAGGCACCCGCCGTCTCCGAGTGCGGGTTCGTTGACGTCGAGGCCATCGCACACATTGGACCGGTGGTGGTTGTCGCGGCGTCACCCGATGACGACGCGCGCGCCTTCCCTTCGCCCGTCCTCCGGGGCTCGTCGTTGGCCTAGACGCGCTCGAGGGCCAGAAGAGGCCATCGAGACGTCATCTGGTTCTTGGTTTCGCGGCTCCTGCGCTGGCTGCCGTGGTGGGGATTGCACCGTGGCGGTGGCCCCTTTCGCACGGCCAGGAGCACGGGCCGTCGTCGCTGCTTGGGGAGGCCGTGGCGGGCCAGCTCGCTGTGATCCTCCCGCCTCGGCGAAGCCAATCAGCCTTTTGATGGTGGCTCGCCACTCATCCATCTGATCGGCTGCCGGCGGGAATCTCAACAATAATTGAGCCCGCGCCATGGCCTCTGAGGCAGTGCTCGGCATAGGTGATGATGTAGATCGCGGTGTCGCTCGGCTCCTGACGGTGCCGGTAGCGACCGCGCCGCGCCCTCGTTGTTGCGAACCAGCCGTTTGGATGGCATGGTGACGCGGTGGGGGTGCTTGAAGGCCAACGGCTCCGTTGCGCATAGTAACTGGGTCAGCTCATTCCGGAAGAAGAGGCGCAGGCAGAATAAGCCCTCCACTCGTACCTCGTGGAGCATGGCCGCCGGGATGTTGCTGATGTTGTCCTTCCCCGGTGCCTCCCGTTCCTGCCTCGGCCGTGGGGGGAGGTGGTGACAACGCCTCCTGCGCCGACCACATCCCCCGCAGCATCCACATCCTCGCGCGTCCCCGCATTCCCCGCGACGTCGGCGGTCGCGGGCGGCGGAGCCTTCAAGGTGGACGGGTGATTTGCGGCTCCGGACTTCTTCTTGGGCGCCATAGTTGATGACGCCGTCAATGACGAGAATGGAAATGAAGATGACGCGCTATTGACGCTCTCGGGTTCGTGCAAGTGATCCCCCTACCTGGCGCGCCAAAGATGTCGTGGGAAACCACGACCAACTATGGGGCCATGAGCCCCTTTTGGTTTGGCGGGGGGATGGGCACATTGCACAAAGAGCGGAGAAGCATCACACAGCGCGACAGAGATCACACGGGCAGTTTTTACCCAGGTTCGGGCCGCCGTGAGGCGTAAAACCCTACTCCTGCTTTGGTGGATTAATGGTGGAAAAATGGTGGAGGAACGCAGCGCTCTTGCCCGCCAAGGTCGCCTCAGGGCGAGAGCAGCTACGCGCGTATGAGTATGCAAGGGTTCGGATCAGTCAACCCCTTCTACGGTTGCCATGGGCCTCCTTTTATAGATCAAGGGGTCACCACAGTGGCAAATCAGTCATTACATACTGATTAGATAGCAAACAGTGCTATCATACCTAACTCTGCAGGCTGACAGAGCGCATTAAATGCACCGTTTAACGTCACATCTCAGCTTGCCCGGCAGGCCCTGCCGGGCTGTTTTGCCAGCTTCGCGCCTGCTTCCTTGACACGTCTCAGGACGGGTGTCACCTGGGGGTATTTTCTGTAGTAAGCGGCTGCCATGTGGCAAATAGTAGCCACTTAGTCACTTTAGAGCTTGACACCGCACTGATCGACGACGTGCGTCGTGATGAGGTGGTGCGGTAGAGTGGTTTGCCTCCGTAAGCCCCGGCAGGCCTGCCGGGACGATCTGGAAACTTGCTTCCGGGGCAAACCCAACCTTGCCAGGCTCGCCTGCCCGGCAAGGGAGGTTCTTTCCTTAGCGTTATCTTGCTTCTCTAGCTCATCTTGGTCTTCTTGATCTGCACTTTGGCCCTGCCAAAGAATTGATCCCTCGTGCTTTGATCTGACTTTGGCATTGTAATCTTGTCCTTGGGCCTGTGCACAGTCTGGGCAACGGACCCAGGAGTTTGTTGCACCGACAGCGCCCATCTATTTTGACAATAGAATTGTAGGAATTTGCATATCTATGAAGGCACTACTAAGCCATTTGATCATAACTGTAATCGTAAGCTCGTAACTTAAACGTTATATTTGTAGAACATCTTTAACCAATCTAAAGTTCAGAACCAAGCTACAGGATATAGCAAAGTTGATTTACAATCAGCCAATAGCACAAATGCATAGAACAATTCCAAACTATGTACGAAGATATATCCTTATTACTTAAACGAAGATTAAAAAACATCAGTGGAAGACATGAGGGTCAGTTCTATACCGCATCCCCTGCGGTGTGTCGCTGTCGGGTTACCGCCTTCTTGTGGTCGCTGTGGCAGCTACTTGGACACCATTGGCGTTGGCAGTGTATTTGTGCTAGCTCCAACATAGTAACTATTTATGCTAGCTCCAACATTGCAGCTGATCCCTGTCCAGAGTTATGTGGTCTTCGGTGAGCATGTGCTATTGTAATAAGATCCTTGATGCCATAAATTTGGAATTTGACAAATATCTTATTAGATAATAGAAAATATTCAGTAAATGCTTAGATGAACATTAATTGGTATATCCAAGGCCTTGACCAGTCTGGAATTTGGTTCGTCCATATGGGAGCTGGCCGAGGGCTACTTCGGCTTATGGGGCTTGAAATCATGCTCCGTTCTTGTAGTCTTACATGGATTGTCTTCCAAACCGGTATTCAAACCTGTTGAATGCATTACTTGACATGGAAATTACACTGAAAAGTGAGTGTTGAAAACCCATTCCCTGTAATACCTGATTGGGCATGATACAGTAATGAAAGAAATCAATGTGATATGATGCCATGTCAAAATATAAGCATGTAAAACTATAAACAACTATGTGCTACAGTAGACAGGAGAAAGCACATGTATATGGGAATGGAAGGAATATTAAAATTTCTGTACAGTTTTCGGGATTCATTGAGAACGATTGATATACCTTTGCGGGACTTCACATGTCTATAGGATAACAGACTTCTTACATCAGCTCTAATGATACCCAATCCTCAGTCTCACTGGAACCAATTACACATAATAGCCAAACACTGCTTACAGAGATCACAAACTATGTAACTGTTATCATGACGTGTAAGGCTGTAGGTATGTAGCCAACATGCTTTATATGCGTAAACATGCTTTACATGCATGAAACGTAATAGTCTATTAGCCTCACCAATTTTTGATACATAAGGCCAAGATTCAGAATCTAGTAATCTAATGTTTGAGAAACAACTGGGTAAACATGTCTAATACCATGAGAAAAAGTAGAAGTGCATCAGGAAATCTTGTAAATTGAGATTCTAGCGTACCTAAAAGAGCACAGCCTATGCAGGCAACAACTTGCTTGTTGCATTCTTTCAAGGCTTTTCTGTTCCTATCAGAAACTCTTCCCACCAATCATAATACATGTTATTCAGATAATTCACATGACCCTGTTGCTACCAGTAGCATGTACCCTTTGCAAGGAACACAAGATGCAGATATCTTTGTCTTTGGAGTCATTAGATGCAACCACACACAAAAAATTCTTACCTTGCTGACGTGCAAAGTCTCATGTAAGAGACAACAGCGCAGGCAGGGAGATGTGCTGGCTCATGGACAATGATCAGGTGTGCTTGTTCCTCGGCTCCATTGTGCTCTTCTCCATGATCTCCTTGATTTCTGTCTATGACCTCGACGCCGTACGTCTGATCGTTGTCTTCACTCTGGCTCGATGTTGCCCTATTTGATCCTCATGCACAATATATCTGGTGCTTCTCCTCTTCACGTGCTTCCCAGCTAATGGCACATCAGAACACAACCTTTCCATTGGTAATTTAATCAATGAATTCCCGAATTCAAATCCGTCCTTTTAAGACCTCACAAGCAATCGAATTCTCAACACAACAAACGGGTGCCATAGCAAATAAATTCATCAACGGCAACCAACGAAGATCGTCCTAAACTTCTAATGGCGGCGACACATGAAGAACCTAATTCATTGGGTTAAATACCTTGGCAGGTGCTTGTAGCGCAATATAGCGAGTGATGCCGGTGGAGATCTCCAGCTCTCGATCTCATCGTTGCTGGGAGAGCGGGATGGAGCGGAAGAGAAGGAGCGGCTGGAGGTGAACACGGAAGGCGGCAGGGTAAGGCAGCGTTCACGCGGGATCAAGAGGAGAGGTGGACAGCGCCAAGAAGGTTGCGAGGCAGGAGAACGACAGTGATGGCCGCGGCGCTAGAGAAGAGGGATAGCAAGCGGCAGAGGTGAAGGGAACGAGCGGATGCACAACACAGTTAAGCCAACAAGGCCCAATTAAACAGTAGACGCCCAAATTTGTCACCAGAGCAGCGGCCCAACACGGTTATCAATCGTTGGTAGGTAATAAGGGAGCAACTAGTTGACGAGCGCTTCTTTGGGAGCCTCACAACGATCGGCGCCACTTGATGCGCTCTCAGCCGCCCGCACACATGTCGCGCTCTGGGCGCTCCCTCCGGATTTTATTTTTTATTTTTTCGCATGCGTTTTCGGCTTTTTAAATGATTTTTTTTTTTACGTTTCGGTTTTCCACCGGTCTTCCTTAGCTTTTAGATGTAAAAAATTCGAAAAAAAAAATTGCGCGAAAAAACGCGTTTTTTTTTTCTTTTCTTTCGCGAGAGTCATGGCCGTGCCTCTCGAAAACGAAAAAAAACGCGTTTTCTGTTTTTTTTTCCTTCCGCGAGAGGCACGGTTTTGCTTCCGCGAGAGGCACAGTTGTGCTTTCGTGAGAGGCATGGCCGTGCCTCTCGGAAACGAAAAAAAAACGTGTTTTCTATTTTTTTCCTTCCGCGAGAGGCACGGTTGTGCTTTCGCGAGAGGCACGGCCGTGCCTCTCGAAAACGAAAAAAACGCGTTTTCTATTTTTCTTTCTTTCACGAGAGGCACGGTTTTGCTTCCGCGAGAGGCATGGTTGTGCTTTCGCGAGAGGCACGGTCGTGCCTCCTCGAAAACGAAAAAAAAAACATGTTTTCTCTTTTTTTTTCTTCCGCGAGAGGCATGGTTGTGATTTAGCGAGAGGCACGGGCGTGCCTC
The DNA here is from genome assembly GCA_011799875.1 of Thinopyrum elongatum. Taxonomy (NCBI): domain Eukaryota; kingdom Viridiplantae; phylum Streptophyta; class Magnoliopsida; order Poales; family Poaceae; genus Thinopyrum; species Thinopyrum elongatum. The sequence continues at coordinate 282,094,135 of CM022302.1, read as the reverse complement.
TTTCGGAAAGGGAAAAAACCCGTGCTCCCGGTTCGGATTTTTTGTCCGGTTTTTTTCATGAAAAAAAAGTTCATCAAAACATATCAACATGGGATCTAGTTTTGAAGATCTCGACGCGAGGAATCCAACGGTGAAAACGGTTCAAGATTTGGACGCACGGTTTAAGAGATAAAACAATTTGAATAAACGGATCTACGAAAAAAGGGAAAACTCCCCGGTTGCGACAAGTGGCGCACATGCAGTGCGCCACTTGTCGTTATCTGGGAAGGTTGCAATGAGTACTCCTCAATTAGTGATTTCGAGGTAATAAAGAAGCGAGCGTACCTGGGATTCACAGCCAATCGAACGAGCAAAAATGCTCAAAAGTGACGATCGAACGGTTGGGGACGCTGATGGCCTGGGAGGGCAGGAAAACTGCGCAGTTATAATGTCTTTAAATAAAGATAGTTTATACAGAACACATCTAATTGAAAAAATATCACCTGATCAGCCCATCGATCCGCGACGATCACCCAGCAGGCTCTCAATGAAAGCACGAATGTCGGTTCTATATCTGGCATATCTCGCAGTAGGGGTACTAAGCTAGGCATCTTGGAGCGATGGTAACATGGACACAGGATTTTACCCAGGTTCGGGATCTCTCAAAGAGATGATACCCTACGTTCTGCTTTTGATGTGTTGATATGGGTGTAGTATAGAGTACATGTATCTACCACGAGATTATTCTAATGAATATCCCATCATCTATTGACTAGCCTAGCCTCGGTTTATATAATGCACAGAAGTCCTAGGGTTTAGGAGAGTTCTCGGCTTGGGCACCAAGTCTTGTGGAGTCTTCCTTGTATTCGTCACGGGTTGTCCGAACTGGCCCAATAGTGAACTGCCATGGGGGTCCTCGGCCCGATCCACCTGGTCGGGAGACGACGTGGTGAGTACCCCCTAGTCCAGGACACCGTCATAGGGGACGACTTGGGAGGCAAGATAGGGCATCCACGGTCGAAGCATGGGAGGTCCGTGCGCACGGGGTAAGTGAGGCCCGTGCGCACGGGGGTCCCGTGTGCATGGTACACGCCTGTGCGCACGGGGTGCTGACGTGGCTTAGACTGCGTCGGTATTTCCCCAAAGAGGAAGGGATGATGCAGCACAACTACGATAAGTATTTCCCACAGTTATAAAACCAAGGTATCAATGCAGTAGGAAAATCAAGCAACACTATGTAAACGGTACCTGCACACAAAGAACAAATACTTGCAACCCGACGCGTAAGAGGGGTTGTAAATCCCTCCACGGTAAAAAGATAGATTGGTTTGTATGAGATTAGATAAATAGATCTGAATAAAACACCAAATAAAATAAGTAAAGAAAAAGTGCACCAATGTATTTTTGGGTTTTTGGAATAATAGATCTGAAAACAAATATGATAAAAGATAGATCTGAAAGCAATATGATAAAAGATAGACCCCGGGGCTGTAGATTTCACTAGTGGCTTCTCTCGAGAAAATAGCATACGGTGGGTAAACAAATTACTGTTGGGCAATTGATAGAATAACAAATAATTATGAGGATATCCAGGCAATGATCATGAATAGAGGCATCACATCCAAGATTAGTAGACCGAAACGATTCTGCATCTACTACTATTACTCCACACATCGACCGCTATCTAGCATGCATCTAGTGTATTAAGTTCATGGAGAAACGGAGTAATGCAATAAGAATGATAACATGATGTAGACAAGATCTATTCATGTAGGAATAGACCCCATCTTTTTATCCTTAATAGAAATGATACATACGTGCCTCGCTACCCCTTCTGTCACTGGGTGAGGACACCGTAAGATCGAATCCATCACAAAGCACCTCTTCCCATTGCAAGAAAAATCAATCTAGTTGGCCTAACTAAACCAAAGATTCGGAGAAGAAATACGAGGCTATAAATAATCATGCATAAAAGAGATCAAAAAAGACTCAAATAATTTTCATGGATATAGATCTGATCATAAACTCGAACTTCGTCGGATCCCAACAAACACACCGCAAAAAGTCATTAAATCAAATAGATCTCCAAGAGACCATTGTATTGAGAATCAAAAATAGAGAAGAAGCCATCTAGCTACTGCCTACGGACCCATAGGTCTATGGTGAACTACTCACGCATCATCGGAGGAGCACCAATGAGGATGATGAACCCCTCCGTGATCGTGTTCCCCTCCGGTAGAGTGCTGGAACAGGGCACTAGATTGGATCTCGTGATTCTGGAACTTGCGGCAGCTGGAATTGTGTTTCGACGACTCCGCTAGGGTTTCTGGAATATTTGGGTATTTGTAGAGCTGAGAGGCGGCGGACGAGACCCCCGTGGGCCCCACAACCCATCAGGGCGCGCCAGGGGCCTCTGGTGCGCGCTGGTGTCTTGTGGGCCCCATGGGCCTCCCCCCAGGTGCTTCCTTGGCTCCCAAGTTGTCTTCTGGTCCAAAAAAAATCTCGAGAAAGTTTCGCTGCGTTGGGACTCCGTTTGATAGGGATATTCTGCGAAGTAAAAAAAAGCAAAAAAACAGCAACTGGCACTAGGCACTATGTCAATAGGTTAGTCCCAAAAAAAGTTATAAAGTTGCTATAAAATGATTGTAAAACATCCAAGAATGATAATATAACAGCATGGAACAATCAAAAATTATAGATACATTGGAGATGTATCAGCATCCCCAAGCTTAATTCCTGCTCGTCCTCGAGTAGGTAAATGATAAAAAACAGATTTTTTTATGTGGAATGCCGCCTAACATGTTCATCACATATTCTTTTCTTTTGTAGTATGGACATTTGGACTTTTTAGATGGTTCAAAGCAATAGTCTATAATTGACATGAAGACTTTAATACTCAAGCATATCAACAAGCAACCATGTCTTTCAAAATATCAACACTAAAGAAAGTTATCCCTAGCCCATCATGCTCAATCATTGATCCATTCATGAAACACACTCGAATATTAGCTACATACAATGCTCAAGTACGATCATAGTGCTCCCTAGTTGGTGCTTTATAAGAAAAGATGGAGACTCAAAATAAAAAATAAAATTGCATAAAAGCAAATAGATAGGCCCTTCGCAGAGGGAAGCAGAGATTTGTAGAGGTGCCAGAGCTCAAAGCTTAAATTGAGAGATAAAAATTTTGGGAGGCATGCTTTCCTCGTCAACAAAACTGACCGAGTAGTTCCCAATACTTTCCATGCTAGATACATCATAGGCGGTTCCCAAACACAAAATAAAGTTTATTCCTTTTTCCACCATACTTTCACACTCCACGGCTAGCCGTATCCATGGGTACCGTCCATACCAACACTTTCCAAGGAATTTATTATTTGACAACATAAAGTAAATTTCTTTTTCATTTTGGGATTGGGCATCCTTATTACCGTCGTACTCTCGTGCAATGACAAGTGAATAAACACTCATCATGAGAATAACACATCTAGAATGGAAAATTATTGGCCACCCCCTGCCGCTTCATGAGCGATACGGGCACACAAAAAGGAAATTCATTTTGAAAGTTAGAGTTGGCACATACAAATTTACTTTGAACGACATGGAAATACCGCATATAGGTAGGTATGGTGGACTCATATGGAAAACTTGGTTTAAGGATTTTGGATGCACAAGTAGTATTTCTACTTAGTACAAGTGGAGGCTAGCAAAAAGATTGAGAAGCAACCAAACAAGAAACGAAAATTCTCATAAACAAGCATTAAGCATAACTAACACTGAATAATGCATCACAAGTAGGATATAATTTCATTGCATAACTATTGACTTTCGTGCTTGCATAGGGAATCACAAACCTTAACACCAATATTCTTACTAAAGCATAACTACTCACCAACATGACTCACATATTACTATCATCATGTCTCAAAACTATTACAAAGAATCAAGTTTATTTCATCCAATGATCTTCATGAAAGTTTTTATTATATCCCTCTTGAATATCTATCACTTTGGGACTACTTTCATATATTGCAATTGCTTTTGATAAGCTCAAACAAATTTAAGTGAAGAACATGAGCATAAAAATTTTCTTCTCTCAAAATAATATAAGTGAAGCATGAGAAAATTTCTTAAAAAAAATTACTAACTCTCAAATAAATCTAAGTGAAGCATGAGAGAATTTCTTCAAAACATATTAAAGCACACCGTGCTCAAAAAGATATAAGTGAAGCACTAGAGCAATTCCATAGCTCAAAAAATTTAAGTGAAGCACATAGAGCAATTCTAACAAATCATAGCATAATTTTGGCTCTCTCAAATAGGTGTGTCCAGCAGGGATAAACATGACAAACTAAAAAGCAAAACATGCAAAGACTCGTAGAATACAATACGCTCCAAGCAAAACTCATGATATGTGACGAATAAAAATATAGCTCCAAGTAAAATTACTGATGGTTGTTAGAAGAAAGAGGGGATGCCTTCCAGGGCATCCCCAAGCTTAGTTGCTTGGTTCTCCTTTAATATTAACTTGGGGTGCCATGGGCATCCCCAAGCTTAGGCTCTTTTCACTCCTTATTCCTTCATCCATCACGATCTCACCCAAAACTTGAAAACTTCAATCACACAAAACATAACAAAACCTCCGTGAGATCCGTTAGTATAAGAAAACCAATCTTCACTTTAAGTATTGTTGCAAACCCATTCATATTTTGTTATTGCATTATACCTACTGTATTCTAACTTTACCATGGCTTATACCCCCTGATACAATCCATAGATTCATCAAAATAAGCACACAATGCAAAGAAAACAGAATCTGCCAAAAATAGAACAGTCTGTAAAGACGCGGATTTTACTCATACTTCTGTAACTCCAAAATTTTGAAATATTGGGAAAACAGAGTCAATTTGTATATTAATCTTGTGTAAAAAAATTAGAATTGTTCGTCACTTCTGTGAATTTAAACAATTCTGTTACTGGACACAAAAGTTTCTGTTTTTCAACAGGATTAAATCAAGTATCACCCAAAGCTATCCCAAAGGCTTTACTTGGCACAAACACTAATTAAAACATAAAAAACACAATCATAACAGAGTCATAATTGTGCAAACACTCAAGAACATAAAGAAAAAGGCAAAAATAAATTTATCCATTAGGTTGCCTCCCAACAAGCGCTATCGTTTTATGCCCCTAGCTAGGCATAATGCATAGATTTAAGTATTGTCATCTTTAGTTTTTGATCCATAGGATGCCCTCATGATTGATTCATATGGTGGCTTAATTCTTGTTCTAGGGAAGTGTTCCATACCCATTCTTAGTGGAAATTGAAATTTTATATTACCTTCTTTCATATCAATCACGACACCTATAGTTCGTAAAAATGGTCTACCAAGTATAATGTGACAAGATGGATTGCAATCAATATCAAGAACAATAAAATCTATGGGCACATAGTTCCTATTTGCAAGAATAAGAACATCATTAATTCTTCCCAAAGGCTTTTTAATAGTAGAATCCGCCAAGTGCAAATTAAGAGAACATTCTTCAATATTGGTAAGACCAAGCACATCACATAGAGATTTCGGAATTGTGGAAACAGTAGCAACCAAATCACATAAAGCAAAGCACTCATAATTTTTAATCTTGACTTTAATGGTAGGTTCCCATTCATCATGTAATTTTCTAGGAATTGAAATCTTTACTTCCAACTTTTCTTCTAAAGCTTTCATCATGGCATCTACGATATGTTTAGTAAAAGCTTTATTTTGTTCATAAGCATGGGGTGAATTTATAATGGATTGCAACAAAAAAATACACTCAATCAAAGAGCAATTATCATAATTAAAGTATTTGTAATCCAAAAGAGTGGGCCATCACTAGTTAAAGTTTTGACCTCTTCAAACCCACTTTTATCAATTTTTTCATCAAGATTTTCACCCTCCGAATTATCGGGACGCCCTCTAGCTAAAGTTTACTCTTCTTCAGTCCCTTTATCATCAATTTTAATCTTACTAAACAAGGAATCAATAGAAGAAACACTAATTACTTTAAGATCTTCATCATTTTTATGAAAGCAATCAGTAGAAAACGCTCATTCTAAAAATTCTCTTTTAGCTCTAAGCATAGCGGTTCTTTTCTTACTTTCATCCATGGAAACATATAAAGCTTTAATTGATTCATTGACATCAACCTTAGGTGGAAAAATTTTAATCTTGAGATTTTCTACATCATGGGAAATTCTATCAATGTTCTAGACATATCATCAATCTTCTTCAACTTTTCTTCTATCGTAGTATTGAAAACTTTTTGAGCATTGATAAATTCTTTAATATTACTATCAAGATCAGAGGGGTTCCTATTATTATTGTAATAAGAATTACCATGGGAATTTCCATAATTATTAGAGGAATTTCTAGGAAAAGGTCTAGGATTAAAATTATCTCTATACGCATTGTTATTAAAATTGTTTCGCGAGACAAAATTCACATCTATGGGATCACTATTTTGCTCAATCAAAGTAGACAAAGGAACATCATTAAGATCAATAGGAGCATTTTTACTAGCAACCAACTTCATAAGGGCATCAACTTTTTCACCCAAAGTACTAATTTCTTCAACCGAATTAACTTTTTTACTAGTAGGTGCTCTTTCGGTATGCCATTATGAATAATTTTCCATAATATTATCAAGCAATTTAGTAACTTCACCCAAAGTAATATCCATAAAAGCACCACCCACGGCGGAATCTAAAAGATTTCTAGAAACAAAATTCAATCCCGCATAATTTTTTTGTATAATCATCCAAAGATTTAAACCATGAGTAGGACAATTTCTTAGCATCAATTTCATTCTTTCCCAAGATTGTGAACATGTTCATGCTCAAGTTGCTTAAAATTCATGATTTGAGTTCTAAGGGAAATAATTTTCACGGGAGGAAAATACTTAGTAATAAAAGCATCTTTGCACTTATCCCAAGAATCGATACTATTGCGAGGCAAAGAAGAAAACCAAATTTTTGCACGATCCCTCAAAGAGAAAGGAAACAATTTCAACTTCACAATATCATTGTCCACATATTTTTTTCTTTTGCATATCACACAATTCTACGAATGTGTTTAGATGGGACGCGGCATCCTCATTAGGAGTACTGGAAGATTGATCTTTCATAACAAGATTCAACAAAGCGGCATTAATATCACAAGACTCCGCACTAGTGGCGGGAGGAGAAATCGGAGTACTAATAAAATCATTATTATTGGTATTGGAAAAATCACACAATTTGTATTTTCTTGTGACATCGTGACTACGCAAACAAGAATGCAAGCAAAAAAAGAATAGGTCTGACAAGAAAAAGGCTAAAGAAAAAGAGGGCAAATAAAAAGGAATTTTTTTTTGAAGTGGGGGAGATGAAAACGAGAGGCAAATGGAAAATAATGTAAATTGCAAGGAGATGAGATTTGTGATTAGGAACCTGGTAGATGTTGATGATGCCTCCCTGGCAACGGCGCTAGAAATTCCTTTGACGTGGCTTAGACTGCGTCGGTATTTCCCCAAAGAGGAAGGGATGATGCAGCACATCTACGGTAAGTATTTCCCTCAGTTATGAAACCAAGGTACCAATCCAGTAGGAGAACCAAGCAACACTATGTAAACGGTACCTGCACACAAAGAACAAATACTTGCAACCCGACGCGTAAGAAGGATTGTCAATCCCTCCACGGTAAAAAGATAGATTAGTTTGTATGAGATTGTATAAATAGATCTTAATAAAACATGAAATAAAATAGGTAAAGAAAAAGTGCAGCAAGGTATTTTTGGGTTTCTGGAATAATAGATCTGAAAACAAATATGATAAAAGGTGGATCTGAAAGGAATATGATAAAAGATAGACCCAGGGGTCGTAGATTTCACTAGTGGCTTCTCTCGAGAAAATAGCATACGGTGGGTAAACAAATTACTGTTGGGAAACTGATAGAAGAAAAAATAATTATGATGATATCTAGGCAATGATCATGAATATATGCATCACGTCCAAGATTAGTAGACCGAAATGATTCTGCATCTACTACTATTACTCCACACATCGACCGCTATCCAGCATGCATCTAGTGTATTAAGTTCATGGAGAAACGGAGTAATGCAATAAGAAGGATGACATGATGTAGACAAGATCTATTCATGTAGGAATAGACCCCATCTTTTTATCCTTAATAGCAATGATACATACGTGCCTCGCTACCCCTTCTGTCACTGGGTGAGGACACCGTAAGATCGAACCCATCACAAAGCACCTCTTCCCATTGGAAGAAAAATCAATCTAGTTGGCCTAACTAAACCAAAGATTCGGAGAAGAAATACGAGGTTATAAATAATCATGCATAAAAGAGATCAAATAAGACTCAAATAATTTTCATGGATATAGATCTGATCATAAACTCGAACTTCATCGGATCCCAACAAACACACCGCAAGAAGTCATTACATCAAATAGATCTCCAAGAGACCATTGTATTGAGAATCAAAAAGAGAGAAGAAGGCATCTAGCTACTGCCTATGGACCCGTAGGTCTATGGTGAACTACTCATGCATCATCGGAGGAGCACCAATGAGGATGATGAACCCCTCCGTGATCGTGTTCCCCTCCGGCAGAGTGCCGGAATAGGGCTCTAGATTGGACCTCGTGATTCTGGAACTTGCGGCTGCTGGAATTGTGTTTCGATGACTCCCCTAGGATTTTTGGAATATTTGGGTATTTATAGAGCTGAGAGGTGGTGGAGGAGACCCTCGTGGGCCCCATAACCCATCAGGGCGCGCCCTGGTGTCTTATGGGCCCCACGGGCCTCCCCCAGGTGCTTTCTTGGCTCCCAAATTGTCTTCTGGTCCAAAAAAATCTCCAAAAAGTTTCGCTGCATTTGGACTCCGTTTGATAGGGATATTCTGCGAAGTAAAAAACAAACAAAAAACAACAACTGGCACTGGACACTATGTCAATAGGTTAGTCCCAAAAAATGATATAAAGTTGCTATAAATTGATTGTAAAATATCCAAGAATGATAATATAACAACATGGAACAATAAAAAATTATAGATACGTTGGAGACGTATCAGGTGGTAGAGCGGCGAGGGCCCATGCGCACGGGGTTTGGAGGCCGTGCACACGGGGGTCCGCGTCCTGGTTACAGTAGCCTTCTGGGAGGCCAGTGCGGACGGGGTCTTGTGGTCCCGTGGGCACGGGGTCGCCTGGGAGGTGCTGAAGTGATCTTGCTGGGCTCCTCCTTCTTCCTCGTGGCCTTGGATTGCTTCTCCTACTCCTTTGGGGTGTCCTCAGCTGCTTGGTGACGTTCATATCCGTACCTAATGACACAAAACATGTTTTGGTGAGGTAGCATCCAAGTTCCATTCATATCCATATCGATCTCGAGTAGGAGTGAGTTCACCTCGGTTTCGATGGCGCGTGCTCAAGCTCTTGTCATAGGTCCATGTGGTGCTTGATGTGTTGGTGTAGAGTCCATGGGGATGATGGAAGGATGCTCCGCATCATCTTCCCCCCCCCCCATTGGGAGAGATCCATCCTCGCATCATGATCTTCATCACCATGGTATTGGGTCAAGTCCTTGACGTTGAAGATGTCGCTTACGTTGTTCTTGTCGTGCGGGATGTCAATCTTGTAGGCGTTGTCATTGTAACGGATGAGCACTTTGAAGGGTCCATCGCCTCGTGGTAGTAGATTGGACTTGCGCTCATTGGGGAAGCGGTCCTTGTGGAGGTGTAGCCATACTAGGTCGCCCGGTTTGAACACCATGGGGGTCTTGTTGATGTTGAGCTTGATGGTGAGGCGGTGTACTTGATGCTCGATTGTGGTCCTTGTATCTTCATGCATCTTCTTGAGATAAATTGCTCTTGCACTTGCGTCCATGTTCGCTCGTTCTTAGAGTGGTAAAGGAAGGATGTCCAAGGGTGATAATGGGTTGAAGCCGTAGACGACCTCGAAGGGGGACTTGCCGGTAGTAGAGTGTCTTACATGATTGTAGGCGTACTCGGTGATGGGTAAGCACTCCTCCCACTCCTTGATGTTCTTATTGATCAACACGCGTAGGAGAGTAGATAGCGTCCAGTTGGTGACTTTCGTTTGGCCATCGGTTTGAGGATGATAGGCCGTAGAGAAGAGTAGCTTGATGCCGAGTTTGGCGCATAGTGTCTTCCAAAAGTAGCTTAGGAACTTGACATAGCGGTCTGACACAATAGTCCTTGGCACTCCATGCAACCTCAAGATTTCACTACAAAAAAGATTTGCAACATGTGAAGCATCGTCCATCTTATTGCATCGGATGAAATGTGCCATTCTAGAGAATCGGTCCACAACAACAAATCCAAGCTTTGAGCTTGGGACTTATCTTTGCGGCATGTAGAGCATCGATTGGTCAAGCATGCAACATCACAGAACATCTTTGGCGAAAAGTACTTGAAGGATAGTGTGGGAAAGGTCTTGTCGCACCCGAAATGTCCCATAAGTCTGCCGTCGTGAGCCTCTTGCAAGAGTAACAAACAAAGAGAAGACTCGGGTATACAAAGTTTGTTAGCGCGCATAAGATAGCCATTCTTGAGGTAATAGTTCTCCTAACAAGTGTTAGCAAGACATTTGGCATAAGGAATCACAAATGAAGGATCATGTGCATATAAATCTTTAACATGCTCAAAGCCAATAACATTCAATTCAAGTTGAGTAACTGACATGCACTTGCGGGAAAGAGCATCCGCCACAACATTCTCTTTACCCTTAATGTACTTGATCACATAAGGAAAAGATTAAATAAATTCACTCCATTTAGCATGTCGTTTATTCAACTTGGTTTGGCCTTTAAAGTATTTAAGCGTCTCATGATCGGTATGTATGACAAATTCATCTGGGCGAAGAAAATGCTCCCAAATATGCAATACTCGCACTAAAGCATATAATTCTTTATCATAGATGGGATAATTAAGTTGAGCTCCGGAAAGTTTTTCGCTAAAGTATGCAATGGGTCGCTTTTCTTGCATCAAAACTCCACCAATACCGTTACCGCTAGCATCACAATGGACCTCAAATGTCTTGTCAAAGTTAGGGAATGCAAGTATTGGGGCATGTGTAAGCAAATATTTGAGCTCATCAAATGCGGTAGATTGAGAGGGTCCCCAAACAAAGGGTGCATTCTTCTTACTCAAGGCATGCAATGGTGATGCAATGGTGCTAAAATCCTTAACAAAGCGATGGTATAAGCCGGCTAGACCAAGGAAGCTATGCACTTATTGCAAATTTGTGGGTTCTGGCCAAGTTTTAATTGCTTTAACTTTACACTCATCAACATGAACACCCTTAGAAGACACAACAAAGCCCAAGAAAACAAGCTTGTCAACGCTAAAAATGCATTTCTGCATGTTAGCATAAAGACGCTCATTTCTAAGAACTTGCAAAATGTCCCTAAGATGAGTGACATGATCTTCTAGCAATCTGCTAAACACAAGTATATCGTCAAAGTAGACCACAACACATATGCCAATGTATTTGCGAAGAACATAGTGCATCACACGCATGAAAGTGCCGGGTGCCTCTGATAAGCCCATAGGCATAACTAAGCACTCGTACAAGCCAAATTTAGTTTTAAAAGCGGATTTCCATTCATCACCTTGTTGAAAACATATTTGGTAATAGCCACTTTTAAGATCATCTAGAATATCGTCAAGGCGTGGAATGGGATTCCTATAGTGAACGGTGATAGCATTTATGGGACGACAATCGGAACACATGCGAAAACTACCATCTTTCTTAGGCACAAGAATAACCGGAACGACACAAGGGCTTAAGCTTTCACGTACATGTCCATTGTCAATGAGGTGTTGTACTTACCTCTGTATCTCCTTAGTTTCTTCGGGGTTGACGTGGTATGGAGCCTTGTTCGGAAGGGGTTCACCGGGGATGAGGTCGATGCGGTGCTCGATGCCGCGTATAGGAGGAAGTCCGGGAGGTAGCTCATCGGGAAATACATCCGCGAACTCCTGCAAAAGATTAGACAACACTAGAGGTAGATGATTACAGGTGTTAGTCCTTGCCGCTTCATCTTTGCATACTAGAACATAGTGTAGGACACTTGATGGTTTCTCACACACTTCTCTCATCTATCGTTTGGTGGCTAGGAGGACTAAGTTTTTGTCTCACATCGTGGAGTAACTCAATTTGGGCTTGTGGCGCTCACTCTCTTTGTGGTGGTTCACTCTCTCACTATTCTCTCCATGATGGGTGGATGCTTGCTTGTCGGTGATCACTTGACTTGGTGACATAGGTCGTAGCACGTACTCCTTGCCCTTCATCTTGAAGCTATAGTGGTTTGTTCTTCCGTTGTGAATGACGCCGCAGTTGAATTGCCAAGGTCTTCCTAAGAGGAGATGGCACACGGACATAGGAACCACATCACACTCCAAGGTGTCTTCGTATGCGCCGATCTTAAAGGAAACTTGCATGGTGTGCTCCACTTGAATGGTGTCGGAGTCGCTAAGCCATTGGACCTTGTTGGGACGAGGATGCTTCATCTTAACCAATTGTAGCTTGGAACATAGCTCTTCACTTACCAAATTATGGCAACTTCCTCCATCGATGATGACCTTCACGGAACGTCCATTGATGCCCGCTTTCGTGTGGAAGATGTGTCAACGTTGCTCTTCGTCTTATTGGTGTTGAAGCGTCAAGACCTTGGAGACAACAAGGGTGGGACTTGAATCATTGTCACAAAATACTTGATCATCTTCCTCTTCATTCACTCACCGATGCATGGCCACGTGCTCAAGTCCTTCCATTTCTTCCTCGCTCATGGAGTCATAGGTTCCATCATCGTTGGCAATCATGGTGCGTCGAGTGGGGCAATCGAATGTCTTGTGGCCACGGCCTTGACATGTGAAGCATTTGATGGAACTCGTCTTGATGATCCATCCGTTGTAGTAGATGATGATGAAGCTCTTAGCTTGAAGTTGCTTCTAGAAGGAGGACGACTTGAATATGTCGAAGTTTTCTTGTAACTTGACTTATCGCCGTTGTTTGTTGATGCTCTAGTTGAGGTAGGAGGTGCCGAAGTCCTGGGAGCTTGAGTGTATGAGCCATAGGTCTTGGAAGAGTACATGCCGTATTTTAAGTCATCTTGTACTTGTCTCTCGGCCTTGGTCGCTTGATGAACTAGCTCGAGAAGGTTGGAGTATGGTTGGAAGTCGGCAATCTTCTTTATTGGGTGATTGAGGCCGTTCAAGAAGCGTGCCATAGTTTGCTCGTCATTTTCTTTGACATTGGCCCGTATCATGAAAATCTCCATTTCTTGGTAGTATTCTTCCACCGTCTTCGTTCCTTGCTTGAGAAGTTGCAACTTCTTGAAGAGATCACGGGTGTAATGTGTAGGCACGAAGCAAGCTCTCATGACATCCTTCATTTGTGTCCAAGTCGTGATTGGTGGTTCGCCTCTCTCCTGTCGTCTTGCGAGCACTTGTTCCCACCAAATGAGGACGAAGTCTTGAAACTCGAGGGAGGCCATTGCGATTTTCTTCTCCTCTTCATAGTTGTGAAGACGGAATATCTTGTCGGCCTTCAATGCCCATGAGAGATATTCCTCGGGATCGGTGCTTCCGAAGAACTTGGGCATGGTGAACTTGAGCTTGCAGTAGCATAGTTATTCATCATGTGGATGATGGTGTTGTCGTACTTGGCGTGGAGGAGGGTCTTCATTGTCATGCTCCTCTTGAAGGACTCACCGATGAGGTCGAGGCATTTATGCCCGGTTTCTTCTTTCTTGTTGCTCTTCACGTCGAGCAGCTTCATCTTGTCGTTCTTGGCGAAGTGCTTCCTCTTGTTCACGCACTTGACGGTTGCGTTCGGCGATGGCTCTAGTGGCCTCGTGGAGTACACGTTGTGCTTCGAGGGCTTGTTCATCACGGCATCTTTGTTCTTGTCGAATTGCGTCGCCGTCTTGAGTTGCTTGATGTTGTGGTTGTGGAGGTTGCTCTTGGTCCATGGCGTCTTGTCCTTGGCGGCTCGCTCTTTCACGTGCTCGGACTCGGTCTTGCAAACAATTGCCATGGAATGGATTTTCTTGAGCTTGGCGATCTTGGGGTTCGTCGCATCAATGAGAACGAGCTTGAGGAGGACTTGCATCGAAAGAAGAGTAGGCCGAAGAGTGGCGACTTGACTGGCGCCGTCTTGGTGAAGAGGTGGTGGAGGACGCGCGGCTCACGATCATGTTACGGAATTCTTCCATTTGTGTGGTGTGCTTGGCATCGAGGTAGTCCTAGTTTCTTGCTTTCGATTGGCGTAGGTCGGTGGCAAGTTGCTCGATGCGATCACCCAAAGCTTCATTTTCTTGATGGAGAGCTCGTTGTGCGATGAAGAAGTGAGTTTTGGTGATGTAGTCGCGTTCGTCATCTTGATCCTTGAAGAGTGGGTTCACCGAAGAAGTTGGCCTATCCATCACAACCAAGAGGTGGTGAGTAGGAAAATGAGCGAACAATACTTGAAAGCACAAGTGCTCCCTGAGTGATTTTGGTAATTAATGTCAACATATCTCTTGTTGGACTAATGCTTTTATCTAGTGTATTTCAGACAAGTTCAACAATGGCGTGGAAAGGACAAGAGAATGCGGAACCCCTTCAAGGTGCCAAGGACATGCATTGGCTAATGCTCAAGACTCTTCATCTTTGTTTTAGTGATCCAACATCACATTGAGTCCATAGGAAAGTGAATACTATTAAAAGGGGATGAGGTGTTGCTTAATGGCTTGCTTGCTCAAATGCTTAGTAATATTGCTCCTAAACCCTCAACCACTTTATCCATCCAAATATGTCAAAACCCTCAACTCCAACTCGGCCCCACTGATTCATTATATCTGACGCCACCGAGTTCATATGACATAGCCACAGCCAGAAACCCTAACAGTTCGGTCACACCAATAAGGATCTCGGTCTCACCGAGATGGCCTTGCCAACTCCCTATTATCAGTTGCATTTATTTCGGTCTCATCGAAATTGCAATCGGTCTCACCGAGATGGCTTGACCAATTCTCTGTTGCCCTATTGCTTCACTTCGGTCTCACCGAGTTGATGCAATCGGCGCCACTGAGATGAGGTTTGCCCTAAGCCCTAGCACATCGGTCCCACCGAGTTGTTCCAGTCGGTCCCGCCAAGATTCCTAACATTCACATTTTGAACTAATTGGTCCCACCGAGTTTAGCTATTCGGTCTCACCGAGATGGGTCAAATGTGTGTAACGGTTGGATTTTGTGTGGAGGCTACATATACCCCTCCACCCCCTTCTCCATATGTGAGAGAGCCATCAGAACGTGCCTACACTTCCACCATACATTTTCTGAGAGAGAACCACCTACTCATGTGTTGAGATCAAGATATTCCAATCCTACCACAAGAATATTGATTTCTAGCCTTCCCCAAGTTGCTTTCCACTCAAATCATCTTTGCACCATATCCAAATCTGTGAGAGAGAGTTGAGTGTTGGGGAGACTATCATTTGAAGCACAAGAGCAAGGAGTTCATCATCAACACACCGTCTATTACCTTTTGGTGAGTGGTGTCTCCTAGATTGGTTAGGTGTCGCTTCGGAGCCTCCTACAAGTTATGGAGTTGAACCAAGAAGTTTGTAAGGGCAAGGAGATCACCTACTTCATGAAGATCTACCCAAGTGAGGCGAGTCCATCGTGGGCGATGGCCATGGTGGGATAGACAAGGTTGCTTCTTCGTGGACCCTTCGTCGGTGGAGCCCTCCGTGGACTCGCGCAACCGTTACCCTTCGTGGGTTGAAGTCTCCATCAACGTGGATGTACGATAGCACCACCTATCGGAACCACGCCAAAAATCTCCGTGTCTTCATTGCGTTTGCACACTCCAATCCCATCCCTTTACTTTCTTGCAATTAGCATGCTTTACTCTTTCCGCTGCATATACTCTTGTCATGCTTGCTTGAAATGTATTGTGAATGGTTAAACTTGTTCTAAAAATCTACCTTAACTTGAAGAATCTAAAAACTGCTACTTTTGCTTGTGAAGGGTCTAATCACCCCCCCCCCCTCTAGACCCCTCTTCTTGATCCTTTCAATTGGTATCAGAGCTTTGGTCTCCATTTCTTTGGTTTAATCACCATTGGAGGAAGATGGATGACTCTACGGTCGGGAGTATTAGACGTAGAGTGCCTATGCTTGACGGAGAGTTCTATAGTTCTTGGAAGAATGAGATGCTTGAGATTTTCAATGAATATGATTTGAACAAGTATATTACTAGCCCTTATGTGCCTCCTATTGATCCTTTGCATCCTACCCCCGATGAGTATCTTGACATGGTTCGCAATCTTAGAACTATTGATCTTATCATTAGAGGATCGCCTAGAAATTTGCTTGTATGCTTGCCTACCTTTGAATGTGCTTATACTATATGTAAATATCTTGAGGAGCGCTTTCCAAATTACTCCTTGAAAAATCTAGATGAGATTCTTCAAAAGTCTATTGCTTTTCATAAAATGAAGCCAAGTGATCCTAAGTTCAGTGATTGTCTATTTGAGCTTTGTGACCTTATGCGTGCCAAAGGAAATGTTGGAGTCATTAGTAGCATCATTTCACAAACTATTAGAATTCATAAACATGCACATTGTCATGGTCATAAATCTAATGAATCACTTGCTCTAGGTGATGATCACTTACATGATGATATTGAGCATGGATATTATGATGAAGATGAAGATAGTGACTTTGACGTTAAGAGTTGATGAGACACTTTGGTCTTATGGCTAACCTTCATGGTTACATGACCGGAGGGAAAGAATGGATTCTCGATAGTGGATGTACTGATCATATGACCGGAGATAAGGACATGTTCCGTGAGCTTGCCAAAAACGACGGCCCACGCAAGTATGCAACTTTTTGAGATAACTCCAAGGGTAAGGTACTTGGCCTTGGTAAGGTGGCCATTTCCAATGATAGCTCTATCCAAAACATTATGCTCGTTGAATCTCTTGGTTACAATCTCCTTTCCGTATCTAGACTAGCTGACTTTGGTTTCAATGTTATATTTACTGAAGTAGATTGCCAAGTGTTTCGTAGAGATAATCATAATATGGTATTTACCGATATTCGTAGAGGTGATCTATTCATTGTTGATTTCATTAAGAGAGCTCAACCTCGTACTTGCTTAATTGCTAAATCTTCTAAAGGTTGGTTATGGCATAGAAGGTTAGGTCATGTGGGCATCTGAAATCTTGATAAGCTTATTAAAGGTGATCATATCCTTGGTGTTAAAGATATCATATTTGACAAGGATAGAATTTGTAGTGCTTGTCAAGCAGGAAAACAGGTTGGAGGAAGTCATCCCGTGAAGAACATCATGACCACGAGAAGACCGCTTGAGCTACTTCATATGGATCTTTTCGGTCCCAACGCCTACAAGAGTCTCGGTGGTAACTCGTTCAGTTTGGTCATTGTTGACGACTTTTCAAGATTTACGTGGGTGTTCTTTCTTGATGGCAAATCACAGGTCCAAAAGATCTTCAAGAATTTTGCTAAGAAGGCCCAAAACCAATTTGAAGTGAAGATCAAGAAGGTTCGAAGCGATAACGTAATGGAGTTCAAGAACGCCAATGTGGATACCTTTCTTGACGAAGAAGGGATTTCACATGAGTTCCCAGCTACGTACACGCCTCAACAAAACGGAGTTGTTGAGAAGAAGAACCGGACACTTATAGATAAGGCAAGAATGATGCTTGATGAATACAAGATGCTAAGACACTTTTGGGCGGAAGCAGTTGAGACAGCTTGTCATGCTACGAATCGACTATATCTTCAGAAACTTCTCGGGAAGACGGCATATGAGCTTCTCACCGATAACAAACCCCAAGTTGGATACTTTCGAGTATTTGGCTCAAAGTGTTACAGTCTTGATAAGCATCGTCGCTCAAAATTTGCTCCTAAATCTCATGAAGGTTTCCTACTCGGTTATGGCTCAAACTCTCACACTTACTGTCGGATTTTAGGTTCCGCAAACCCTTGAGAGGTTCAAACTCTGGGGTGCGTGTGAAGAACTCGTCCTCCCCAGTCTGCCTACTCGCTAGTCTCACAGCCTAGCTCGACGAACTGTAAGGAAAAGAGACACAGTAGTTTACCCAGGTTCGGGCCACCTTGCGGTGTAAAACCCTACTCCTGCTTTGTGGTGGATTAGCCTCGAGGGGCTGAGGATGAACTAGTACAGTGGCGAACAGCCTCAGGAGGAGAGGTGTTCTTGAGCTCGAGTGAGCTGGTGGAGTGAGGGTGATCTGAATGATCCGTCGTCCCCCTTCATGGTGGTGGCTAAGTCCTAGCCTCTGGTTGTGATGCCGTGGTGGGCTCGGTGATGACCTCCGTCTTGCCGTCCTGGTGGTCTTAGTCTTGTTGCACGGGAATGAAAACCTTTGGCTGATTCCTCGGTACTCCGCGCCTGTGCTCGCCTCTTTAGCACCGAAGAGGAAACTGGTACACTGCGCCCGCTGCCGCCCACCTGGTCTTGGTCGTCATCCAGACCTCACGAGGTGAGGCTTGCTTAGAGATCTGCGCTCCTCGGGAGCCAGCCTGAGGAGGCCGCTCCTCGTGGAGGTCTTGGTATCATCCGCCTCGCGAGGGTCTTGAGTTGTTGTTGCTCAGGATGGGCTGTACTAGGCCATCGATGGAGCCACGCCGTGGGCCACAGGCAGGCAAGTCTGGGTACCCCCGTTCCCAGGACGCCGACAGTAGCCCCCGGACCCAAGGCGCGGTCGGACTTGGCTTCAAGGCGAAGCCAAGGGGTAAGTGCGGAGCGCCGCGGGCCCTAACCGCCTGCGGCCTTGGTCGACGCGTGGCGATTGATGGGATTTGGGCATCTCCGCTTCCCCACGCTGCCTCGGCAACCATTCGACTTGATGAGGCACCGCTGCATGCAGAGAAGAACCATCATTGCATGGGACGCGGAGGCCGGCGGTTGGCCTCCCTCCGGCTATAAATGAGGGGAGGGGCAGAGCCCCCCTCACTCATCTCCATCTTCTCGCTACCCGCTCCTTCTTCTACTTTGTCTTGTCGTCTTGCAGCAGCATCCATGGCGTCGATCAGGAGATTCTCTTCAGCGGAGAAGGGAAAAACCCCTTGGTAGGAGCCGGGGCCACTTCCGCCAAAGAAGAGGCTCGGCCGCCCTTACGACGCCGACGAAGGGCAAGAGGTGACGCGGCCTTGGTACGAGCGGCCTCCGCCTGGCTTCCCGCTTCCTCTGTACGCCCGCGCGCAGGGCTTTGGACAGGGCGGTAATACCCAGCGCCGCGCCGGCCGGGGTCTCGGCGGACTAACCGAGGCCGCACGGCCAGCAGGCCGGCGAACCCATGGCGAGGGGACCTCGCATGAGTTCGTGGTGTGGGCGGCAATGCCGCCGCGCACGTGGATCCGGCTCCCGAGGTTCTTCGCCGAGGAGATACCGCCGAGGGGGCCGCTTGAGCTGTGGCTACAGCAAACCGGGTGCTGCAGCCTAGCCACGGGGGTGGAGGTCGAGGTCGTCCCCCCGGGCGACATCTTCATGACCCGAGGATGGCGCGAGGTCGCCTGCGCCTGCCGTCCAGAGGGGGCCCTCGCCATCCACTTTGAGTACGATGGCGCCTCTATGTTGTTCTTCAAGGTCTTCGATGAGGAGGGCCGGCGTCTGGAGTGCTGCCCCGGGAGAAGCAGTCAGTGTGGCGCGGCCGCGGACATCGAGCCCGCCTTCGGCAACTCCTCCAGCAGCAGCGATGACTCCTGGGAATCCAGCGACTCTCCCGAGCCCAACGATTCTCCGGAGTCCAGTGACGACAGCTACGTGCCGCCGAGCTCTCGCCATGCCCGGAGCATGGTAGCGGCGTCCGCTCGGCATCGTCGGTGATGCCCAGTAGCCGGGGTCCCTTGACGTTTCCTCCTTTTGTTTCCCTGCGCGGAATTGTGACAAACCCCATGGGGGTATGTAAAAAACTGTAATGATTTTGCTCCAATGTTTATTATTCCTAGTATGATGTTGCAGCCCCGCATCTTGCTTCGGCATGTTTCCCCCTTTTCGTTCTCGCGGTAGCTTAGTGCTCTATGCCACCAGGTCCTAGTCCCTAGGCAGGCTTTAGCCATCGCTGGTATGCTAGGTCGCGATGCCGTGCTCAAGGCCAGGAGGTGAGCGGCCCGAGGTCCGGTAAGAGCTCCTGAGGCGCGATGCTCAAGAGGTCCCCTTTGGCGTGCAAGCAGCTCCCTGGAGGCCGAAAAGGAAAGCGGCATTGCCGAAGCGAGATTGCGAGAATCAAAATACCGAACGATGAGGTTCACTCTGATATGCATGGGTGACTTATCTTAGTAGGCCTGAAGTGATTCCTTTGCGCAGCGCCTGATTGTGCCTTGGCAGTGATGCTTCTAGGTAGGGCTCACGCCGACCTCCCCTTCTCCCCGCTCATCTAGGTGCTCTACATCCTCGGGTCCCGACCCTCAAGCGAGGCTCAGCCGCCGCTGGTATGCCAGGTCGCGATGCCGTGGTCAAGGCCAGGGGTGAGGGTTGGAGAGTCAGTAAGAGCTCCTGAGGCGCAATGCTCAGGAGCCCCCCTTTAACGTGCAAGTGAATTGCGTGAAAAAGGGACGGCCGGCGGGGCCACCCGTGGCTAAACTCCATGGATTCCTGTGGGTTAGTCCGAGAGAAGAGTATAACTCATAATCGTGCTTGCTGTCCTGCCGCTGATCTTTCCGCAAGAAGATGAAGGCACTGAGGATCTGGTGAGGTGACGTGCGCGGGGCAGGCCGCGAGCCAGAGCTCGATCTCTCAGATTTGTCAGCGTTGCAGGGACGGACCCGAGCACAAGCGCCATGCCAGCATGTGTAGCCCCCGTTGCAGAATGAGCAAGAGGCTGGTCAGCAATGCGGGAGGCCGCGGAGGTGATAGAACACCAGGCAAGCAGGTGATAACATAAATCAACCCATAGATAAGGTAGAGCTAGTTCTGATAGATGCAAAATGATACACGTCGTAGGGACGGACCCACGCGGCTTGGGGATAATGCAGCCCGAGGGGCGCCCCCAACTAAACAAACCAGAAAATGTCACCTGTCACCGTTGCTGAAGAGATGTTGGAGTAGCTGAAGACGCGTGCCGCAGAAGTCGCTCCTCATGAGCCGCCCAGGCCCCGAACCTCGGGAGGCTCTAGGAGCCCGGGGGGCTCGCGAGGATCCATCTCCTCCTCTGACAGGATCACCTGGCTTCTGGCCTCATGAGCCGCCAGGATGCCCCGTATGTGGCGCTGGAATGCAACAGCTGCGCTCGACAAGCCCAAAGGCATGCGAACATAGCTGTGAGGGGGACCCTCGCATTGGCCAGCGCGGGACGGCCAGAAGCGCTCCTGAGATGCGGCCCTGTTGAGCCCTGGGATGTTGACGCAGATGCGCAGCTCACTGTCCTCGCCGGGACAAGGAGCCGTGCCAGGTGGTGGGTGATGGTCGCCTCGCATAGCTCTTGCCTCCTGAAGCTCCTTGATTGCCTTGGTGATGAACTCCTGAGCACCTGGTACCTCGCGCCTTGTACCATCCTGGCGGAAGCGCGCGCTGAAGCATGCCTCCACATGGTGCCCGAGCGCCTCCCTCGTGACGTTCGCTAGGTCAGAGGCCCTCCAAAGGAGAGCCCCGAGCCCAGCCTGAGAGGGGCGTCGGGCGCGCCTTCCTATGTGATAGAGGGAGGCGCCTCGTTAGTGGGGCGCAGGGCCTGAGGTGCTGCCGCTGGACACCCCGCTCTCCTGAGGTCCTTGGCAGAGCAGCTGCTTCTTCTTCTTAGGGACAGCCTCAGGAGGGTAGACGGCGCCTTCATCGTCTGGGTTCTCGACCGCCGCAGCCTGGTAGGCGCGCTCGAGAGAGCACACCGCGTCCTTCTCCTCGCAGGCGACCATGATGATGCCGCAGCTCCCTAGCATCTTGAGGACATTGTAACCATGATGAGTCACTACCATGAACTTGGCCAGGGCCAGATACCCGAGGATGGCGTTGTATGGAAGGCGAATGTGGGCGACGTCGAAGTCGATGAGCTCGGTGCGGTAGTTGTCACGCTTGCCGAAGGTGACAGGGAGGCGGATCTGCCCTATCGGGGTGGTGGAGCCGTCGGTCACTCCTGAGAAAGGCTTGGTAGGCTGCAGCTGGTCGTAGGGCACCTGGAGTCGGTCGAATGTCTCGATGGAGAGAATGTTGAGCCCCACACCACCATCGATGAGAGTCTTGGTGACGAGCACGTTGCTGATGGTAGGCGAGCAGAGCATCGGGAGAGCACCGGCAGTTGCCGCGCACTTGAGCTGATCGGATGAGCTGAAGGTGATGGTGCACTTGGACCACCTAAGCGGTCGCGTTGCCTCGAGCTTGGGGAGGGCCGCGTTCACCTCACGGGCAAACTGCTTGAAGATGCGATGAGAGGCAGGGGCCTGAGCACCGCTCAGGATGCAGGCGATGGCACGAGGCTCCTGGAAGCCCCCAGCCGCCTCGTCCTGGTGGTGGTCGTCATTCCTTCTTGGTGGTGGCGGTAGCGGAGGAAGGCCAGCGTTGCCCTGAGGACGGTCCTCACGAGGCTGGTCCCTCCAGGGGCCCTCGCGAGGCTGGCCCTGCCAGCGGTCCTCACGAGGCTGATCGCGCCATTCTTGGCGGGGGTCGCGGCCGTCCCAGCGTCCTCCACCTCGGCCTCCTCCATGGCCGTAGCTTCGGTCACTGCGCTCGGGGCGATGACCGAGGCGCCCGTCGCGGATGGCCCTAAGCTCCTGGCAGTCGTTGGTGTTGTGGTTGTGCACGTTGTGGAAGACACAGAACGGGCGGCTGCCCTTGGATGACTCTGGGTGGTCACAGCCGCACTTCATCTCTGGTTCGGCCGCGAGCACGGCCGGTCCCTTGCGCTTCACGTCCTTGGCTTTGGCCTTCTTGTCTTCTGGGTCAGCCCCTGGGAGCTCCAGGAGAGAGAGGCGACCTTCCTCAGCTCTCGCACACTTGGTTGCCATGTTGACCATCTCCAGAGCCGTGCACAGGTCCTCATGTATGGCGAGCTCCTCCTTCATCTTGACATCGCGGATGCCATCAGTGAACGCCGAGATGATGGCCTCGTCCGACACCTTGGGGATCTTGAGGCGGACGCTGTTGAAGCGCTGGATGTACTTCTGCAAGGTCTCTCCTAGCTGCTGCTTGATGCGCCGCAGGTCACCTGCAGCCGGTGGACGGTCGCGAGTGCCCTGGAAGTTGGCGATGAAACGCTCTCGCATTTCATCCCAGGAGGAGATCGATCCCGCGGGCAGGTTCAGGAGCCACGAGCGTGCACCATCCTTGAGGGCCATGGGAAACCAGTTCGCCATAACCTTCTCGTCGCCGTTGGCTGCCTCGATGCTCAGCTCATAGAGCTGCAGGAACTCGGCAGGGTCGGGGGTGCCGTCATAGCGCGGAGGCAGGTCGGGCTTGAACTTCCCTGGCCAGACGACGCTGCGAAGCTCCGGAGTGAACGCGCGGCAACCCGCTGTGGTCACGGGAGCCCGTCATGGAGGTGGAGCCTGGTCTTGGCGCTCGCGCGCCACCACTGCAGGCGGCGCGCGGTCTTGACGTGGCGGCGCTGGGAGTGCACGAGCATCTTCTTGCGGCCGCTGCACCACCTGGCAGCTTTCTTCTTCATGCACTGGCGCCCTGCGCAGCGGGTCGTACCGCGGGGCCTCACGCCTTGGCTTGAGGGCGACGTCTTGACGGGGAGGTGGAGGAGGTGCTCCGTGGGCTACATCACCCGCAGCAGGCGGTGGGTGAGGCAGCGAGCGAGACAGTGCAGGAGAGTCCCCGGCGGCGCTGACAAGCTCGGTGATGTGGTCCAGCCAGTCTTCATAGAGGTCATCGATGGGGCGGTAGCGTAGGAGCTCGCATGCCATGAGCAACGCAGCCTGCGCGTTCGCCGGCCCGTGACGAGCATGAGACGAAGAACCAGGAGTCAGCGACAGGGTGGCGGTGCGTCCATCCCGCCGCACGGAAGGGTGCAGTGACGAAGCTTGCTGCTCGTGCCCCGTGGGGCCGGTGGCGGCGTTCGCCACTGGAGACGGGGGATGGCGAGGGCAGCCGTCACCCGCAGGCGCTGTCTGAGCGACGCGGGCGGCGAGGGCGGCCCGGCGCTCAGCACGAGCTCGACGAGCGTCAGCCATGAAAGCGATGGAGCGGCGGTGGATCGACCGGCGGAAGAGAGGCTCCGACGCACCCCTACCTGGCGCGGCAAATGTCAGATTTCGGGTTCCGTAAACCCTTGAGAGGTTCGAACTCTAGGGTGCGTGCGAAGAACTCGTCCTCCCCAGTCTGCCTACTCGCTAATCTCACAGCCTAGCTCGACGAACTGTAAGGAAAAGAGACACATCAGTTTACCCAGGTTCGGGCCACCTTGCGGTGTAAAACCCTACTCCTGCTTTATGGTGGATTGGCCTCGAGGGGCTGAGGATGAACTAATACAGTGGTGAACAGCCTCAGGAGGAGAGGTGTTCTTGAGCTCGAGTGAGCTGGTGGAGTGAGGGTGATCTGAATGATCCGTCGTCCCCCCTCATGGTGGTGGCTAAGTCCTATTTATAGTGGCCTTGGTCCTCTTCCCAAATGAAAGGCGGGAAGGGATCCCACAACGGCCAAATTCGAAGGGAGACAACTAGTACATGCTATCCTGACAAAAGTAGTCTTCGCCTGCAAAAGCCTCTGGTTGTGACGCCGTGGTGGGCTCGGTGATGACCTCTGTCTTGCTGTCCTGGTGGTCTTGGTCTTGTTGCACGGGAATGGAAACCTTTGGCTGATTCCTCGGGACTCCGCGCCTGCGCTTGCCTCTTTAGCACCGAAGAGGAAGCTGGCACACTGCGCCTGCTGGCGCCCGCCTGGCCTTGGTCGTCATGGCTCACGTCATCCGGACCTCACGAGGTGAGGCTTGCATAGAGATCTCCGCTCCTCGGGAGCCAGCCTGAGGAGGCCGCTCCTCATGGAGGTCTTGGTGTCCTCCGCCTCGCGAGGCTTGGCCCCTCGCGAGGGTCTTGAGTTGTTGTTGCTGAGGATGGGCCATACCAGGCCATCGATGGAGCCACGCCGTGGGCCGCAGGTAGGCAAGTCTGGGTACCCCCGTTCCCAGGACGCCGACACTTACCGTGTCTACAACATTTCACCCGAAAGGTTGAAGAGACGGTAGATGTGAAGTTTAATGAATCTAATGGCTCGCAAGTAGAGCAATTGCCAATTGATGTAGGAGACAAAGATCCTGTAGAAGCAATCCAAGATTTGTCCATTGGCAAGATTCGCCCAACGGAGGTGAAGGAGAGTACTTCATCCGTTCAAGTGGAAGCCTCAACTTCACATCAAGGTGAACCACAAGTTGACTTGGAGGCATCCACAAGTGGAACACGTCAAGACGGAGGGATGAGGAAGCGCAACAAGATGAACCACCTCAACCTCCCTCTGCACCTCCACAACAGAACGACAATGACAACAACAATGAAGGAGGAGAAGAAGAAGAAGACAATGAAGAGGATGTTCCACCCCAACCCAAACAAAAGCTCTCACAATTTAGAGCAAGAGTCACAAGAGACCATCCCGTCGAACAAATCTTCGATGATGTTCAAACCGGGAGAATCACTCGCTCTAAAACTCATTTGGCTACCTTTTGTGAACACTACTCATTCATTTAAAGTGTTGAACCTATGAAGGTAGAAGAAGCTCTTGAGGATCTGGATTGGGTGAATGCTATGCACGAAGAGCTACACAACTTCAAGAGGAATCAAGTGTGGACATTGGTTGAAAAGCCGACGACGATCACAATGTCATTGGAACCAAATGGGTGTTTCGGAATAAGCAAGATGAAGATGGACAAGTTGTATGCAACAAGGCCCATCTCATCGCTCAAGGCTACACTCAAGTTGAACGTATGGACTATGGTGAGGCATATGCCCCCGTTACTAGACTTGAGTCCATACGCATCTTACTTGCTTATGCCAATCATCATGATATGACCTTATACCAAATGGACATTAAAAGGGCTTTTCTAAATGGAGAAATTGAGGAGGAAGTTTATGTTAAACAACCTCCCGGCTTTGTCAATCCCAAGAAACCTAATCATGTCTACAAACTTCATAAATCCCTTTATGGTCTTAAACAAGCTCCTAGAGTATGGTATAAACGCTTAACCAAGTTTCTTATTGAAAAAGGCTTTGAAATTGGGAAGATTGATTCTACACTTTTTACTAAAAGGGTTAATGGAGAATTATTTGTGTGCCAAATTTATGTGGATGATATCATATTTGGTTCTACTAACCCCCATTTTAGTGAAAAGTTTGGAAGGCTAATGTCGGAGAAGTTTGAGATATCTATGATGAGTGAACTCAAAATTTTCCTTGGTTTGCAAATAAAGCAAACTAAGGAAGGTACCTTTGTCTCTCAAACAAAGTATACCAAGGATCTTTTCAAGAAGTTAAACATGCAAGAAAGCAAAGGTATAAAAACACCCATGCCTACTAGTGGACATCTTGGCTTGACTAAGGATGGCAAACCGGTTGACCAAAAGGTTTACCGCTCTATGATTCGTTCATTGTTATATCTATGTGCCTCCTGTCCCGACATTATGCTAAGTGTGTGCATGTGTGCACGATATCAAGCGGCCCCTAAATAGTGTCATCTTAAGGCCATGAAAAGGATAGAGAGATACTTAATTCATACACCAAACTTTGGCATTTGGTATCCTAAGAGGTCATCTTTTGATCTTGTTGGCTACTCCGATTCGGACTATGCCGGTGACAAGGTTGATAGAAAGTCCACTTTGCGTACCTGTCAATTTCTTGGTAGATCCCTTGTGTCTTGATCCTCCAAGAAACAAAACTCAGTATCCTTATCCACTGCCGAAGCGGAATACATTGCCGCCGGATCATGTTGTGCTCAATTACTTTGGATGACCCAAAGTCTTAAGGATTATGGGATACATGTGAAACATGTTCCATTGCTTTGTGACAATGAAAGTGCTATTAAGATTGCTCACAATCCCGTGCAACATTCTCGAACTAAGCACAATGAAGTTCGTCATCATTTCATTCGGGATCATGTTGCTAAAGGAGACATCAATCTTAAGCATGTTCGAACCGATAAGCAATTGGCGGATATATTCACCAAACCGCTTGATGAGAAAGTATTTTGCCATTTGAGTGGTGAATTGAATATCATTGATGCCTCAAACTTGGAGTAGAAGCTCCATTTGGATACATGCAAGGCGTGAGCCTTTTGTGACTAATCCTTGATATTTCTCTTATGATAATGATCATATGTCTTGGATCTATACTTGTACCCTTGCATGTTATCTAACCCTTGTAGGTACTTGGATGAGCTTCAATCTAGGAAATTGCAAGTCACTCAAATCCCAAGAAATTTCTACCTCACCAAGTTCCTATAGTTTAGATGTTGATCTCAAGGAAGCATGAACTCACTCAACATATCCTTTGACTATTTCAATTGGAATCAACTTTCACGATTGTCAACTTGGACACACAAGTGCTCTTCCTTGAAAAACTAACCCATGTAGGAAGATGAACTTCAACTCTAAAGGGTGCTCCCAACTACATCAACCTCGAGCATCCAAAACAAGTTCAACTACATGATCAAGATCAACACCACTACCCAAGGTATGTCATTCCATCTTAGAGAAGCTTTACTCCAAGTCATGAGCTAAAGTGATAGAGGCGAGGGTGTCCCGATCTTTCGATGAGATGATAGCTATCATTTTTTGTGGAGTAGACTTTCACGATCCGACTACGAACGTGCGAGGACGTCGTGCCTTAGCAATCGCTAAACCAACTCCGAGAGGTTATTGACCACGCCGGAGCACAATCAACCTGACCACGAGGGTCTATCTCCTGCAAGCAAATGAAGAACAAGCAAGAAACTAAGATTTGCAATCTGGATATTGCGAATATAAGATGAAAGCTTTATTGATCAAGGTGGGGTTCTGTGACGTCTTGGTCTGGTCGTTGAACACAAACGAAGTACGCGAAGTTGCAGCTATGGCGAACTTTTAATCTAAACAAAACCCAAAGTCTAAACGGTGCCCTAAGGGCTGTATATATGGAGGAAGAGGGGGGGATTTCATGGCCCTTGAAGGAGGGGTCCGAAACCAACCCTATCTCTTGTTTCCCCACACATACGGACTCTAAAAATAGTCTATACTCAAGTATTTCGAAATTACATGGGCTTGGCCCAATAATAAGGTGACGCAGCACCTATAATAGCCTCTGGACGAAATTTATGAAGTGGCATCTTGTATATTTCGTCCAAGGCTTCCTGCACTCCTTATGGTGGCTTCAAAGTCCTGAAATCATCACTTGTAACTCCGTTCTTGTTCCCCTTGCGCATGCCATCATCTCCATGCTTGAACTTGCTCCAAGGTTCCTCTTTCTTGTCCAAGCTAGGCCCTTCATTTGTAAGCAAAACAAATGTATCCAATTTAGGCAGCATCATATTCTCATGAACATTAGAATCATTAACAAGAAACGAAAGTACCTGATAATTTAATTGGCGTGCGCGAGCTCTAGTAATTGGTCCAGTATGTATAGCAGCAGGGGCTGTGGGTGTAACAATGGTATTGATGTCCTCATCATCCTCCCCTTCTTGAAATGAAGTCGTCCTCGACGGAAGCTCATCTTCCTCACCCAAATAAGGCTTCAAATCTGCAATGTTAAAAGTGGGACTAACCCCAAAATCTGCAGGCAGCTCAATTTTATATGCATTATCATTTATTTTCTCTAACACCTTAAAAGGACCATCAGCACGTGGCATTAGCTTTGATTTGCGCAAATCAGGAAATCTATCCTTACGCAAATGTAACCAAACAAGATCTCCAGGTGCAAACACAACATGTTTTCTACCCTTATCTCCAGCAAGTTTATATTTAGCATTCATACGCTCAATGTTCTCCTTAGTTAACTCATGCATTTTTAAGATCAATTCAGCACGTTGTTTAGCATCAAAATTAACCTTCTCCGAAGATGGAAGAGGCAACAAATCAATTTGTGCACGAGGAAGGAAACCATACACAATTTCAAAAGGACACATCTTAGTAGTAGAATGCAATGAACGATTATAAGCAAATTCAATATGAGGCAAGCATTCTTCCCACATTTTCTTGTTATTCTTCAAAACAGCCCTAAGCATAGTAGACAATGTTCTATTGACTACTTCAGTTTGTCCATCAGTTTGGGGGTGACATGTAGTACTAAAAAGCAGTTTAGTCCCCAGCTTAGCCCATAAACATCTCCAAAAGTGGCTAAGAAATTTAGTATCACGATCTGAAACAATAGTATTTGGCACACCATGCAAGCGTATAATTTCACGAAAGAACAAATCAGCAACATTAACAGCATCATCGCTTTTATGACATGGTATAAAGTGTGCCATTTTCGAGAACCTATCCACGACAACAAATATGCTATCCCTCCCCTTCTTTGTTCGAGGTAAACCTAAAACAAAGTCCATAGATATATCCTCCCAAGGAACATGATAGAGGCGAGGGTGTCCCGATCTTTCGATGAGATGATAGCTATCGTTTTTGGTGGAGTAGACTTTGACGATCCGACTACGAACGTGCGAGGACGTCGCGCCTTAGCAATCGCTAAACCAACTCCGAGAGGTTATTGACCACGCCGGAGCACAATCAACCTGACCACGAGGGTCTATCTCCTGCAAGCAAACGAAGAACAAGCAAGAAACTAAGATTTGCAATCTGGATATTGCGAATATAAGATGAAAGCTTTATTGATCAAGGTGGGGTTCTGTGACGTCTTGGTCTGGTCGTTGAACACAAACGAAGTACGCGAAGTTGCAGCTATGGCGAGCTTTTAATCTAAACAAAACCCAAAGTCTAAACGGTGCCCTAAGGGCTGTATACATGGAGGAAGAGGAGGGGATTTCGTGGCCCTTGAAGGAGGGGTCCGAAAACAACCCTATCTCTTGTTTCCCCACACATACGGACTCTAAAAACAGCCTATACTCAAGTATTTCGAAATTACATGGGCCTGGCCCAATAATAAGGTGACGCAGCACCTATAATAGCCTCTGGACGAAATTTATGAAGTGACATCTTGTATATTTCGTCCAAGGCTTCCTGCACTCATTATGGTGGCTTCAAAGTCCTGAAATCATCACTTGTAACTCCGTTCTTGTTCCCCTTGTGCATGCCATCATCTCCATGCTTGAACTTGCTCCAAGGTTCCTCTTTCTTGTCCAAGCTAGGCCCTTCATTTGTAAGCAAAACAAATGTATCCAATTTAGGCAGCATCATATTCTCATGAACTTTAGAATCATTACCAAGAAACGAAAGTACCTGATATTTTAATTGACGTGCGCGAGCTCTAGTAATTGGTCCAGTATGTATAGAAGCAGGGGCTGTGGGTGTAACAATGGTACTGATGTCCTCATCATCCTCCCCTTCTTGAAATGAAGTCGTCCTCGACGGAAGCTCATCTTCCTCACCCAAATAAGGCTTCAGATCTGCAATGTTAAAAGTGGGACTAACCCCAAAATCTGCAGGCAGCTCAAGTTTATATGCATTATCATTTATTTTCTCTAACACCTTAAAAGGACCATCAGCACGTGGCATTAGCTTTGATTTGCGCAAATCAGGAAATCTATCCTTACGCAAATGTAACCAAACAAGATCTCTAGGTGCAAACACAACATGTTTTCTACCCTTATCTCCAGCAAGTTTATATTTAGCATTCATACGCTCAATGTTCTCCTTAGTTAACTCATGCATTTTTAAGATCAATTCAGCATGTTGTTTAGCATCAAAATTAACCTTCTCCGAAGATGGAAGAGGCAACAAATCAATAGGTGCACGAGGTAGGAAACCATATACAATTTCAAAAGGGCACATCTTAGTAGTAGAATGCAACGAACGATTATAAGCAAATTCAATATGAGGCAAGCATTCTTCCCACATTTTCTTGTTATTCTTCAAAACAGCCCTAAGCATAGTAGACAAAGTTCTATTGACTACTTCAGTTTGTCCATCAGTTTGGGGGTGACAAGTAGTACTAAAAAGCAGTTTAGTCCCCAACTTAGCCCATAAACATCTCCAAAAGTGGCTAAGAAATTTGGTATCATGATCTGAAACAATAGTATTTGGCACACCATGCAAGCGAATAATTTCACAAAAGAACAAATCAGCAACATTAGCAGCATCATCGCTTTTATGACATGGTATAAAGTGTGCCATTTTCGAGAACCTATCCACGACAACAAATATGCTATCCCTCCCCTTCTTTGTTCGAGGTAAACCCAAAACAAAGTCCATAGATATATCCTCCCATGGAACACTAGGTACAGGCAAAGGCATATATAAACCATGAGGATTGAGTCGTGACTTAGCTTTTTGACATGTAGTGCAGCGAGCAACAAAGCGCTCAACATCCCGTCTCATCTTTGGCCAAAAGAAATGTGTAGCAAGTACATCCTCCGTCTTCTTTATGCCAAAGTGTCCCATTAATCCTCCTCCATGCGCCTCCTGCAACAACAAAAGACGAACGGAGCTAGCTGGAATGCATAGCTTGTTAGCACGAAATACAAATCCATCGTTAACGACGAACTTGTTCCATGTTCTCCCTTCTTTACAATTCTACAATACATCTTTAAATTCAGCTTCATGCACATATTGATCTTTGATGGTCTCCAAACCAAATATTTTAAAGTCAAGTTGTGAAAGCATAGTATAACGACGAGACAATGCATCAGCAATAACATTTTCTTTACCCTTCTTGTGTTTAATGACATAAGGGAAAGTCTCAATGAATTCAACCCATTTAGCATGTCTACGGTTCAGTTTGGCTTGACTTTTAATATGTTTCAAAGATTCATGATCAGAATGAATAACAAATTCTTTGGGCCATAAATAATGTTGCCATGTTTCCAAAGTCCGAACAAGAGCATATAATTCCTTATCATAAGTAGAGTAATTCAGACTAGGCCCACTCAATTTTTCAGAAAAGTATGCAACAGGTTTGCCATCTTGTAATAACACACCTCCTAATCCAATTCCACTAGCATCACATTCAAGCTCAAAAGTCTTATTAAAATCAGGAAGTTGGAGTAAAGGAGCATGTGTTAACTTATCTTTCAACACCGTGAAGGCTTCTTCCTGTGCGGTACCCCAAACAAAAGGCACATCCTTCTTTGTAAGCTCATTGAGAGGTGCAACAATGGTACTGAAATCTCTCACAAAACGCCTATAGAAACCAGCGAGGCCAAGGAAACTCCTCACTTGTGTGACTGTTTTGGGCTGCGGCCAACTCTCAATAGCTTCAATCTTGGCTTTATCAACTTCAATTCCCTGTGGAGTAACAACATAGCCAAGAAAAGATACTCGGTCGGTGCAAAAGGTGCACTTCCCAAGGTTACCAAACAAACGTGCATCACTTACAGCAATAAAAACAGCACGTAAATGTTCCAAATGTTCCTCCAAAGATCTGCTATAAATAAATATATCATCAAAGTAAACTACCACAAATCGTCCAATGAAAGCACGTAAAACTTCGTTCATTAATCTCATGAAAGTACTAGGTGCATTAGTTAACCCAAAAGGCATGACTAACCACTCATATAAACCGAACTTAGTTTTAAATGCTGTTTTCCATTCATCTCCCAATTTCATACGAATTTGATGGTATCCACTACGCAAATCAACTTTGGAGAATATTGTAGAGCCACTCAATTCATCAAGCATATCATCTAGCCTAGGAATAGGATGACGGTAACGAATAGTAATATTATTAATGCCTCTACAATCAACACACATACGCGATGTACCATCCTTTTTTGGCACTAGTATAATAGGAACAGCACAAGGACTAAGAGATTCGCGTATATAACCTTTGTCGAGCAGCTCCTGTACTTGACGCATAATCTCCTTCGTCTCCTCTGGATTGGTACGGTATGGCGCACGGTTTGGCAACGAAGCACCGGGAATTAAGTCAATCTGATGCTCAATCCCGTGAATAGGTGGTAATCCCGGTGGCATGTCTTGTGGAAAGACGTCAGCGAACTCCTGCAAAATGTTAGTGACCGCAGGAGGCAAAGAGGAAGGCACGTCCTCGAATGAAAATAACGCCTCTTTGCACACAAAAGCATAGCAAACAGATTTGCTGAAATCTAGCTCATCAATATCAGATTTGGTGGCAAGTAAACATGCACTTTTCAATTTAATTTCAGAAGCAACACTAGATGGTTTATTATTAGGCTTCATTTGTTGCTCAAATTCTTTTGCCACAATCTGATTTTCACTCTTATTTTTCTCCTGTTTTGCTTTACTAGCTCTATTAATATCATCTTTCAAAATAGAATCAGGAGTCATAGGAAGCAAAGTAATATGTTTATCCTTATGAACAAGAGTATACTGATTGTTTCTACCATGGTGTACAGAATTTTTATCAAATTGCCATGGTCTACCAAGTAATAATGAACATGCTTACATGGGTACCACATCACAATCAACATAATCAGCATATGTAGAGATACTAAAATGCACACGAACAGTACGTGTTACCTTAACCTTGCCGCTGTTGTTGAACCATTGGATATAGTAAGTATGTGGATGTGGTCTTGTGGTGAGAGATAGCTTCTCCACCATCTCCATGCTAGCCAAGTTGTTGCAGCTCCCTCCATCTATGATGACGCGAACAGAACGTTCCTTCACAACTCCCTTTGTATGGAACAAATTATGCCTCTGATTTTGCTCAGCTTGTGTGACCTGCACACTCAAAACACGTTGAGCAACTAAACATTCATACCTGTCAGCGTCTTCAGGAGCCATGTATTGCGTGTCATGATCAGAATCATCTCCACCGTGTTCTTCACTTGTAATAAGAGCCAAAGTCTCCTCATCATAGTCACTAGCGGACTCATACCCACCATCCTCAGTAGCAATCATAACACGCGGAGATTGGCATTCTCTCGCATAATGACCTCTTCCCTTACAACGACGACAAATAATATCATGTGTGTGCCCTGTTGATGCCATAGATGAAGAAGAGCTCTGGGCAGGCCCAGAAGGTGTACTCTTGGCGGATGGTGGTGGTGGTGCCTGTTTTCTTGTATCTCGATTGGAATTGGCGGCTGAAGTCAGTGGTGCCGCAGTAGGACGTGTGGGAGTAGAGGAGGCACGCGGTGTCCATGATGAAGATCGACCTGCAGAAAAATTAGTTCGCGCCAATGCCTGTCGATCCTGCACTTCACGTTCAGCTTTACAAGCAAGATGGAATAAACGAGTGATATTATTATACTCCTTATACTCTAGAATGGTCTGAATCTCTCTATTTAATCCACCCATGTGATAGAGGCGGGGGTGTCCCGATCTTTCGATGAGATGATAGCTATCGATTTGGTGGAGTCGACTTTGACGATCCGACTACGAGCGTGCGAGGACGTCGCGCCTTAGCAATCGCTAAACCAACTCCGAGAGGTTATTGACCACGCCGGAGCACAATCAACCTGACCCCGAGGGTCTATCTCCTGCAAGCAAACGAAGAACAAGCAAGAAACTAAGATTTGCAATCTGGATATTGCGAATATAAGATGAAAGCTTTATTGATCGAGGTGGGGTTCTGTGACGTCTTGGTCTGGTCGTTGAACACAAACGAAGTACGCGAAGTTGCAGCTATGGCGAACTTTTAATCTAAACAAAACCCAAAGTCTAAACGGTGCCCTAAGGGCTGTATATATGGAGGAGGAGGGTGGGATTTCGTGGCCCTTGAAAGAGGGGTCCGAAACCAACCCTATCTCTTGTTTCCCCACACATACGGACTCTAAAAACAGCCTATACTCAAGTATTTCGAAATTACATGGGCCTGGCCCAATAATAAGGTGACGCAGCACCTATAATAGCCTCTGGACGAAATTTATGAAGTGACATCTTGTATATTTCGTCC
Source organism: Thinopyrum elongatum (assembly GCA_011799875.1). Taxonomy (NCBI): domain Eukaryota; kingdom Viridiplantae; phylum Streptophyta; class Magnoliopsida; order Poales; family Poaceae; genus Thinopyrum; species Thinopyrum elongatum. The sequence goes on along the minus strand of CM022302.1, from coordinate 282,059,190 downwards.
AAGGCTTCCTGCACTCATTATGGTGGCTTCAAAGTCCTGAAATCATCACTTGTAACTCCGTTCTTGTTCCCCTTGTGCATGCCATCATCTCCATGCTTGAACTTGCTCCAAGGTTCCTCTTTCTTGTCCAAGCTAGGCCCTTCATTTGTAAGCAAAACAAATGTATCCAATTTAGGCAGCATCATATTCTCATGAACTTTAGAATCATTACCAAGAAACGAAAGTACCTGATATTTTAATTGACGTGCGCGAGCTCTAGTAATTGGTCCAGTATGTATAGAAGCAGGGGCTGTGGGTGTAACAATGGTATTGATGTCCTCATTAGCAATGGTGCTGAAATCTCTCACAAAACGCCTATAGAAACCAGCGAGTCCAAGAAAACTCCTCACTTGAGTGACCGTTTTGGGCTGTGGCCAACTCTCAATAGCTTCAATCTTGGCTTTATCAACTTCAATTCCCTGTGGAGTAACAACATAGCCAAGAAAAGATACTCGGTCGGTGCAAAAGGTGCACTTCCCAAGGTTACCAAACAAACGTGCATGACGTAAAGCAATAAAAACAGCACGTAAATGTTCCAAATGTTCCTCCAAAGATCTGCTATAAATCAGTATATCATCAAAATAGACTACCACAAATCGTCCAATGAAAGCACGTAAAACTTCGTTCATTAATCTCATGAAAGTACTAGGTGCATTAGTTAACCCAAAAGGCATGACTAACCACTCATATAATCCAAACTTTGTTTTAAATGCTGTTTTCCATTCATCCCCCAATTTCATACGAATTTGATGGTATCCACTACGCAAATCAACTTTGGAGAATATTGTAGAGCCACTCAATTCATCAAGCATATCATTTAGTCTAGGAATAGGATGACGATAACGAATAGTAATATTATTAATGCCTCTACAATCAACACACATACGCGATGTACCATCCTTTTTCGGCACTAGAATAATAGGAACAGCACAAGGACTAAGGGATTCGCGTATATAACCTTTGTCGAGCAACTCCTGTACTTGACGCATAATCTCCTTCGTCTCCTCTGGATTGGTGCGGTATGGCGCACGGTTTGGCAACGAAGCACCGGGAATTAAGTCAATCTGATGCTCAATCCCGCGAATAGGTGGTAATCCCGGTGGCACGTCTTGTGGAAAGACGTCAGCGAACTCCTGCAAAATGTTAGTGACCGCAGGAGGCAAAGAGGAAGGCACGTCCTCGAATGAAAATAACGCCTCTTTGCACACAAAAGCATAGCAAACAGAATTGCTGAAATCTAGATCATCAATATCAGATTTGGTGGCAAGTAAGCATGCACTTTTCAATTTAATTTCAGAAGCAACACTAGATGGTTTATTATTAGGCTTCATTTGTTGCTCAAATTCTTTTGCCACAATCTGATTTTCACTCTTATTTTTCTCCTGTTTTGCTTTACTAGCTTTATTAATATCATCTTTCAAAATAGAATCAGGAGTCATAGGAAGCAAAGTAATATGTTTATCCTTATGAACAAGAGTATACTGATTGTTTCTACCATGGTGTACAGAATTTTTATCAAATTGCCATGGTCTACCAAGTAATAATGAACATGCTTGCATGGGTACCACATCACAATCAACATAATCAGCATATGTAGAGATACTAAAATGCACACGAACAGTACGTGTTACCTTAACCTTGCCGCTGTTGTTGAACCATTGGATATAGTAAGGATGTGGATGTGGTCTTGTGGTGAGAGATAGCTTCTCCACCATCTCCATGCTAGCCAAGTTGTTGCAGCTCCCTCCATCTATGATGACGCGAACAGAACGTTCCTTCACAACTCCCTTTGTATGGAACAAATTATGCCTCTGATTTTGCTCAGCTTGTGTGACCTGCACACTCAAAACACGTTGAGCAACTAAACATTCATACCCGTCAGCGTCTTCAGGAGCCATGTATTGCGTCTCATGATCAGAATCATCTCCACCGTGTTCTTCACTTGTAATAAGAGCCAAAGTCTCCTCATCATAGTCACTAGCGGACTCATACCCACCATCCTCAGTAGCAATCATAACACGCGGAGATTGGCATTCTCTCGCATAATGACCTCTTCCCTTACAACGACGACAAATAATATCATGTGTGTGCCCTGTTAATGCCATAGATGAAGAAGAGCTCTGGGCAGGCCCAGAAGGTGTACTCTTGGCAGATGGTGGTGGTGGTGCCTGTTTTCTTGTATCTCGGTTGGAATTGGCGGCTGAAGTCAGTGGTGCCGCAGTAGGACGTGTGGGAGTAGAGGAGGCACGCGGTGTCCATGATGAAGATCGACCTGCAGAAAAATTAGTTCGCGCCAATGCCTGTCGATCCTGCACTTCACGTTCAGCTTTACAAGCAAGATGGAATAAACGAGTGATATTATTATACTCCTTATACTCTAGAATGGTCTGAATCTCTCTATTTAATCCACCCATGAAACGTGCAAGCATAGCTTCATTCTCCTCAACAATACCACATCTAATCATGCCAGTTTGTAATTTCTGATAATATTCTTCTACAGAATTTTTTCCTTGTCTTAAGCGCTGCAATTTTTGAAGTAATTCACGTTGATAATATGGTGGAACCCAACGAGTACGCACAGCAGTTTTCAAAGCAGCCCATGTAGCTGGAATAGGATATAATCTACAGTGTTCAGACCACCATACACATGCAAAACTAGTAAAAGCACAAACAGCAGCAGCAACACGTCTCTCCTCGGGATATTGTAAACATGTAAAACGTTGTTCAGTTTCTAACTCCCAAGTAAGATATATATCAGGAACATATCTACCCTCAAATGGTGGAATATTCAATTTCAGTTTAGGAAGATGGTCATGATCTCGTACCTGAGCTGGTAATGCAGCCCTACCATTGCGATTATTGGCATGTGGACGACCTGGTGCTGGTACGTAGTTCTGATTTTGATCAACCTCATCCTCGTAATCGCCCGCATAATCGTCCTCCTCAGCGGCAACAGGAGCCATAGAAGCATCAACAGTAGGTGCAGTGGCACCAGAAGTTTGACCAGGCTCAAGGGGAACATGCTGTGCTCGTCCCACTTGATTTGGAAGGCGACGTTGTTGTTGTTGTAGAGGTGCGACAGGTGCAGCCGGCGGTGGTTGTGGAAGACGCTCGAGCAATTCATTAAACTTGTTATCGAGCTTTGTTTCGAACGTCTTCTCAATTCCATCTATCTTCTCCATGGCCTCTTCAAATCTGTTTAGCACATCTTGCACCTGTCCGCTCATCATTTGCTGAAATTTATCATGTAGCTGTTTGTTCGTCATGTTCTCCCAATCAGTCTCATCGGCTTGTGATCCTGCCATGGTTAGCAGCAATAGAAACACACAAGAATATGATCCTACAGACTACTGGGAAGTGGTGGTGGTGGTGTATCACAAAACCGTCAAGCGAATCTCAAATGCTTACCAATTCTTACCCAGCAGCAGGTGGTGATCGACAACCGTTGTAGTCAAAACTCTTAAAGATTGGACAGAGCGATTGCCAGGTGGTGTCAAACGCACGACGTAGATGTATGTGGTGCTGGGAAGGCTTATGATATGGTAGCAAAAATGTCAGCAATAATCAATTCAGATATGCAAAGTTGAATAAACGCTCAACGACGGTACTGTGCTGGTCCTAGGCTAGACCATACTAGAGACGCGAGCCTAGAACACTAACAAAATCACGGCGCGGCACGTAAACAAGGGAAGAGCACACTCTAAAAAAAAAATCTTTTTTTTTCGCTGTTTTTTTTTCGCTCCTTTTTTTTGCAAAAAATCACTATAATGGCGAGTGTCTCAAAACTCTTCCCAAGTCAAACTAACAGGATTGGCACGAAATTTTTTTTTGACAATTTTTTTTTTTGGAAATCAGGGCAGCGACGATGAAAAAGTGCGACAAAAAATCACTATGATGGCAAGTGTCTCAAAACGCTCCCTGGGACCTAAAAATAGGATAGGGAAAAAATATTTTTGACTACCAAAATTTTGGCCTAAAAACTGCCTGGGGGTCTCCAGACTTTTTTTTTTCGAAACCTACTCAGGCAAGGAAACACGAAATCGGAAACTAGATGGATCTCGAAAACAAACCTAATATGAAAAGAACTCGGATTGGTGGTGGATATATGGTGGTGGTATATGGTAGCGGTGGTGGTGGTGGTATATGGATATGGATCGGTGGTGGTATATGGATACAGATCGGTGATGGTATATGGATTCAGAGCGGTGGCGAATAAGCGGTGGTGTTAGATAGCAGGGGCGATGATGATGGTGCGGCGGCGGCGTGACAACTTATGACCAGAACTCGAAACTCTAAAGGACTAGACGCTAAGACCAGCAACTAGACACGACGATGCAACCGCAAATTCAACAAAGCAAAAACCCTAAAAAGATTATGCAAAGGCTCAGATTGGTTCGGATATGATGAACCAACCCTAAATTTTTTTTTTGGCTTTTTCGTGGACTGTAGGTATGAAGAACAGACTCGATCTAAACTACGAAAAACTGTAAAATCTCACCGAGCAACCTGAAAATCTGATACCACTTGATAGAGGCGAGGGTGTCCTGATCTTTCGATGAGATGATAGCTATCGTTTTTGGTGGAGTAGACTTTGACGATCCGACTACGAACGTGCGAGGACGTCGCGCCTTAGCAATCGCTAAACCAACTCCGAGAGGTTATTGACCACGCCGGAGCACAATCAACCTAACCATGAGGGTCTATCTCCTGCAAGCAAATGAAGAACAAGCAAGAAACTAAGATTTGCAATCTGGATATTGCGAATATAAGATGAAAGCTTTATTGATCAAGGTGGGGTTCTGTGACGTCTTGGTCTGGTCGTTGAACACAAACAAAGTACGCGAAGTTGCAGCTATGGCAAACTTTTAATCTAAACAAAACCCAAAGTCTAAACGGTGCCCTAAGGGCTGTATATATGGAGGAAGAGGGGGGATTTCGTGGCCCTTGAAGGAGGGGTCCGAAACCAACCCTATCTCTTGTTTCCCCACACATACGGACTCTAAAAACAGCCTATACTCAAGTATTTCGAAATTACATGGGCCTGGCCCAATAATAAGGTGATGCAGCACCTATAATAGCCTCTGGACGAAATTTATGAAGTGGCATCTTGTATATTTCGTCCAAGGCTTCCTGCACTCATTATGGTGGCTTCAAAGTCCTGAAATCATCACTTGTAACTCCGTTCTTGTTCCCCTTGCGCATGCCATCATCTCCATGCTTGAACTTGCTCCAAGGTTCCTCTTTCTTGTCCAAGCTAGGCCCTTCATTTGTAAGCAAAACAAATGTATCCAATTTAGGCAGCATCATATTCTCATGAACATTAGAATCATTACCAAGAAACGAAAGTACCTGATAATTTAATTGGCGTGCACGAGCTCTAGTAATTGGTCCAGTATGTATAGCAGCAGGTGCTGTGGGTGTAACAATGGTATTGATGTCCTCATCATAAAGCAACTCAACAAGATGTGAATACATCAAAATGCTTAAACAAAAAATGGCAACCCCATTTTGAGCTTAAAACGATGAGTATGACCTATGATCAAGTGATCTCACTTGACTCCTAAGTCAATATACTCTAACATAGGTGACTTTGTCTCCGACCCTTTCTAGATGAAATTCTCTAGTGATCTTTTACTTAGTTGTTTTTTCATTCACTTGTATGTTTTTCTTGTCATTATGTCTCCCTCTAAAACAAAAAAAACTACATCTAGATCTTTTTAATTTCTATTCTCCATTTGTGTTTAATTCATTGCCAATCTTTCTGCTAATTCCTTGCAAATCCTTGTGAGATTTCATTTGCCAAGTGAGCTGAGTTGACAAAATCATTACTCTATGTTGAACTCGGTCCCTCCGATCCAAGCCTATTGGCTCGACTGTAGTACAAGGTTTCCTTGTATATAGTTCATTGGTTCAACTGACAAGGACTAGCTCGGTCTCACCGATGAGCACCCTCTGTGACTCTGTCATCTTCGAGTCACCGACGGAACCATATCGGCGTCACCGATTTCAACTCTGAGAAAACCTTTTGCCATTTCTTATTGCCTATTTTCTTTAGCTCCACTCAATGATTCTTCCCTCTATCAGCATCATAAGCTGCCTACTGCTTTGTAGTGACTCTCAAGGACCACACCTACTTGGCTCATGCTCCAGAAGTGCCCTTCTTGGAAATTGATGTCAAAGGGGGAGAGAGAGAGAGCACATCAAAGCTTATCAAATGAGCACATCTAAGCTCTTCTACAGATGCTTGTTAACAAAGAGGAGAGAAGTCACATGTCTTTAAGAGGGGAAGACATGCTAATATGTTTGATCCTAGCTATTGCTGAAAATTCTTTTTGCTCTGATTTTATTTGCTCTTACTCTATTTGCTCTGATTTTATCTCACCCTACCTTCTCCCATTATCCAATATCAGATTCAGGGGGAGAAAGATTCTATGCCTAAGGGGAGAAAAATCCTTGGATTTTATTGCACATATTTAAACCTTTGGGGACATGTCTATATCTAAATGAAGTACTTACCTTGTAGTACTCACCCATCACATGTCATCCCAGTATTGGTATTCTTGTGGTTCCCCAAAACTGCCTTACTTGGAGTGTTCTTGTGTTATCTAACCCTGTTTTCTCAAGTCCACTCTCTCAAAAGTCAGCTCAAGACCACAAGGTAAGTATATGCATCACACTCATGTGCATGATGATCTCTTGTTATTGTACATATTATTTGCAAGAGGGATTCATAAACATGGAGGTACGTTTCTCAATCATATCTTTTGCTCTGATGCATATAGCCAAGATACATGTAACTCTTTGCTTACTCTATCATGTTATGCATTCACATGTTAGTATATTCTATCTTCACATGATTGCATACATGTAGGGGGAGCTTATGCATGTTACATGTTCCTCCAAAGCTTTACTTGCTACTCTTCATATCATTTACCTAAAGCTTTGATGTATGTTGTCATAAATTACCAAAAAGGTGGAGATTGAAAGCACAAGTGCTCCCTGGGTGATTTTGGTAATTAATGTCAACATATCTCTTGTTGGACTAGTGCTTTTATCTAGTGTATTTCAGACAAGTTCAACAATGGCATGAAAAGGACAAGAGAATGTGGAACCCCTTCAAGGTGCCAAGGACATGCATTGGCTAAAGGTCAAGATTCTTCATCTTTGTTTTAGTGATCCAACATCACATTGAGTCCATAGGAAAGCCAATACTATTAAAAGGGGATGAGGGTGTTGCTTAATGGCTTGCTTGCTCAAATGCTTAGTGATATTGCTCCTAAACCCTCAACCACTTTATCCATCCAAATATGTCAAACCCTAAACTCCAACTCAGCCCCACTGATTCATTCTATCTGGCGCCACCGAGTTCATATGACATAGCCACAGCCAGAAACCCAAACAGTTCGGTCACACCTATAATGATCTCGTTTTCACCGAGATGGCCTTGCCAACTCCCTGTTATCAGTTGCATTTATTGTGGTCTCCCCGAAGTTGCAATCGGTCTCACCAAGATGGCTTGACCAATTCTTTGTTTTCCTATTGCTTCACTTTGGTCTCACCGAGTTGATGCAATGGGCGCCACCGAGATGAGATTTTCCTAACATCGGTCCCTAAGCCCTAGCACATCGGTCCCACCGAGATTCCTAACATTCACATTTTGAACTAATCGGTCCCACTGAGTTTAGCTATTCGGTCTCACCGAGATGGGTCAAATGTGTGTAACGGTTGGATTTTGTGTGGAGGATATATATACCCCTCCAACCCCTTCTCCATATGTGAGAGAGCCATCAGAACGTGCCTACACTTCCACCATACATTTTCTGAGAGAGAACCACCTACTCATGTGTTGAGATCAAGATATTCCAATCCTACCACAAGAATCTTGATTTCTAGCCTTCCACAAGTTGCTTTCCACTCAAATCATCTTTCCACCATATCCAAATCTGTAGAGAGTTGAGTGTTGGGGAGACTATCATTTGAAGCACAAGAGCAAGGAGATCATCATCAACACACCGTTTATTACCTTTTGGAGAGTGGTGTCACCTAGATTGGTTAGGTGTTGCTTGGGAGCCTCCCTCAAGTTGTGGAGTTGAACCAAGGAGTTTGTAAGGGCAAGGAGATCGCCTACTTCGTGAAGATCTACCCGAGTGAGGCAAGTCCTTCATGGGCGATGGCCATGGTGGGTTAGACAAGGTTGCTTCTTCGTGGACCCTTCGTGGGTGGAGCCCTCCGTGGACTCACGCAACCGTTACCCTTCATGGGTTGAAGTCTCCATCAACGTGGATGTATGATAGCACCACGTATCGGAACCATGCCAAAAATCTCTGTGTCTTCATTGCGTTTGCACACTCCAATCCCATCCCTTTACTTTCTTGCAATTAGCATGCTTTACTCTTTCCGCTGCATATACTCTTGTCATGCTTGCTTGAAATGTATTGCGAATGCTTAAACTTGTGCTAAAACTCTACCTTAACTTGAAGAATCTAAAAACTGCTACTTTTGCTTGTGAAGGGTCTAATCAACCCCCCCCCCCTAGACCCCTCTTCTCGATCCTTTCAATACCAAAGTTACCTTTTCCGAAGATTGAGGATGTATTGAGTATCACCCAACGGAATGCTATAATAGGAGAACTGGTACCGGGTTTTGTTTTTTCACACCTACAAGTAAAAGGCTTATGGAGGATCTTGGTTATGGAGTGGCACATAATTCAAGCAAATGTTAGTCAAGATGTCGAAAATGTTGAAAAGATTCACAAATGGCAAGTAAGAAAAATAGATCGAATCAAGGGATATCACTAGGAACACACACACAAAAGATAAGTGGGATCTGCACAACCAAGGAATGAGCTCAAAATGTGGAACCATGGAAAATGCTCTTGTTGTACTGTAGTGGGAAACCACGGCCACCTATGGGGCCATTGGCCCCTTTGTGGTTTGGCGAGGGGAAGGGCACATTGCACAAAGAGCGGAGAGCATAGCACAGCACGGCAGAGATCACACGGGCAGTTTTTACCCAGGTTCGGGCCGCCGCAAGGCGTAAATCCCTACTCCTGCTTTGGTGGATTGATGAGAGGACCGTGGTGGAGAAGCAGCGCTCTAGCCCAGCAGGGTTGCCTCGGGGCGAGAGCAGCTACGCGCGTATGAGTATACAAGGGTCTGAATCCTTTCTATGGTTGCCATGGCCCTCCTTTTATAGATCAAGGGGTCACTACAATGGCAAATCAGTCATTGTGTACTGATTAGATAGCAAACAGTGCTATCATACCTAACTCTGCACACAGGGCAGAGTGCATTAAATGCACCGCTTAGTGTCACATCGTGGCATGCCTGGCAAGCCTTGCCGGGCCGTTCGGCCACCTTCTCTTCTGTCTGCTTGACACGTCTCTGGACGGGTGTCATTTGGAGGTGATTTCCTTCGGAAGTGGCTGCCATGTGTCAAATAACAGCCACTCACCCACTTGGGGGGTTGACACTGCACCGATTGATGACTTGCGTCGCTGTGAGGTGGAGCGATGGAGCCTTGGCGGGGTAGGCCGCCCTTGGCGTCCCCGGCAAGCTTGCCGGGGCAGTCTTGAGGTTTGTCTTCGGGTTAACTTCGACCTCGCCGGGCTCGCCTGCCCGGCAAGGGAGGTTTTTCCTTAGTGGAGTCTTGCTCATTTAGCTTGACTTGGTCTTGTCTTGGATGTTGTAACCTTGCCTCCAAGCCTGTGTACAGTCTGGGCAACACACATGGGGTTTGTTGCACCGACAAGAGCCCCCGGGCCTGGCCTGAACGCGCTGCCGAGCATCATCGGGGTAGGCCCTGTCAAGTACACAGGCGTGGAGGCTGCGGTAGTTTATCCTTTGAGGTCTTCTTTGCTTCTTCATTAATCTGAGCTTGGATCAGTTTCCGGTTTTCTCGCGCGCAGTGCAAGACGTTACAGAGGAAATCCGAGCCACGATCTGTGGGTTGCCCACGTCCCACGATCACGGGGTGATAACTGCCATTCCACTAGCTTCCCCGCCTCTGGTACTTCCGCCACGTGTACTGCATACATTACGTAGGGTTGGTGGTAGATGTGGAGGGCACGGGAATGAGCGTCATGGCAGAAAACCAGGCGTCGTGGATTGGCACAGAGGGTCGGCTTTGATTCCTCGAGCGTTGATGGCGCGGGGGAGCCAGATTGGAGGAGTGGGGCGACTGCTTCCATGGTGAGGAGTCAGCCCCTGCCCCGTTCCCCTATAAAAGGGGGCAGGAGCGATGCGTTTGCTTACGCGCTTCACTCCTTCCCTTCCCTGAGCATCCTTAGTCCACCATGGTGACAGGGCGAGGGCGTGGTGGCGCCCCGGTGGTGGCGACGAAGGCTTCTGCTCGACAGTGCCTCCCGCCTCCTGCCGAAGGTGCAGGGACAGAGTTTGCCATGAGAGGAGGTGGGAGGGGGCGAGGTTGTGGTCGTCGTGGTGCTTGGGGATGAGGAGGACGGGGTGGCACTCTGATTGCGCCCCCGCCGGCCGCCCCTCCCCCGATGGAAGGCCATGTCGGAGACCAACCTCTGGAGTTCATCATCAGATTGTACAAGCCTCCGCGCGGCCGCCTCCGTCTCCCCACTCCATTCGCAAGGGTGATGGAGCTCGAGCAGCCACGCGCATTGAAGCTGCACATGAGGGGCTGCTGTAATGGTAGCATGCTGGTGGATGTAGATTTCCCCGCTCCTTAGGTCATGCTCTTCCGACGCGGCTGGAAGACTTTTGCTCGTGCCCACAGCTTGTCGGAGGGGCACGTCCTCTATTTTAAAGTACTGGATGCCGAGCTGCTCTCCGTCAAGGTCTTCGGGTGCTCGGGTGCTCGCTTAGGGTGCTGCGTGAAGAGCTCGACCAACGACGAAAACTCCTCCTCAAGTGACATCGATGAGGAGGACAGTGATGGTGATGACGACGGCGGCGATGGGGAGGACGATAGCTCCGACACCGGCTGAACACCAGCCGCACCGTCACCGTTAGGCCGCAGCATCAATATCTGCACCTGCATCTCCTCTCCGGCAAGGCGATTTGCCGGGGAGTTGGATGCAAACATGTGGATGGTGTCCCCGGTTCCTCCAGCAGCCTTCCAACTAGACCCCGGCAGGCTTCCTCATGGCCTCCGGCTTCGTTCGCCCTGCCGCGTCCTGCTGGACCTGGTGGCGGTGGCTAGGGGGATGTCCCTGCCGCTTTCTTCACCATCACCTTCGCCCGCGCCCTCCGGCTCTTGTTAGGCCCCTCGCCAAGGGGCCTGACGGGGTCAGGCTGGGCTTCTGCCCAGGCGCTCCTTTTGCCTTCTTCACCTCCCACTGCCGTGCCTAGGAGGACAGGGACAAGAAAGGGATTATGGGGCACTTATCTTTTTTAGTCTAAAATATGTAGGCATCGACCAAACTTTAGTTTAAATTATGTAATCTTCTTTATCCATGTTTGTGTTCTGTAAGATCTGTATTTTCTCATCAACATATTAATGAAAAAGACAAGCTTTGCCGGGTACTTGTGCATGTATCAAACTCATGCAGAGGTGAAATGCCTCTCTACATTCAAGTAAAGAAGTTTCCTTGGCAGGCTATCTTGCCGGTACCCTTAGTTTGTTGCCGCTGGGATACGCCTGCCGGGCACAAATCACAAAGAGGGACCAGCCCCCCCCCCCCCAAGCCTTCTCCGCCAAAGGCCACTGCGACCATCCCGACCGAAGCAATGTTCGAGTCAAAGGATGGGAGCACCTAATTTTCGAAGGTGGCGAGGTTTTAATATGCACAAGTTTCTACTTACAGAACATGTATGGATAAGAAAAGAACTTATCTGTTTGGCTTGCCGGGGATCATCATGTAGGCTTGTCTTCATTTCTTCTCTACGGGACCAAGTCCATGGCAAGAACCCTGCGACTTAGTGCAGATGAAAACAATGCCACATGCGACCTTATCTACATGATCTTGCTATGCTCATGATATGCTTATGCATGCATGCATGCAAGTTTTGGGGGCTCCCCAACACTTCGTTTATTTCTCTGTTGCTCAGGGTCTGCGCCTGGCTTTGTACAAGGGGTTACATGCAACATCGGCAAGACCTGTACAAAGGGTGGCTGCCGGGCAAGGCCCGACAGCTGCGCCTTACGGGTAGAACTTACGGAGATGCTCAATGTTCCATGAGTTTTGCAACTGAATGCCATCTCCGGTCTCCAGACGGACTGCGCCAGGTCTGGTGACTCGTACTACCCGGTAAGGGCCTTCCCACTTTGGTGTCAACTTGTTTGTACCCTTGGCGGACTGAATGCGCCTAAGGAGAATGTCACCTTCCTCAAAGCTCCGGGCATGAACCATGCGGCTGTGATAGCGACACAGGGCTTGCTGGTAGCGTGCAACACGCGTAGCAGCCCGGAGACGGTTCTCCTCAAGTAGCACAGCGTCGTCACGCCGGTGCCATTCTTGCGCTACTTCATCGTAGGCAAGCACTCGAGGAGATCCGAATATGAGTTCTGTGGGGATAACTGCTTCTGCCCCATAGACTAGGGAGAAGGAAGTTTGCCCGGTAGCTCGATTTGGTGTCGCACGGAGGGACCAAAGAACCACCGGTAGCTCGTCGATCCATCGCCTGCCACACTTCTGCAGTCTATCAAAGGTTCTTGTCTTGAGACCTCGCAGCACTTCAGCGTTCGCCCTCTCAGCTTGCCCGTTGCTTCTGGGATGGGCGACAGAGGCAAATGAGATCTTGCTTTCGAGGGCATGAATGTATTGCATGAAGGCGCGCCTCGTGAATTGGGTGCCATTGTTGGTGATGATTCGGGCAGGTACCCCAAAGCGGCACACCAATCCTTTGAAGAACTTGATAGCTGACTGCGCAGTCACCTTTCTCTCGGGCTCCACCTCTGGCCACTTTGTGAACTTGTCGATAGCGATGAACAAGAACTCAAAGCCCCCGGTAGCACGGCGGAAGGGGCCCAAGATATCGAGCCCCCAGACTAAGAAGGGCCATGACAAAGGGATCATTTGGAGAGCTTGGGCAGGCTGATGGATGTTCTTGGAATGGAACTGGCAGGCTTCACATTTGGAGACTAGCTCAATTGCATCTTAGAGGGCTGTGGGCCAAAAGAAACCTTGCCGGAAGGCTTTTCCAACCAGAGCTCTTGATCCAATGTGGAAGCCGCACATACCCTTCTGTATCTCTGCCAACAGTTCCTTTCCTTCTTCCCGGCAAATGCACTTCAATTTCACACCGTTGGGCCTTCTTCTGTATAGTGTGTCATCAACGAACTGATACATATTGGCCCTCCGGGCTACTCTTTCAGCGTCTTCTTGCTCTTCGGGAAGTTCTCCTGTTTGGAGGAAATGGACTATGTGCCGTGCCCAAACTGGGGCCAGGGGCTCGGCAACGAGGACCAGTGGCACCTCCTCATTTGTGGGAGTGCACTCCTCGACCACAGGGACCGGTGGTCTGGAGGGAGGGTGCAGCTCACTGATCGAAGGGGAGTTGTTCCCGCCAAGCTCTCTGCCGGGGGCCTCGGGAGGCTCTGCTGGGAGAGGCTTGTCAGAGTCCAGTTACCTCCTCTTTCTGGCCATTGTTGCTGGGGATACGGAGGGCTGAGTCAGATGGAGAACAAAAGTCCCTGGTTCCACAGGGAGTTTTTGTGCAGCGCACTTTGACAGATGATCAGCAATGCTGTTTTCCGCACGGGGCACGTGCTTTGTTTGCAATTCGTCAAAGAGCTCCTCCAACTTTCTCACTTCCTCGACGTATGCCTCCATCAATGGGCTTTGGTAATCCTTGTTTACTTGCCTCACCACAAGTTGTGAATCTCCGCGGATGATCAGCTTCTTGATTCCCAGTTCTGTTGCAATCCTGAGCCGGGCAAGGAGCCCTTCATACTCTGCAGTATTGTTGGTAGCCTTCTCCCGAGGAAAATGCATCTGGACAATGTACTTAAGGTGCTCCCCAGTGGGAGCAATGAGAAGCACGCCAGCCCCCGCACCTTGTAGGGAGAAGGCACCATCGATATACATAATCCATTCTTGGGCGCTTCCTTGCCGGGGATGACTGTCTCCAGTACTTCTTCGTCAAGAGTTGGCGTCCACTCTGCAATGAACTCTGCTAGTGCTCTGCTCTGAATGGTTGACGTGCTTTCAAACTTCAAACCAAAGCTGGACAACTCCAAAGCCCATTCCACAATCCTTCTAGTGGCCTCGGGGTTTCGGAGTATGCGTTGCAAGGGGAAGCGGGTGACAACCATGATCTCATGGGCTTGGAACTAGTGGCGCAGTTTCCTTGAGGCCATGATGAGGCCAAATATCAACTTTTGCATGCCAGAGTACCTCGATCTAGCCCTCTACAGTAGGGAGCAAACGAAGTACACTGGGCATTGCACCACTTTCTTCTTTGCCGCCACCTTGGAACTGTCTCCGCTACCTTGCTCTTCTTTGTCTTGAACTGCATCTAACCTTGCCGGGACGGGTTCGCTTTCCTCTCCAGAGGGGACAGTGGATGTGGCTGCCGCTTCATCCACTTCCTGCTGCGCCACCATTGCCACACTAACCACTTGATTGGTTGCCGCTAAGTATAGCAGCAACGGCTCTTGTGGTTTGGGAGTGACCAAAGTGGGCACAAAGGAAAGATAGGTCTTCAAATCTTGTAGCGCAGCGTCTGCCTCTGGGGCCCACTCCACGGGTCCTGCCTTCTTCAAGATTTTGAAGGACGGCAGGGCGCCCTCGGCGGACTTGGAAATGAACCTTCTTAGCGCAGCAACACATCCAGCCAAACGCCTCACGTCCTTAACTGTCTTGGGTGCTTGAATTTGCTTGATAGCCTTGATCTTGTCGGATTCAACCCGGCCCCGCTGTCAACCAACATCTTTGTGACTTTGAGGTTGCGGATTGTTGGTGAGACCAACAACGGCAAGCACCCTACCACAGTGGTGCGGTCAGGGTGATCCTCTTTGTCAAAGATGATGGGCGTGCGGGACCACTTGAGCGGTTTCCGGGAATCTGCCGCTGGCTCCACGGCATTGACTTCACGCACCCACTGTTTAAGTTGGCGGTGAGAGGAGCGCAAAGATGCACCCCCATCAATGCACAAGGCATCAGTGGCTTTCTGGAACTCCTGCTCGCTGGTTTCCTCTTCATCTCCTTCATCAGTCTCATCATGCAATCCTTCTTCTTCACGGCCCCTGGCGGGTTTCCCTTGATACTGAGGAGCCTTGCCAGGGCGGCCTGCTCTGCCACCTCGGGCCTTCCCGCCAGCACCATCCTGGTCTTTCTCCTTATCACGCTTATCGTACTCAGCCCTCTGCTTCTTGACGAGTTGCTCAACCTGATGACACTCCTGAAGGTCGTGGCCCTTGGTCCTATGGATCTTGTAGTATGGCCCATCACCCTTCCCAGCTTTCTCGGCAGCCGCGGCCGCCCGGCAGTCAGTGCACGCGGCAACTTTCTTGCTGGGGGCCTCGGTCTTGGCCTTCTTGCCAGTACCAGGTGCGCTCGATCCTTCAACGGTCATCACAACTTTATCCTTGCGCTTCTTATTGCGCTTCTTGTTCTTCTTCTTCTGGTTGGTGGCGTCGTCGTCATCGTCTGAGTTAATGTCGACGCCATCCTCTTCACCGGGAAGCCGCCTTCCCTCCTCTACACGAGCACACTTATCCACAGTCTTGGGCAGCCGCACGTTCATTTTGGAACGTATCCTGCGGTTGCGCATGTTGGACTAGAATGTGGCTATCACAGCTACCGGGTGGATATCTGGGATGTTCCTGTGCACTCGACTGAATCTTTGCATGTACTTCCGCAGACTTTCTCCTTCCTTCTATGGGAGGAGCTGCAGATCGCTGGGCTGCCCTGGTTCTTGATGGCCGCCCGTGAAGGCGCCAACAAACTCATGGCATAGGTCAGCCCAGGTTGAGATGGAGTTCTCCGGCAGGTGCATCAGCCAAGACCTCACATTTGACTTGAGTGCCAAAGGGAAGTAGTTGGCGAATACCTTCTCATCTCTTCCTCCGGCAGCCTGAACAACGATGGTGTAGATGCTCAAGAACTCTGCCAGGTTCAGCCTCCCACCGTACTTCTCTGGTATCTCTGGCTTGAACATGCGGGAAGATGGCCAACGGACTTGCCGCAGCTCACGAGTAAAAGCGGGGCACCCAACCTCGAAAGGTAGCTACCCGCTCTCACCGGGCGCTGGTTTGTCGATGCCGGGGCCATTGCGCCTATCAGACTGGCGGCGGGTTTCGCGGCATCGCTCGATGGTGACGCGCGCGTCTTCCCTCCGCCTGTCTTCTAGGACTTGCCGTTGGTCTCGACGTGCCCAAGGACCAGATGAAGCCATCGATACGTCGTCGGGTTCTTGTTGTGGCCCCTGCGCCGGTTGTCGTGGAGGGGATTGCACCGTGGGGGTCGTACGGCCAGCGGCTTGGGCTGTTGTTGCCGCCTACGGAGGCCGTGATGGGCCCGCTCGGTGTGATCCTCCCACCTCGGCGAAACCAATTAGACTCTGAATGGTGGCTCTCCACTCATTCATCTGATCGGCCGCCGGCGGAAATCTCAACAGGAGTTGGGCCCGTGCCATGGCCTCCGAAGCAGTGCTCGG
Organism: Thinopyrum elongatum; assembly: GCA_011799875.1. Lineage (NCBI taxonomy): Eukaryota > Viridiplantae > Streptophyta > Magnoliopsida > Poales > Poaceae > Thinopyrum > Thinopyrum elongatum. The sequence goes on along the minus strand of CM022302.1, from coordinate 282,042,583 downwards.
CATGGATGACGACGTAGACCGTAACATCGTCGGGCTTCTGACGGTGCCAGTAGTGGCAACGCCGTGCTCTCATTGCTGCGAGCCAGTCGCCAGGGTGGCGTGGCGACGAGGTGGATGTGCTTGGGGATCGGCGGCTCCGTTCAGCGCATCGGCTGGGTCGGCTCGCCCCGGGGGTGGTGCATGCCCTGCGGCCGCGCCCGCAGAGGGGGCGGCCGGAGAGTTGCGGTTCGCCCCAGAGCGAACGCCACCGCTACGGTTGTGCCCTTCGGCGGGGCGGAGAGGTGCGGACGGAATGATCTCTCGACCCGCACCTTGTGGAGCGTGGGCGCTGGGATGTTGCTGGCGCTGTCCTTCTCCGGTGCCTCCTGCCCCCGTTTCGGCCACAGGAGGGGTGGTGATGATGCCGCCTGCGCCGGCCATGTCCCCCGCAGCGTCCATATCCGGTGCATCCCCGTAGCCCCCGTGGCGTGGATGCTCACGTGCGACGGGGCCTTCGAGGTGGATGGGTGAGCTGCAGGACCAGGCTTCTTCTTGGGCGACATGGATTATGAAGCCGTCGACGAAGAAAATGCTGATGAAGATGACGCACTGCATACGCTCTCGGGTTCGCGTGAGCGCCTCCGCCTACCTGGCGCGCCAAAGATGTCATGGGAAACCACAGCCACCTATGGGGCCATCGGCCCCTTTGTGGTTCGGCGGGGGGAAGGGCACATTGCACAAAGAGCAGAGAGCATAGCACAGCACGGCAGAGATCACACGGGCAGTTTTTACCCAGGTTCGGGCTACCGCGAGGCATAAAACCCTACCCCTGCTTTGGTGAATTGATGAGAGGACCGTGGTGGAGACGCAGCGCTCTAGCCCGGCAGGGTTGCCTCGGGGCGAGAGCAGCTACGCCCATATGAGCATACAAGGGTCCGAATCCTTTCTATGGTTGCCATGGCCCTCCTTTTATAGATCAAGGGGTCACCACAATGGCAAATCAGTCATTGTGTACTGATTAGATAGCAAATAGTGGTATCATACCTAACTCTGTAGACAGGGCAGAGCGCATTAAATGCACCACTTAGTGTCACATCATGGCATGCCTGGCAAGCCTTGCCGGGCCGTTCGGCCACCTTCTCGTCTGTCTGCTTGACACGTCTCTGGACGGGTGTCATTTGGAGGTGATTTTCTTCAGAAATGGCTGCCATGTGTCAAATAACAGCCACTTAGCCACTTGGGGGCTTGACACCACACCGATTGATGACTTGCATCACTGTGAGGTGGAGCGGTGGAGCCTTGGTGGGGTAGGCCGCCCTTGGCGTCCCCGGCAAGCTTGCCGGGGTAGTCTTGAGGTTTGTCTTCGGGGTAACTTCGACCTCGCCGGGCTCGCCTGCCCGGCAAGGGAGGTTTTTCCTTAGTGGAGTCTTGCTCATTTAGCTTGACTTGGTCTCGTCTTGGATGTTGTAACCTTGCCTCCAAGCCTGTGTACAGTTTGGGCAACACACCTGGGGTTTGTTGCACCGACATGTATGGATACTAGAGAGACGCTAGCTCGATTGCTCGAATGGGCTAGATATGCTTGTGCACCAACCTATGAGATAAACGTGCCGTCTACAATCCCATGTATGCTTATATATGTATTGACCAAGATGATGGAACTATGCTAAAAGGCTCAATGCTATTGCTTACAAGCTCTTTGTTTCTCTTTTTCTTTTGCTTAAAGGTTTTTTTGACTATGCCACAATGCTTGATATTCGAACCGGAGTATGAGACAATAAGTATGGTATGCACGGGAGAGACGTATCACTAAACAAAAAGCGTGACCCAACAATTCTCAACTCGTTAGTCTCAATGGGTAAGTGACGCAAAATGGCTCGAGGCTATCAAATGTAATGGCAAGGTATGAGTATAGGATGTCGTCGAGGTTATCGTCCTTGCTTCCGGTGAGTATGAAGATGAAGTGGTCGATGTCGATGTGGAGTCCAAGGCAATGACGAGTGGCGGAGATGTCAAAGTCGAACCGTCCCTAAGTAGCCGAAACACCTTAGGACACGGTGAACCGCAACTCCAAAGCTCAAACACCAACGGGAAGTAGTGCGGAAGGCAAATAGCGGTGGTGGAAAACCAAGAATATGCAAAATGGGATGTGGTCGTACAGTACAGGAGGGGTCATGCGCACGGGGTAAGAAGAGCCCGTGTGCACGGAGTCCCGTGGGCACGGGGTCCCAATGGCACGTGCGCATGTCGTGTTCTGTTGCGCAAGAACACACCTGGATCCATGGCAAATCTCTCAAATTCGGCCAAAATCAGTGGTGGGATGGATGGGGGATTGTGTTAAGGGGTAGATCCACATGTCAAACACGAAATTCGTGGACCAAATCAACAAAATCTCACAAGATCCAACAAATTGCAAGAAAAATTTGGGGCTATTTTTGTGGGAATTTTCGAATTGGGACAAAAAGCAACAAAATTAGGCTAGAATATGAGGGGTAGGGACTCCAAGATGTGAATCAACCATGGCTCATGATACCAAGATGTTGTAGGGTGGAACTCTAAGTGGAGATCTTTTCACACTTGGAGGGGGGAAAGGATGAACACGAGAACACAAGGAGGAAATTCACTGAAACAAAACCCAATCACACATCCACTAGAATAGCAAAGTTGAGATCCATAAGAATACAAGAACAATCCAAGGAAACAAGCACAAAGGTAAGGTTCTTCCCACTCCTAAGGAGGTGAGGTCTTGATGATAGTCTTATCCAAAAGGAGGTCTTGATATCCACTTGGGATCCTCTCCTAAGAGGTCTTGATCTCCAAGAGGAGTGGTAGAAGGAGCAAAGCTCTATCAATGTCTCAAATATACTTTGCTAACCCTAACAAGTGACTTAGACCCGAAATATATAGCCAAAGGGAGGTAGGGGATGACTTGGGAGGCAAGAGAGGGCATCCACGGACGAAGCCTGGGAGGCCCGTGCGCATAGGGTAAGTGAGGCCCGTGCACACGGGGGTCCTGTGTGCATGGCACACGGCCGTGCGCACGGGGTGCTGCAGTGGCGAGGGCCCGTGCACACGGGGTCTGGAGGCTGTGTGCACGGGGGTGCATGTCCCGGTTATAGTAGCCTTTCAGGAGGCCCGTGCGCACGGGGTCTTGGGGGCCGTGGGCACGGGGTCGCCTGGGAGGTGCTGAAGTGATCTTGCTGGGCTCCTCCTTCCTCATGGCCTTGGGTTGCTTCTCCTACTCCTTTAGGGTGTCCCTCAGCTGCTTGGTGACGTCCGTCTCCGTACCTAATGACACATAGCATGTTTTGGTGAGGTAGCATCCAAGTTCCATTCATATCCATGTCGATCTCGAGCAGGAGTGAGTTCACCTCAGTTTTGATGGCGCGTGCTTGAGCTCTTGTCATAGGTCCATGTAATGTTTGATGTGTTGGTGTAGATTCCATGGGGATGATGGAAGGATGCTCCACTTCAACTACCTTTCGTGGAGGAGGAGTAGGACCGATCTTCTTCTTGTTCTTCTTTTTCTTGTATGAAGGATCAAACCCAATTCCCTCCTTGGCAACACACTCATTTTGCTTGCTCAAGAGGTCACTGAGGTTTTTCTCCCCTTGAATGCATGACGCAAGCCCTTTCTCAATTTGGGCTTTTAACTTTTTATTCTCCTCTTGGAGAGAGAGGCAATCATGAATAAAGTTAGTCGTACAAGATTCATCATTTAACTCAATATGAGGGACAGAAGTAAGGGCCTTAATGGTTGTAGCTTTAAGTTGAGCATAAGACTGGGTGAGGGCAATGAGGTCACCTTTGACAACCTTGGAACTAGTCACAAGGAACTCATGTTCCTCAACAAGTCTCGTGTGATCAACTAGAAGCTTTTAAACCCTAACATTAAGGGCATCCTTGTTCTCAAGAGCAAGTTGCAAAGCATCACTGGTTTTAACAAAGTCAATTTTATGACTAGACAAGGCTTCCTCAAGTGATGCTCTCATGACACTCTCTTCATGTATTTCGTGCTGGAGGAGTTTGACTCTCTCTTTTTCCTCTATCAAGAGGTTTTCAACATTCTCAATAAAATCATTGGGTTCTGTCGTGGTATAACATGGCCACCTATGGGACCATCGGCCCCTTGTGGTTCGGCAAAGGGGAAGAGCACATTGCACAAAGAGCGGAGAGCGTAGAGTAGCACGGCAGCGATGACATGAGCAGTTTTTACCCAGGTTCGAGCCGCCACGAGGCGTAAAACCCTACTCCTGCTTTGGTGGATTGATGGAAGGACCATGAGGGAGACGCAGCGCTCTAGCCCGGCAAGGTCGCCTTGGGACAAGAGCGGATGCGCGCGTATGAGTGTACAGGGGTCCGAATCCTTTCTAAGGTTGCCACGACCCTCCTTTTATAGGTCAAGGGGTCATAGAATGGCAAATCAGTCATTACGTACTGATTGGATAGCAAACAGTGCTATCATACCTAACTCTGCAGACAGGACAAGGCGCATTAAATGCACCACTTAGTGTCACATCGGGGGTGTAGCTCGGCAGCCTTGCCGCACCATTCAGCCACCTTCTCGAATGTCTGCGTGACATGTCTCCTGGACGGGTGTCATTCAGGGGTGATCTTCCTTGGAAATGGCTGCCACGTGCCAAATAACAGCCACTTAATCACTTGGGGGCTCGACACCGCACCAATAGGTGACTTGTGTTGCTGTGAGGTGGAGTGGTGGTGCCTTGGCGGGATAGTCCGCCCTCGGCGTCACCGGCAGGCTTGCCGAGGGAGTCTTGAGACTTGTCCTTTGGGTGCCTCGACCCCGCCAGGCTCGCCTGCTCGTCAAGGGAGGTTTTTCCTCAGTGACATCTTGCTCACTTGGTTGGTATTGGTCTTCTTGATCCGCCCTTTGATTCCTCAAAGAGCTATCTCTTCGGCTTGGTCTCTTCTTGGATGTTGCACCCTTGCTCTTGAGCCTGTGTACAGTCTGGGCAACACACGCCTGGGGTTTGTTGCACCGACAGCAGCCCCCGGGCCTGGCCTGAACGTGCTGCTGAGCGTCGTCGGGGTAGGCCCTGTCTAGTACACAGGCGAGGGGGTTGTGGTAGCTCATCCTTTGAGATCTTCTTTTCTTCTTCATTAACCTGTGCTTGAGTCAATTTTCGGTTTTTCCGCATGTCGTGTAAGACGTTATGAGGGAGCTACGAGCCATGATCCATGGGCTACCCACGTCCCACATTCACGGGGCGGTAACTACCATTCCACTAGCTTCTCCACTTCTGGCGTTTCCGCCACATATGTTGCATGCATTGCACAGGGTTGGTGGCGGACGCGGGGAGCGCGGAAATGAGTGCCATGGCAGAAAGCCAGGCGCCATGGATTGGCGTAGGGTGTCGGCCTTGATTCCACGGGCTGCTGATGGTGCGGGGGAGCCAGATTGGCAGAGAGGGGCGGTTGCCTCCCCTAAGTGAGGAGCCAGCCCCCGGCCCCTGTTTGCCTATAAAAGGGGATGAGGGCGAGGTGCTGGCTCACACCCATCTCCTCCTTCTTTCTTCTGACATTGCTCCTTCATCATGGTGAGGGGAAGAGGGCGCATCGGTACTTCAGTAGTGGCGACGAGGGCTTCTGCTCGACAGCGCCTCCCTCCTCCCCTTGGGGACGCGGAAGCGGAGACCGCCGCGAGGGGAGGCGGGAGAGGACGAGGTCGTGGTCACCGCGGCGCTCGGGCCCGAGGAGGACGAGGTGGGGCTTTGAACGCACCTCCTCCTACTGCTCAAGATCCTAATGAAGGCCACATCGGGAACCAGCCGCTGGAGTTCATCGTCAAGCTGCGAGGACCCCCGCGTAGCCGCCTTCGGCTTCCTACTCCATTCGCAAGGGTGATGGAGATCGAGCAGCCGTCGGGGTTGAGGCTGCACATGAGAGGCTGTTGTAATGGCAGCATGCAGGCGGACGTAGAGTTCCCTGCTCCTCATGTCATGCTTCTCCGGCGTGGTTGGAAGACTTTTGCTCATGCCCATAGCTTGGCGTCCGGGCACGTCCTCCATTTCAAGTTAATGGACGCCACCCTGCTCTCCGTTAAGGTCTTCAGACGCTTGGGTGCTCGCTTAGGGTGATGCGCAGAGAGCTCGACCGATGACGAAAGCTCCTCCTCGAGTGATAGCGACGAGGAGGACAGTGACGGCGATGACGATGGTGCCAACGGAGAGGACGACGGCTCCGACTCTGGCTGAACACCAACCACACCGTCACCGTTAGGCGGCAGCACCATCATCTGCACCTGCATCTCCTCTCTGGCAAGGCGATTTGCTGGGGAGTTAGACGTGGAGGTGTGGATGGTGTCTCCGGCTCCTCCAGCAGCCTTCCAGCTGGGCCCCGGCAAGCTTCCTCATGGGCTACGGCTTCGTTCGCCCTGCCGCGTCCTGCTGGCCCTGGTGGCGGTGGCCAGGGGGTCGTCTCTGCTGCTCTCTTCACCATCACCTTCGCCCGCGCCCTCTCGATCTTGTTAGGCTCCTTGTCATGGGGCCTGATAGGGTCAGGCTGGGCTTCTGCCCAGGCACCCCTTTTTCCCTCTTCACCTCCCGTGGTAGTTCCTAGGAGGAGAGGGACAAGAAAGGGATTACGGGGCACTTATCTTTTTTCAGTCTAAAATATGTAGGCATTTGCCAAACTTTAGTCTAAATTATGTAATCTTCTTTATCCATGTTTGTGTCCTGTAAGATCTGTACTTGCTTATTGCATATTAATGAAAAAGACAAGCCTTGTCGGGTACTTATGCATGTGTCATGTCCATGCAGAGGCGAGATGCCTCTATACGTTTAAGTAAACAAGTTTTCTCCGGCAAGCTATCTTGCCGGTGCCTTTCGTTTGTTGCCGCGGGGCTTAGCCTGCCGGGCACAAAACCATGGAAAGGGACCAGCTCCTCGTCGAACCCCCTCCGTCAAAGGCCACTACAACCACCCTGACCGAAGCAATGTTCGGGATGCAGGACGTGAGCACCCATGCTTCGAAGGTCACGAGGTTTTCATTTGCACAAGTTTTCACCTTACAGAACATGTATGGATAAGAAATAATTTATCTGATTGGCTTGTCAGGGACTGATATGTAGGCTTGTCTTCATTTCTTCTCTTTGGGACTAGGTCCACGGCAAGAACCCTGCAGCTTAGTGCAGAGGAAAACAATGCTACATGTGCCCTGATCTACATGATCATGCTATGCTCATGTTATGCTTATGCATGCATGCAAGTTTTAGGGGCCCCCAGCGCTTTGTTTATTCATCTGTTGCTCAGGGTCTGCGCCTGGCTTTGTACAAAGGGTTACATGCAACATCGGCAAGGCTTGTACAAAAGGGTGGCTACCGGGCAGGGCCCGACAGCCGCGCCTTACGGCTAGAACTTACGGAGACGCTCAATGTTCCATGAGTTTTGCAACTGAATGCCATCTCCAGTCTCCAGATGGACTGCGCCGGGTCTGGTGACTCGTACTACTCGGTAAGGGCCTTCCCACTTCGGCGTCAACTTGTTTGCACCCTTGGCGGACTGAACACGCCTAAGGACAAGGTCGCCTTCTTCAAAGCTCCGAGCATGAACCCTGCGACTGTGATAGCGACGCAGGGCTTGCTGGTAGTGTGCAGCACGTGTAGCAGCTCGGAGACAGTTCTCCTCAAGTAGCACAGCGTCGTCACACCGATGTTGTTCTTGCGCTACTTCATCATAGGCAAGTACTCGAGGTGATCCGTATATGAGTTCCGTGGGGATCACTGCTTCTGCCCCATAGACTAGGGAGAAGGGAGTCTGGCCGGTAGCTCGATTTGGTGTCGTACGAAGGGACCAAAGAACCACCGGCAGCTCGTCGATCCATCACCTGCCACACTTCTACAGCCTATCAAATGTTCTTGTCTTGAGTCCTCGCAGCACTTTAGCGTTCGCCCTCTCAGCTGGTCCGTTGCTTCTGGGATGAGCAACAGAGGCAAATGAGACCTTGCTTCCGAGGGCATGAACGTATTGCATGAAGGCACGGCTTGTGAATTGGGTGCCATTGTCAGTGATGACTCTGGCGGGTACTCCGAAGCGGCACACCAATCCTTTCAAGAACTTGATAACTGACTGTGTGGTCACCTTCCTCATGGGCTCCACTTCCGGCCACTTTGTGAACTTGTCGATGGCGACGTACAAGAACTCAAAGCCCCCGGTAGCACGGGGGAAGGGGCCCAAGATGTCGAGCCCCTAGACCAAAAAGGGCCATGACAAAGGGATCATCTGGAGAGCTTGAGCAGGTTGATGGATATTCTTGGAGTGGAACTGGCAGGCTTCACATCTGGTGACTAGCTCGATTGCATCTTGGAGGGCCGTGGGCCAGTAGAAACCTTGCTGGAAAGCCTTTCCGACCAGGGCCCTTGATCCAATATGGGAGCCGCACATGCCTTTGTGTATGTCCGCCAGCAGTTCCTTCCCTTCTTCTTGGCAAATGCACTTTAATTTCACACCGTTGGGCCTCATTCTGTATAGTACGTCATCGACGAACTGATACATACTGGCCCTCCGGGCTACTTTTTTAGCTTCTTCTTGCTCTTCGGGAAGTTCTTCTGTTTGGAGGTAACGGACTATGTGTCGTGCCCAAGTTGGAGCCTGAGGTTCAACAACAAGGATCAGCGGCACCTACTCGTTCGTGGGAGCGCACGCCTCAACCGCGAGAATTGGAAGTTCGGCGGGAGGGTGCTGCTTGCCAAGCGAAGTGGAGTTGTTCCCGCTAACCTCTCTGCCGGGGGCTTCAGGAAGCTCTGCCGGGAGAGGCTTGCCGGAGTCTAGTTTTCTCCTCTTTCTGGCCATTGTTGCCGGGGATACGGAGGGCTGAGTCAGGTGGAGAACAAAAGTCCCTGGTTCCACAGGAAGCTTTTGCGCAGCGCACTTTGACAGATGATCAGCAATGCTGTTTTCCGCACGGGGTATGTGCTTTGTTTGCAATCCATCAAAGCGCTCCTCCAGCTTTCTCACTTCCTCCATGTATGCCTCCATCAATGGACTTTGATAATCCTTATTTACTTGCCTCAACACAAGTTGTGAGTCTCCACGAATGATCAACTTCTTGATTCCCAGTTCTGTTGCGATCCTGAGCCCGGCAAGGAGTCCTTCATATTCTGCGGTGTTGTTGGTAGCCTTCTCCCGGGGGAAATGCATTTGAACCACATACTTGAGGTGCTCCCCAGTGGGTGCGGCGAGAAGCACGCCAGCTCCTGCACCTTGTAGGGAGAAGGCACCATCAAAGTACATGATCCAATCTTGGGGCGCTTCCCTGCTGGGAATAATTGTCTCCGGCGTCTCTTCATCTGGAGTTGGTGTCCATTCTGCAATAAACTCCGCCAACGCTCTGCTCTGAATAGTTGATGTGCTCTCAAACTTTAAACCAAAGCTTGATAACTCCAAAGCCCACTCCACTATTCTACCAGCGGCCTCAAGGTTCCTCAGTATGCGTTGCAAGGGGAAGCTGGTAACAACCGTGATTTCGTGGGCTTGGAAGTAGTGGCGCAGTTTCCTTGAGGCCATGATGAGGCCAAAGATCAAATTTTGCATGCCAGAGTACCTTGATCTAGCCCCCTGCAGTAGGGAATTGACAAAGTACACTGGCCGTTGCACCACCTTATTCCTTGCCACGATTCTGGAATTGTCTCCGCTACCCTGCTCTTCTTTGTTCTGATCTGTTCCTAAACTTGCCGGGACGAGTTCGCTTTCCTCTCCGAAGGGGATGGTTGCCGTGGCGGCTCCTTCATCAACTTCCCACTCGGCCACCAGTGCTGCACTAACCACTTGATTGGTTGCCGCTAGGTATAGCAGCAATGGCTCTTGTGGTTTAGGAGCGACTAGGGTGGGAACAGAGGAAAGGTAGGTCTTCAAATCTTGCAGCGCAGCGTCCGCCTCCGGGGTCCACTCCACGGGCCCTGCCTTCTTCAAGATTTTGAAAATGGCAAAGCGCGCTCGGCAGACATGGAAATGAACCTTCTCATCTCTTCCTCCGGCGGCTCGAACAACAATGGTGTAGATGCTCAAGAACTCTGCCGGGTTCAATCTTCCATCGTACTTTTTTGGTATCTCTGGCTTGAATGTACGGGCAGATGGAAAACGGACTTGCCGCAGCTCGCGAGTGAAGGTGGGGCACCCAACCTCGAAATGCAGGTATCCGTCTCCACCGGCCACGGGCTTGTCGACATCAGGGCCATTGCGCCTATCAGACTGGCGGCGGGTTTCGCGGCGTTGTTCGATGGTGACGCGCGTGTCCTCCCTCCGCCCGTCTTCCAGGACTCGTCGCTGGTCTTGATGTGCCCGGGGATCAGACGAAGCCATCGATCCGTTGTTGGGTTCTTGGCCGTGTGGCTCTGGCTATGGCCCCTGCGCTGGCTGCCGCGGAGGGGATCGCACCGTGGGGGTGGCTCCTTCGGTACGGCCAGCGGCTCAGGCTGTCGTCGCCGCCTGTGGAGGCCGTGGCGGGCCTCCCCGCTGCGATCCTCCTGCCTCAGTGAAACCAATCAAGCTCTGAATGGCGGCTCTCCACTCATCCATCTGATCGGCCGCCGGCGGAAATCTCAATAGGAGTTGGGCCCACACCATGGCTTCCGAAGCGGTGCTCAGCATAGACGACGACCTAGATCGCGACGTCGCATGTCTTCTGACGGTGCTAGTAGTGACGGTGCCATGCTCTCGTCGCCGGGAGCCGGTCGCCAGGGTAGCGTGGCGATGAGGTGGATGCGCTTGGGGATTGGCAATCCCATGTGGCGCACCATCTCGGCTAGCTTGTCCTAGGGGTGGCGCGTGCCCTGTAGCCGCACCCACAGCGGGGGCGGCTAGAGGGTTGCGGTTCACCCTAGAGCGAGCGCCATTGCTGCGGCTGCATTCCTCAGTGAGGTGGAGAGGTGGAGATGGAATAATCCCTCCACCCGCATCCTGTGGAGCATGGCCGCTGGGATGCTGTTGACGTTGTCCTTCTCCGACGCCTCCCGCTCCCGTTTCGGCCGCAGGGGGAATGGCGACGATGCCGCCTGCGCCGGCCACGTCCCCCACAGCGTCCACGTCCCCGTGCGCCTTCGTAGCCCCCACGGCAACAGTGGCCGCATGCGAAGGGGGCTTTGAGGTGGACGGGTGAGCTGCAACACTGGACTTTTTCTTGGGCGCCATGGATGATGAAGCCATTAAGAAAACGATGATGAAGATGACGCGCTGCTTACACCCTCGGGTTCACGCAAGCGCTTCCCCCTACCTGGCGCGCCAAAGATGTCATGGTATAACACGACCACCTATGGGACTATCGGCCCCTTGTGGTCCGACAAAGGCGAAGAGCACATTGCACAAAGAGCGGAGAGCGTAGAGCAGCACGGCAGCGATGACACAAGCAGTTTATACCCAGGTTTGGGCTGCCGTGAGGCGTAAAACCCTACTCCTGCTTTGGTGCATTGATGGAAGGACCATGGTGGAGACGCGGCGCTCTAGCCAGGCAAGGTCGCCTTGGGACAAGAGTGGCTACGCGCGTATGAGTGTACAGGGGTCCGAATCCTTTCTAAGGTTGCCACAGCCCTCCTTTTATAGGTCAAGGGGTCACCACAATGGCAAATCAGTCATTACGTACTGATTAGATAGCAAACATTGCTATCATACCTAACTCTGCAGACAGGACAAGGTGCATTAAATGCACCGCTTAGTGTCACATTGTGGGTGTAGCCCGACAGCCTTGCCGCGCCATTCAGCCACCTTCTCGCCTGTCTGTGTGACACGTCTCCTGGACGGGTGTCATTCAGGGGTGATCTTCCTCGGAAATGGCTGCCACGTTCCAAATAACAGCCACTTAATCACTTGGAGCTCGACACCGCACCGATAGGTGACTTGCGTTGCTGTGAGGTGGAGCGGTGCCGCCTTGGCGGGATAGTCCGCCCTCGGCGTCCCTGGCAGGCTTGTCGGGGGAGTCTTGAGACTTGTCCTTTGGGTGACCTCGACCCCACCAGGCTCGCCTGCCCGGCAAGGGAGGTTTTTCCTCAATGATATCTTGCTCACTTGGTTGGTATTGGTCTTCTTGATCCGCCCTTTGATTCCTCAAAGCGCTATCTCTTCGGCTTGGTCTCATCTTGGATGTTGCAACCTTGCTCTTGAGCCTGTGTACAGTCCGGGCAACACACGCCTGGGGTTTGTTGCACCGACACGTTCGGCGAGTGACTTAAGGAGATCGCTAAAATGAGCATGAGCTTCACCATGAAGAGTTTTCATGAAAGCCATCAAGGATTCCTCATCATTATCCATGCCATCTTCACACCCATCCTCCACTATCTCACATGAGACATTGGGAGTGTGGATGGCGGGTTCTTGAGATTTGGACTTTGTTTTTACCTCTTTAGACATAAGGCAACGATGAGTGAAAGGTTTGTCCTCATTTGGAGAGTCGAAGAGGCCGGCGGTGGAGGAGGAGGTAGTGGCATGCATGGCAATGGCTGCCGTGCCCACATGGTCATCATCACCATCATCTTATCTCCAGACATGTATTCTTCATGGACTAGAGCCTTGTCATCTTTCCTCTTTGTGAACTTCATGAACTTCTTCTTGAGCACAAGCTTCTCAGACTTGTCTTCACGTCTCTCATACGGACAATCATGCATAAAGTGTCTTGGGCTATCACAATTGCAGCATTTTGTTCATCCAAACGATCTTCCTTGAAGATTCTTCCCTTTGTTTGCCATGGTCCCGAAGTATTTCTTGACCAAGAGAGCCAAGTCTTCCGCAAAGTCATTCTCCGGGCATGAGGTGTCAACATCTTCCTCACAAGTCTCTTCAACTTCTTCTTCGTCCCTTGAGGGTTGACTAACAACTTTCTTGGCCTTCAAAGCAAGATTTGAGTTCTTGGTTGTTTGAGCAATAGCAAAGGTCTTCTTCGACTTGGTCTCTGAAAGAACATGAGTTGAGAATGTGGATACAACTTGAGCCGCGGTCAACTTGTGATAATCCGGGCGTTGATATATCGGGACTTTGAGACTGACGCCATTGCTTCCCCGATCGACTACGGTGTTGACGAACCCTCCTTCTCCGCAGAACTTCTAGGCAAGCAAAACCCCCTCGATCATCCCGATACCGCCTATTCCTTCTCTCTACTGCTTGCATGGGAGTAGTGTAGCTGTTACTACTTTCAGATGATCCTATTCTGCTGCATAGCATGTCCTTGTTGCTACTGTTGTTGATACCTTACCTGCTATTTTAAATGCTTCTTATAGGATGCTAGTTTATCATCAGTGGCCCTACATTCTTGTCCGTCTGCCATGCTATACTATCGGGCCGTGATCACTCAGGAGGTGATCATGGGAATATACATACATACATACTATACTTGATACATGTTGTGACAAAAGTCGGGTCGGCTCGTGGAGTACACGCGAGTGATTCACGAATGTGGGGGCTGAAGGGGCAGGTGGTTCCATTCATGTAGTGGTGGACCTGGGTTCCTGATACGTCTCCAACATATCTATAATTTTTTATTGTTCCTTGCTACTATATTATCTGTTTTGGATGTTTTATATGCATTAATATGCTATTTTATATTATTTTTGGGACTAACTTATTAACCTAGTGCCCAGTGCCAGTTTTTGTTTTTTCCTTGTTTTTGACTTTTACAGAAAAGGAATACCAAACAGAGTTCAAACAGAATAAAACTTTACGGTGATTTTTCTTGGACCAGAAGAAACCCACGAGACTTGGAGAGGAGGCCAGAAGCCCTACGAGGAGGCCACAAGCCGTAGGGGCGCGCCCCCAGGGCTTGTGGGCCCCTCAGAGACCTTCCAACCCAAATTCCACCACTATATATTCTCAAATATTCCCCCTATACCAGAGGGCACACCAAAAATACTTTTCCGCCACCGCAAGCTTCTGTTCCCATGAGATCCCATCTTGGGGCCTTTTTCGGTACTCCACCGAAGGGGGATTCGATCACGGAGGACCTCTAAACCAACCTTGCTACCCTTCTGATGATGTGTGAGTAGTTTACCACAGACCTACGGGTCCATAGCTAGTAGCTAGATGGCTTCTTCTCTCTCTTTGATCTTCAATATAATATTCTCCTCGATGTTCTTGGAGATCTATTCGATGTAGTCTTCTTTTGTGGTGCGTTTGTTGAGAACCGATGAATTGTGGATTTATGATCAGATTATCTATGAATATTATTTGAGTCTTCTCTGAACTCTTTTATGCATGATTGAGATAGCTTTGTATTTCTCTCCGATCTATCGATTTGGTTTGGCCAACTAGATTGGTTTTTCTTGCAATGGGAGAGGTGCTTTGTGATGGGTTCAATCTTGCGGTGTCCTCACCCAGTGATAGAAGGGGTAATGAGGCATGTATTGTATTGTTGTCATTAAGGATAAAAAGATGCGGTTTATGTCATATTGCTTGAGTTTATCCCTCTACATCATGTCATCTTGCTTAAGGCGTTGCTCTATTCTTATGAACTTAATACTCTAGATGCAGGTAGGAGTCGATTGATGTGTGGAGTAATAGTAGTAGATGCAGAATCATTTCGGTCTACTTGTCACGGACGTGATGCCTATATTCATGATCATTTCCTTAGATGTCTTCATAATTATGCGCTTTTCTATCAATTGCTCAACAGTAATTTGTTTACCCACCGTATGCTTTCTTCAAGGGAGAAGCCTCTAGTGAAACCTATGGCCCCCGGGTCTATTTTCCATCATATATTTTCAGATCTATAAACCAAACAGCAATTTTTTATATTTACTTTATTTTACTCTTTTACTTATCTTTTATACCTATCTCTATTAGATCTCACTCTTGTTCGTGACCGTGAAGGGATTGACAACCCTTTTTTCGCGTTGTGTGCAAGTGTTTGTTAGTTTGTGCAGGTGCATATATTGGGGACTTGCTTGTGCCTCCTATTGGATTGATACCTTGGTTCTTAACTGAGGGAAATACTTATCTCTACTTTGCTGCATCACCCTTTCCTCTTCAAGGGAAAAATCAACGCAAGCTCAAGAAGTAGCAGGAAGAATTTCTGGCGCTGTTACCAGGGAGGTTGTACATCAAGCCTACCAAGTACCTATCATAAACTCTCATCTCTTGCACTTACATTATTTGCCATTTGCCTCTCGTTTTCCTCTCCCCCACTTCTAAAATGTTTTCAGAAAAACACAAAAATATTTTCCTTTTTATTCGCCTTCTTTCCGTTCGTCTTTTCGTTTGCCTTTATGTCTTACTTTGTTTGTTTGCTCGTTCGCTTGGTATAATTGTGTGTTTATTGAAAATTAGGAAGCAAAAAGTTTATGGATCCTCATCCACTTGATAATATTTTTAAAGGATCCAATTATGATGAACCAATTGCTAGTGAGTTGAGTGCACTAGATTATCTTTATGAAGTTTTGCTTAAAATTCATGAATCTAAAAATTGTGATGAAGTGTTAAAAGAAGAAATTTATGAAGTGATTCACGATAGCTCCTTGAATGAAAAGTATGATTGCAATGATGTTATTATAAACTCTATTAATATCAATTGTGCTAATAATATGCAAAACCCCAAGCTTGGGGATGCTAATTTCGATATGTCCACTACTTATTGTAATGATCATGATTGGGGTGATAATGCTTCTTATGATCTTGATAGTTTATTTAAGCCTCATGATGAATATGTTTGCAATAATATTGAAAGTGGGTTCGGAAGAGTGTCAACTCTAGGTAAAAATAATCCCACATATTTGGAGAGTGTTCAATCTTATGAAATTTTTGATAAAAGTGGGTTCGGAAAAGTCATGACTCTAGTTGATGTTAATCCCACTATTTTGAAAAAAAAGAGTGTCAACTTTGCATGCATGTGGATCATGTAGAGAATATGTTATGTGATACTATATTGTTGAATTTGAATATGATCCTACATGTAATTATTATGAGAGAGGAAAATATGGTTGTAGAAATTTTCATGTTACTAAATTACCTCTCGTTATGTTCAGATTGCTATTGTTTCTTCCTTCTTCCTTGCATATGCTAGTTTTTGCTTGTCTTGATAAAAAAAATCCCTATAAAATTCCTATGCGTAGGAAGTATGTTAGACTTAAACTTGTTTTTCACATGCTTTATGATGCTCCCTTTGTGCTTCAAATTTTTGTCTTTCATGAGAGCATCATTAAAATTATCAATGCCTAGCTAAAAGGCTCTAAAGAAAAGCGCTTGTTGGGAGACAACCCAATATTTTTATTTTCTGTTTTTATGATAATACACATTATTACCTCTGTAGTAATTGTGTTTTAGTGTTTTAATTAGTGTTTGAGCCAAGCAAGACCTTTGGGATGCTTTGGTATATCATTGATTTCGTTTTGCTGAAAAATAGAAACTTTTGCGTCCAGTAACAGAATTGTTAAAATTCACTGGAGTGTGGAAAAATTCTGAATTGTTTACAGAAGATTCATATATGAATTGCCTCTATTGTATTAATTTTTCATAATTTTTGGAGTTACATAAGTATGACTAATATTCTGGTTACTACAGACTGTTCTGTTTTTGACAGATTCTGTTTTCTATGTGTTGTTTGCTTATTTTGATGAATCTATGGGTAGTATCGGGGGGTATGAACCATGGAGAAGTTGGAATACAGTAGATATAAAACCAATATAAATTTAGAATGAGTTCACAACAGTACCTAAAGTGGTGATTTATTTTATTATACTAACGGATCTTATGAGTTTTCTGTTGAGTTTTGTGTTGTGAAGTTTTCAAGTTTTGGGTGAAGTTTTGATGGACCACGGAATAAGGAGTGGCAAGAGCCTAAGCTTGGGGATGCCCAAGGCACCCCAAGGTAGCTTGGGGATTCGCCGGATGGCATCCCCTCTTTCGTCTTCAATCCATCGGTAAATTTACTTGAGGCTATTTTTTTATTCACCACATGATATGTGTTTTTCTTGGAGCGTCTTGTATGATATGAGTCTTTGCTTTTTAGTTTGACACAATCATCCTTGCTGTACGCACCTTTTTAGAGGGACACACATTAATCTTGAATTTATTAGAATACTCTATGTGCTTCACTTATATTTTTTGAGCTAGGTAGTTGCTCTAGTGCTTCACTTATATCTTTTTAGAGCACGGCGGTGGTTTTATTTTATTGAAATTGATGAACTCTCATGCTTCACTTATATTATTTTTAGAGTCTTAAAAACAGTATGGTAATTTGCTTAGGTTATGAATTTGGTACAAATATGATGGGCATCCAAGAGGGATATAATAAAAACTTTCATATAAGAGCATTGAATAATATGAGAAGTTTGATTCCTTGCATTTGTTTTGAGATATAAAGATGGTGATATTAGAGTCATGCTAGTGAGTAATTGTGGATTGGTAGAAATACTTGTGTTAAGGTTTGTGATTCCCGAAGCATGCATGTATGGTGAACTGTTATGTGATGAAGTCGGAGCATGATTTATTTTTTGATTGTCTTCCTTATGAGTGGCGGTCAGGGACGAGCGATGGTCTTTTCCTACCAATCTATCCCCCTAGGAGCATGTGTATTAGTACTTTGCTTCGATGGCTAATAAAGTTTTTCAATAAGTATGTGAGTTCTTTAAGACTAAAGTTGAGTACATGGATTATACGCACTCTCACCCTTCCACCATTGCTAACCTCTCTAGTACCGCGCAACTTTCGCCGGTGCAATAAACCCACCATATAACCTTCCTCAAAACAGCCACCATACCTACCTATTATGGCATTTCCATAGCCATTCCGAGATATATTGCCATGCAACTTCCACCGTTCCATTTATTATGATACATACCATCATTGTCATATTGATTTGCATGATCATGTAGTTGGCATAGTATTTGTGGCTTGGCCACCGTTCTTATTTTTTGTACATGTCACTCTAGATCATTGTACATCCCGGTACACCGCCAGAGGCATTCATATAGAGTCATATTTTGTTCTAGTATCAAGTTGTAATTCTTGAGTTGTAAGTAAATAAAAGTGTGATGATCATCATTATTAGAGCATTGTCCCATGTGAGGAAAGGATGATGGAGGCTATGATTTCCCCACAAGTTGGGATGAGACTCCAGACTTAAAGAAATTAAAAAGAGGCCAAAGAGCCCAAAATAAAAAAAACCCAAAGAGCCCAAACAAAAAAATGAGAGAAAAAGAGAGAAGGGACAATGTTACTATCCTTTTTCCACACTTGTGCTTCAAAGCAGCACCATGATCTTCATCATAGAGAGTCTCCTATTTTATCAATTTCATATACTAGTGGGAATTGTTCATTATAGAACTTGGCTTGTATATTCCAATGATGGGCTTCCTCAAATTGCCCTATGTCTTCGTGAGCAAGCAAGTTGGATGCATACCCACTTAGTTTCTTTTTGAGCTTTCATACACTTATAGCTCTAGTGCATCCGTTGGATGGCAATCCCTACTCACTTGCAACGATATCAATTGATGGGCATCTCCATAGCCCATTAATTTGCCTAGTTGATGTGAGACTTTCACCTTTTTGTCTTCTCCTCACAACCTCCACCATACTCTATTCCACCTATAGTGCTATATCCATGGCTCACGCTCATGTATTGCGTGAAAGTTGAAAAAGCTTGAGAACATTAAAAGTATGAAACAATTGCTTGGCTTGTCATCGGGGTTGTGCATGATGAAATACTATGTGTGATGAAGATGGAGCATAGCCAGACTATACGATTTTGTCGGGATAACTTTCTTTAGCCATGATATTTTGAGAAGACATGATTGCTTTATTTAGTATGCTTGAAGTATTATTGTTTTTATGTCAATATTAAACTTTTGTTTCGAATCTTATGGATTTGTTCATGCCATAATAAAGAAAATTGCATTGATAAATATGTTAGGTAGCATTTCACATCAAAAATTCTGTTTTTATCATTTACCTACTCGAGGACGAGCATGAATTAAGCTTGGGGATGCTTGATACGTCTCCAACGTATCTATAATTTCTAATTGTTCCATGCTATTATATTATCTGTTTTGGATGTTTTATATGCATTAATATGCTTTTTTATATTATTTTTGGGACTAACTTATTAACCTAGTGCCCAGTGCCAGTTTCTGTTTTTTCCTTGTTTTTGGGACTAACTTATAAATCCGAGCCCTATCCCAACTAGCGATCCCTACGGAGCTGAAGCATGTTCAAAAGCTGGCGGGCTACATGGCGGCTTTGAGCCTCTTTATCTCCCGCCTTGGTGAAAAGGCATAGCCGCTCTACAGACTACACAAACGGACCAAAAGCTTCGAGTGGACCAATGAAGCAATGGCCGCATTGGAAGAAATTAAAATGTTATTGGTCGTCAATCCTATACTAGCAGCGCCCAGCATAGGCAAACTAATGCTGTTGTACATCTCGGCCACAAACCAAGTGGTCGGTGTGGTTCTCGTTGTCGAACGAGAAGCAGAGGGCCACAAGTTCCGGGTGTAGAAGACAGTCTACTATGAATCAGAAGTGCTCACCCCGTGCAAAACTAGATATCCTCATTATTAGAAGATATCCTATACAGTTTTTATGGCATCCCGAAAGCTCCGACACTACTTTCAAGAGTGTTCGGTCACGGTGGCATCCGAAGTACCACTGAATGACATAATTAACAACCGGGACGCCACTGGCCGCACCGCCAAATGGGCTATAGAGCTCCTCCTTTTCGAAATTGTGTACAAACCATGCCGAGCTATTAAATCTCAGGTGTTGGCTGATTTTCTCGCCGAATGGACGGAAGCCGAGCTCCCCAGAGAATACAGCACATACTCACACTGGACGGTGTACTTCGACGGCTTCAAGATGCTTACCGGACTGGGGGCTGTAGTGATCCTTACATCCCCCACTAGCGACAATATCCGATACATACTGCAAATCATGTACACTAACTCCAACAATGCAGCCGAATACGAGGCTTTGCTGCATGGACTTCGGATGGCAACGTCAATGGGCGTACAATGGCTCGAGGCGCAGGGAGACTCTAACATCACCATCTCTCAAGCCAACGGCGAATTCGACTCTAAAGACACAAAGATGGCAGCATACCGAAATGTCGTCCTCAAAATATCCGCCCGGTTTGAAGGATTAGAATTCCACCATGTCTCCAGAGAGGGCAATCAAGCTGCTGACGTCCTCGCCCACATGGGCGCCAAGCGCGACCCCGTCTGTAAGAACACCTTTTTGGAACGGCTTTTCAAGCCATCCGTGGTGTGGCAGGATAGGATGAGGACAAGGACGCTAGAGCCAATGGCCCAAAACAGACCATGCCTCCTGCCATCGAACCAGATGAAGAAATTATCGGCGGCTCGACACTCGAAGAAACGCCTTTGGCTCACGAAGTCATGGCATTAATCATGCCATGGACCGAGCCCTTCCTCTCCTATCTTCTCCGTCAAGAGCTCCCAAATGACCAGACCGAGGCATGACGCATAATTCAGCGCTCTAAAGCTTATAAGGTCCACGAGGATAAACTATACAAGAAAGGCACCACCAGAGTACTTCAGAGGTGCATATCTGAAGAAGAGGGGCGATAGCTTTTGGCCGAGATACACGCTGGCATGGGCGGTCATCAAGCAGCAGCTCGGGCCCTGGTAAGCAAGGCCTTTCAATCTAGGTTCTTCTAGCCCACCGCTAGCGTTGACGCCCACACACTTGTCAAACATTGTGTCGGATGCCAGCTCTTTGCAAATCAAAGCCACATGCCCCCCCCCGCCGGCTCTTCGGATGATATAGATTACTTGGCCTTTCACGGTCTGGGGCTGGACATGGTCGGACCACTTAAAGGGGGGACCAAGAAAAAGAAATGTCTATTGGTCATGGTCGAAAAATTCACTAAGTGGATTGACGCGAAACCAGTAACTTCAGCCAAGTCCGGACCAGTCATCGACTTTATATCTGGCGTGGTCCACCATTACGGTCTCCCCCACAACATAATAATGGACAATGGATCCAATTTCATGGCTCAGGAGGTCAAGGACTGGTGTGCTAACATGGGCATTAAGCCCGATTACGCCTCGGTATATCACCCACAGACCAATGGCCAAGTCGAACGGGCCAATGGTCTAATCATGAGCGGCATCAAACTTCGACTGGTCCGTTCCCTGAAAGAATCTGACTGCCATTGGATGGAGAAGCTTGACAACGTATTATGGGGCCTGCAGACCACCCCGAATCGATCAACAGGATACACACTATTTTTTATGGTGTATGGGGCAGAAGCAGTTCTCCCCTACGACCTCATCCATGACGTGCCTAGAGTGCGCATGTACGAAGAAAAGGAGGCTGAGCTAGATCAACAGGATGACCTGGACGCCCTGGAAGGAGAGCGCAACAAAGGTCGAGCCCGCTCTACCTTTTATCAATAGCATGCCCGACGCTACCAGAGTAGGGAAGTTCGAGCGAAGGCATACAATGTGGGTGAACTTGTTTTACGCCTCGCAGAGAAGTAGAAGAATAATCTCTCGCCCAAATGGGAGGGTCCTTTCATAATTGATGAAGTACTCGGAGGAGGAGCATATCGCCTCCGCAACCCAACGGATAATCTCCTTGAACCGAACCCATGGAACGCAGCTCGTCTTCGGCACTTCTACGGTTAGACCGGTGTCGTCACGGTCACTAGTCCTTTCTTCTCTTATAGTCTTCTTTTCCTTTTCACTTTTTTGGATTGGTTAGCATTTCCCAGGCTGTGTTTGGCTAAACTGAGCTACTTTAATCTTTCCTCGGCATACATCTTCAAATGTACTACCCGGTCACACCTGGGGGCTTCTTTAACAAAGTCGATCAATATATCTTTCGTGCATCTATTCGTCTCTGTCATGCTTGCACCCTTCCAGTATCGTTTTACACCATTATATGCATCAATTTGACTTAAGATTTGGCCAAGCTGGGTTGCCTTGCTCCTATGCTTACCCTCTACATTCCCGATTGTTTGGCTAGGGGGTAAAGGGAGCACCTCTGCGATTGTTACGGCCGGATCACCCGGGTACATACCTCAAACGGGTGAAGCCAAAAGCTAGCGTTCTTAAGAATATAATTGGTCGGCCACGAGGGAAGTGAAAATAATTGGTGATCATCACCAAAACCCGGGGTCATTTTCCCAAAGTAACCATCACTTGCATACTACTGGTATTCGGTTATAACGTCTATGGTTAACATGACAACCCGAAGAAAGGAACCCATGTTAGTGAATGTTGCATGGGAAACAAAAAATTTCCTACTCTCACCAAGATCAATCTAGGAGATGACCATCTACGAGAGGAGAGATTGGATCTACATACCCTTGTAGATCACTAAGCGGAAGCGTTAAGAAAAGCGGTTGATGTAGTCGAACGTCTTCGCGATCCAATCACGATCCATCCACGAACTCCCGATCAAGTGCCGAACGGACGGCACCTCCGCGTTCAACACATGTACGGCTTGATGATGCCTTCACCTCCTCGATCTAGTGAGTGATGGTGAAGTAGTAGCTCGAGTTCTCCGGCAGCATGACGGCGTGGTGGCGGTGGTGGTGGAGCAATCTCAGCAGAACTTTGCTAAGCAATCCGAGAGAGAGAGAGAGAGAGGAACTACGAGGGAGAGGAAGGGCAGTGTCGTGGCATGAATGGGTGCAGCTGCCCTCCCTCTCCACCTCTATATATAGGGAGAAGGGAGGAGGGGTGGCGCCCTAGGGTTTCCCCTAGGGTGGGGGCGGCAGCCACCAAGGGGAAGGCGCCCCCTAGGTGCCTTGCCTCCGAAGCAAGGGGGCGGCTACCCTAGGGGGGCGCCCCACCCACCTGGCCGAGTGGGCTAGGGTTTGGGGGGGCGCCCAGCCCATTGTGGGCTGGTGTGCCCTCTTCCCTTGGCCTATGAGGCCCCCCAACACTTGCCGGGGCCCCCCGAAACTCTTTTGGGTCTTCCGGTGATAACCCAGTACCTACCGAAATCCGATTCCCTTCGTCCTATATATCAGTCTTCACCTATGGACCATTCCATAGTTCCTCGTCATGTCCGGGATCTCATCCGGGACTCCGAACAACCTTCGTTCACAAACACAATAACTCAACTATACTTAGATCATCACCAAACGTTAAGTGTGTAGACCCTGCGGGTTCGAGAACTATGCACACATGACCGAGACACCTCTACGGTCAATAACCAATAGCGGGACCTGGATGCCCATATTGGTTCCTACATATTCTACGAAGATCTTCATCGGTCGAACCTCGATGCCAAGGATTTAGCTAATCCCGTGTGCAATTCCCTTTGTCCATCGGTATGTTACTTGCCCGAGATTCGATCGTCAGTATCTCCATACCTAGTTCAATCTCATTACCCGCAAGTATCTTTACTCATTCCGTAATACAAGATCATGTGGCTATCTCTTTAGCCACATTGCTTGCAAGTTCATTGTGATGTTGTATTACCGAGTGGGCCCTGAGATACCTCTTCGTCATACAGAGTGACAAATCCCAGTCTTGATCCATGCCAACTCAACAGACACCCTCAGAGATACCTGTAGAGCATCTATATAGTCACCCAGTTACGTTGCGACGTTTGATACACACAAGGTACTCCTCCGGTGTCAGTGAGTTGCATGATCTCATGGTCATAGGAACAGACACTTGACATGCAGAAAACGATAGCAATAAACTTGATACGATCAAATGCTACGCTTATAGTTTAGGTCTTGTCCATCACATCATTCTCCTAATGATGTGATCCCGTTATCAAATGACAACTCATGTCTATGACTAGGAAACCATAGCCATCTTTGATCAACGAGCTAGTCCAGTAGAGTCTCACTAGGGACATGTTGTTGTCTATGTATCCACACATGCATTTGAGTTTCAGTCAATACAATTATAGCATGGATAATAAATGATTATCATGAACAAGGAAATATAATAATAACCACTTTATTATTGCCTCTAGGGCATATTTCCAACAGTCTCCCACTTGCACTAGAGTCAATAATCTAGTATTACATGGTAATGAATCTAACACCCATAGAGTTCTGGTGTTGATCATGTTTTGCCCGTGGAAGAGGTTTCGTCAACGGATCTGCAACATTCAGATTCGTATGTACTTTGCAAATTTTTATGTCCTCCTCCTTGATCGCATCGTGGATGGAGTTGAAGTGTCGCTTTATGTGTCTGGTCCTCTTGTGAAACCTTGGTTCCTTGGCTAGAGCAATGGCACCAGTGTTGTCACATAACAAAGTCATCGCGTCCAGTGCACTGGGCACAACTCCAAGATCTGTCATGAACTGCTTCATCCAGACACCTTCCTTCACTGCCTCCAAGGCAGCTATGTACTCCGCTTCGCATGTAGAATCAGCTACCATGCTTTGCTTGGAACTACACTAGCTTACCGCTCCCCCATTTAGAATATATACGTATCCGGTTTGAGACTTAGAGTCATCCGGATCAGCGTCAAAGCTTGCATCGACGTAACCCTTTACAACGAGCTCTTGAACACCTCTATAAATGAGAAACATTTCCTTAGTCCTTTTCAGGTACTTAAGGATATTCTTGACTGCCGTCCAGTGTTCCACTCCTAGATCACATTGAAACCTTTCGACCATACTTGTGGCAAGGCTAACATCTGGTCTTGTGCACAACATCACATACATAATAGAGCCTATGGCAGAAGCATAGGGGATGACACTCATCTTCTCTCTATCCTCTGTAGTCGCTGGGCATTGAGTCTTACTCAACTTCACACCTTACAAAACAGGCAAGAACCCCTTCTTGGACTGATCCATTTTGAACTTCTTCAAAATCTTATCAAGGTATGTGCTTTGTGAAAGTCCTATCAAGCGTCTCGATCTATCTCTATAGATCTTGATGCCTAATATGAAAGCAACTTCTCCTAGGTCCTTCATTGAAAAACTCTTGTTCAAATATGCCTTCATGTTTTCCAAAAGTTCTATATTGTTTCCAATCAGCAATATGTCATCCACATATAATATTAGAAACGCAATAGAGCTCCCACTCACTTTCTTGTAAATACAAGCTTCTCCATAAACTTGTATAAACCCAAACACTTTGATCACCTCATCAAAGCGAAGATTCCAACTCTGAGATGCTTGCATCAGTCCATAAATGGATCACTGGAGCTTGCACACTTTGTCAGCATTCTCTGGATCGACAAAACCTTCCGGTTGCAACATATACAACTCTTCCTTAAGTAAACCATTAAGGAATGTTGTTTTGGCATCTATCTGCTAGATTTCATAATCGAAAAATGCAGCTATTGCCAACATGATTCTGACGGACTTAAGCATCGCTACGGGTGAGAAAGTCTCATCGTAGTCAACTCCTTGAACTTGTGAAAAGCCCTTTGCCACAAGTCGAGCTTTATAGATGGTGACATTACCTCTGTGTCCGTCTTCTTCTTGAAGATCCATTTATTCTGAATGGCCTTTCGCCCTTCAGGTAATATTTCCAAAGTCCATACTTTGTTTTCATACATGGATCCCATCTCGGATTTCATGGCCTCTAACCATTTTGTCAGAATCCGGGCCCACCGTCGCTTCTCCATAGCTCGTAGGTTCATCGTTGTCCAACAACATGACCTCTAAGATAGGGTTACCGTACCACTCAGGAGTAGTACGTATCCTTGTCGACCTACGAGGTTTGATAGTAACTTGATCCAAAACTTCATAATCACTATCATTAGCTTCCTCTTCAACTAACATAGGTACCACAGAAACATCTTTCTGTGTTGTGCTACTCTATGGTTGAAGTAAAGGTTCAACAACCTCATCAAGTTCTATCTTCCTCCCACTCAATTCTTTCGAGAGAAACTCTTTCTTGAGAAAGGACTTGTTCTTAGCGACAAACACTTTGCCCTCGGATCTGAGATAGAAGGTATACCCAATCGTCTCCTTTGGGTATCCTATGAAGACGCATTTTGTCCACTTTGGGTTTCTTGCCAAACCACAGTTCATACGGTGTCGTCTCTACGGACTTAGATGGTTCCCTATTTAAAGTGAATGCAGCTGTCTCTAATGCATAACCCCAAAACGAGAGTGACAGATCATTAAGGGACATCATAGAATGCACCATATCCAATAAGGTACGATTACGATGTTCGAACTCACCATTACGCTGTGGTGTTCCAGGCAGCGTCAATTGTGAAACAATTCCACATTGTCTTAAGTGATTGCCAAACTCATAACTCATATACTCTCCCCCTCGATCAGATCGCATGAATTTAATCTTCTTGTTATGATGATTCTCAACTTCACTCTAAAATTGCTTGAACTTTTCAAACGTTTCAGACTTATGCTTCATTAAGTAAATATACCCATATCTACTCAAATCATCGGTGAAGGTGAGAAAATAACGATATCCACCGCGCGCGTCAACACTCATCGGACCGCACACATCAGTATGTATGATTTCCAACAAGTCACTTGCCCATTCCATTGTTCCGGAAAATGGGGTTTTAGTCATCTTGCCCATGAGGCATGGTTCGCATGTGTCATGTGATTCAAAATCAAGTGACTCCAAAAGTCCATCAGCATGGAGTTTCTTCATGCGCTTTACACCAATATAACCTAAGTGGCAGTGCCACAAGAAAGTGGTACTATCATTATCAACTCTACATCTTTTGGCATCAATGTTATGAACATGTGTATCATCACTATCAAGATTCAATAATAATAAACCCCTCACAATGGGTGCATGACCATAAAAGATATTACCCATATAAATAGAACAACCATTATTCTCTGATTTAAATGAGTAACCGTCTCGCATTAAACAAGATCCAGATATAATGGTCATGCTCAACATAGGCACACAATAACAATTATTCAGGTTTATCACTAATCCCGGTGGTCATCGAAGAGAGAGCGTGCCGACGGCGATCACATCAACCTTGGAACCATTTCCCACGCGCATCGTCACTTCGTCCTTTCCAGCCTTTGTCTATTCCGTAGTTCCTGTTTAGAGTTGCAAATATGAGCAACTGCACCGGTATCAAATACCCAGGCACTACAACAAGAGCTGGTAAGGTACACATCAATAACATGTATATCATATATACCTTTGTTGACGTTGGCCCCCTTCTTGTCGGCCAGATACTTGGGGCAATTCCGCTTCCAGTGGCCAGTTCTCTTGCAATAGAAGCACTCAGTTTCAGGCTTGGGTTTCTTCACGGGAGGAGCAACTGCTTTGCCACTCTTCTTGAAGTTTCCCATCTTTCCCTTGCTCTTCTTGAAACTAGTGGTTTTATTGACCATCAACACTTGATGCTCCTTCTGGATGTCTGACCCCACGACTTTCAGCATCGTGAATAGCTCGGAGACTGACATGTTCATCCCTTGCATGTTATAGTTCAACACAAAGCTCTTGTAGCTAGGTGGTAGCGATTGAAGAACTTTATCAGTGACCGCCTCAGGCGGGAGCTCAACTCCCAACTTAACCAGACGGTTGTAATACCCAGACATTCTGAGTATGTGCTCACTGACAGAGCTGTTCTCCTCCATCTTGCATGCATAGAACTTATCGGAGGCCTCACACCTCTCGATCTGGGCATTTTTCTAAAAAATAAACTTCAACTCCTAGAACATCCCATATGCTCCATGACGCTCAAAACGCCTTTGAAGTCCCGGTTTTAAGCCATACAACATGGCACACTGAACTATTGAGTAGTCATCAACATGCAACTGCCAGGCGTTCACAGCGTCCATAGCCGCTGGAGGGGGTGGCGCACCAAGCGGTGCATCAAGGACATAAGACTTTTGGGCAGCCGTGAGGATAATCCTCAGATTACAGGCCCAGTCCACAAAGTTGCTTCCATCATCTTTCAGCTTAGCTTTCTCTAGGAACGCATTGAAATTCAGGGGAGCTACTGCGCGAGCCACTGATCTACAACATAATTTGCAAAGATAACTTAGACTATTGTTCAAGATAATGAGTTCAATTAATCACATTACCTAAGAACTCCCACTCAAATCAACATCCCTCCGGTTGTCCGAGGGTAACATGATCCAAATTCACCAACCCAACTCCGATCATCACGTGAGATGAGGTGGTTTCAATGGTGAACATCTCCATGTTGATCATATCTACTATATGACTCATGTTTGACCTTTCGGTCTCTTGTGTTCCGAGGCCATGTCTGTACATGCTAGGATCGTCAAGTTTAACCCAAGTGTTCCGCATGTGCAAAACTGGCTTGCACCCGTTGTATGCGAACGTAGAGTCTATCACACCCGGTCATTACGTGGCGCTTCGAAACGACTAACTTTCGCAATGGTGCACACTTGGGGAGAACACAATTTTATCTTGAAATTTTAGTGAGGGATCACCTTATAATGCTACCATTGTCCTAAGCAAATTAAGATGCATAAAAGGATTAACATCACATACAAATCATAAGTGAGATGATATGGCCATCATCTTGTGCTTTTGATCTTCATCTTCAAAGTATCAGCATGATCTCCATCGTCACCGGCATGACACCATGATCTCCATCATCATGATCTCCATCTTCGTGTCGCCATCGGGGTTGTCACGCCAACCATGCTTCTACAACTATTGCTACCGCTTAGCGATAAAGTAAAGCATTACATAGCGCTTAATGATTGACACACATGTCATACAATAATTAAATACAACCTATGGCTCCTGCCGGTTGCCGTATTCATCGACATGCAAGTCGTGATAATCTATACAAAACATGATCATCTCATACATCAAATATATCTCATCGTGTCTTTGGCCATATCATATCACAACATACCATGCAAAAACAAGTTAGACGTCATCTACTTTGTTGTTGCATGTTTTACATGGCTGCTATGGGTAACTAGTAAGAACCGTTCTTACCTACGCAAAGCCACAACGGTGATATTCAAGTTGCTATTTAACCTTCTACAAGGACCGCCTTTGTCGAATCCGATTCAACTAAGGTGGGAGAGACAGACACCCGCTAGCATCTTTATGCAATAAGTTGCATGTCAGTCGAGGGAACCGGTCTCATGTACGTGGACATGTAAAGTTGGTTCGGGTCGCTTCATCCCACAATATCGCTGATTCAAAATAAGACTAAGGAAGAAAGCAATCTGAATATCAACGCCCACAAACTCCTTTGTGTTCTACTCATGATGTCATCTACGCATAGACCTAGCTCATGATGCCACTGTTGGGGAACGTTGCATGGGAAACAAAAAAATTCCTACGCTCACCAAGATCAATCTAGGAGATGACCATCTACGAGAGGAGAGATTGGATCTGCATACCCTTGTAGATCACTAAGAGGAAGCATTAAGAAACACGGTTGATGTAGTCGAACATCTTCGTGATCCAATCATGATCCGTCCACGAACTCCCGATCAAGTGCAGAACGAACAGCACCTCCACGTTCAACACACGTACGGCTTGATGACGCCTTCACCTCCTCGATCCTGCGAGTGATGGTGAAGTAGTAGCTTGAGTTCTTCGGCATCACGACGGCGTGGTGGCGGTGGTGGTGGAGCAATCTCAGCAGAGCTTCGCTAAGCAATCTGGGAGAGAGAGGAACTACGAGGGAGAGGAAGGGCAGCACTTTCACATGAATGGGTGCGGCTGCCCTCCCTCTCCACCTCTATATATAGGGGGAGGGAGGAGGGGTGGCGCCCTAGGGTTTCCCTTAGGGTGGGGGCGGCGGCCACCAAGGGGGAGGCGCCCCCTAGGTGCCTTGCCTCCCAAGCAAGGGGGCAGCAGCCCTTGGGGCGCCCCACCCACCTAGCCAAGTGGGATAGGGTTTGGGGTGTCGCCCAACCCCTTGTGGGCTAGTGTTCCCCCTTCCCTTGGCCCATGAGGCCCCGCAACAATTGCCGGGGCCCCCCGAAACACTTTTCGGTCTTTCGGCGATAACCCGGTACCTCCCGGAACACATCCGGAATCTGATTCCCTTCGTCCTATATATCAATCTACAGCTCCGGACCATTCCGGAGTTCCTCTTCATGTCTGGGATCTCATCCGGGACTCCGAATAACCTTCGGTCACTAACACAATAACTCAACTATACTTAGATCATCACCAAACGTTAAGTGTGTGGACCCTGCGGGATCAAGAGCTATGAAGACATGACCGAGACACCTCTATGGTCAATAACCAATAGCGGGACCTGGATGTCCATATTGGCTCCTACATATTCTACGAAGATATTCAGCGGTCAAACCTTGATGCCAAGGATTCAGCTAATCTCGTGTGCAATTCCATTTGTCCATCGGTATGTTACTTGCCCGAGATTCGATCGTCGGTATCTCCATACATAGTTCAATATCTTTACTGGCAAGTCTCTTTACTCGTTCCGTAATACAAGATCCTATGGCTAACTCTTTAGCCACATTGCTTGCCAGCTCATTGTGATGTTGTATTACCGAGTGGGCCCTGAGATACCTCTCCATCATACAGAGTGAAAAATCCCAGTCTTGATCCATACCAACTCAACAGACACCCTCGGAAATACCTGTAGAGCATCTTTATAGCCACCCAGTTATATTGCGACATTTGATACACACAAGGTACTCCTCCGGTGTCAGTGAGTTGCATGATCTCATGGTCATAGGAACAGACACTTGACATGCAGAAATCAATAACAATAAACTTGATACGATCAAATGCTACGCTTATAGTTTGGGTCTTGTCCATCACATCATTCTCCTAATGATGTGATCCCGTTATCAAATGACAACTCATGTCTATGACTAGGAAACCATAGCCATATTTGATCAACGAGCTAGTCCGGTAGAGGCTCACTAGGGACATGTTGTTGTCTATGTATCCACACATGCATTTGAGTTTCCAGTCAATACAATTATAGCATGGATAATAAACGATTATCATGAACAAGGAAATATAATAATAACCAGTTTATTATTGCCTCTAGGGCATATTTCCAACAACCCATGGAGGAACTATTTTCTTCGGAACATGTTTCTTATGTTAAATAGTAATATAACATAACTCCGTGTGCACGTTCTGTCTGTTCACACCAAATGGCCGGATTGCCTGGTTCTCCGAAGTAATTTCCTATTACCTCAGGTCACATAGTACGGAACACTCCCCGGCCAATGGCGGGGGAGGCAGAAGCGATGGCCGATTAAGACAACGTTCACAGCACGGACGGAGAATGTTTGATGTAAAGTACATAGATACATAGAATCAAACACCCTGTTTCTGGTCAAGATTATCTATTATGGTATCCAGGGTGCAGTCTTCTTGAGAGATCTGAGAAGCTGGCATCACTTGGTCATACACCAAATGAGGCGGCACTTCCTGCCCATCCGGCCCTACCGGCCCAACTCGAGCCAAATGCTCTGGGTCGAGTTTGGTAAAGCGGGTCTTCACCATTGCCTATGCCTCCCGCGCTCCTTCTTGACAAGCTGATATCTTCCGTAGCTCGAAGTGATGCCGAGCTCCTTTAAACCGATTAGCCAGCTCGGCCATCCCTTCCAGAGGTGTCTCGTTCAGCTATAGTGCCTTAACCATGCTCTTCATAGCTTTCCGAGCTCGCTCGTGCACAATGGACAAATCCTTTAGCAGGTTTACTCCAAATGAGCTGGCCTCTTCCTCAGGGCGCCCGGTAAGGAGACCTAACAAGAGACATGGGATGTCTCTTTCATTGCAATAATACACATACTTTACGTAATCACAAGTTAAAATTTCACTCACCAACATGCCACCTGTCAATCTCAGGTTCTCCTCGTGGGCTTGTGCTAGTTGAGTTTTTAAACTCTCAATTTCTTCGGCCTGACGTTGGTTTTCCACTTTGAGCTTGTCTTTTCCTCATGACTTCGAGTCAGTACCCGGCGGCCGGCTTCGTGCTGCGATTCGGCGTACCTTTGAGATTCTTTGGCCGTGTCCAGGTCCTTCTGCAATTGACTTATGGACTCTGCTGCTATAAGGCAACCTTTTGTTAGACAAGGTGCCCCAAAAAATTTATGCATGTTAAATCTTTTTACTCACCGTGTGTTTCCCTGGTGAACTTCTTGACCTCCTCCAGTTCGGCCTTCGCAGCTGCCAACTGTGTTCGGTTTAGCTTAAGGTCCTCGGACAATTTTTTGTTTTGTTCCCTCGAGGCCTGCACCATGTCGCAACAATGTGCTGATTCAGACCCTTAACTCGGCTGTCCCGACCAAATTAAGGCTCGGGGGCTACTGGGTTAGGATTTGTGTTTGGTTGTCAAAACCAATCACTTACCTACAGGCTGGTTGACATAAAGTTGGTGGCTCCCTCAAGTCCTTCTCGGGCGGCTCTGAGATATGCGTCCACCAAATTAAGAGCGTTAAACTCCTGTTCGGAAAACGTAGGGTGACGCAGTGACTCCTTCCGTCACCGATGATTTGTCACGCTTTCGACTTCAGAGTTGGTGACCAAGACATCATCAGAATCCCCTGAAAGTTAGCTCGTGGCAGGGACCTCCATGTTGGCGCCAGCTCTAGCTGAAGACCCTGGCCTGGGATTACCCCCTGGTACCTCTTTGACGCCCTCGGACGAAGGCAGCTCTACATATCTCCTGCAGGTCTCAAGCAAGATTTATGAGCGTTGGCAATAGCTGTAACAATGCCGGACTGCAAGTTGAATATATTACCTCTTGGGCATGGGCGCGATTGATGTAGCTCCCGTGGCTGCTGCATGTTTGGAGGCTTTACGGTCATTCGGTGCTGAGGTAGCCGGCACCGCTCTCGCCGGTGTTCGGCGCGTGGTGCGACGGCCCTTGGGAATGGAAGTCTGTCAGCACAGATCACGCACACACACACACTCACGCGAGCACAAGGACACCAGAGTTTTTGCGTTGCGTACACTTGCAACTTTTCTGCTTTCTTCTTCGCTTCTTATTCTATTACAGAAAGGATCGAGGCCACCAACGGCCCAAGCAAAATGCCCACGATGAACCACAGCGATCGTGCCATCCCATGATCTAGTTCGTGCGGGGCGTGGACTAGTTCTAGGAAAAAAACAATCCTAACAAACTTATCTACTCAGCTGAAAAAACAACTGCTTAGCTATTATTTTTGCTAAGACTGAAATGACGAACACACAAGGGTTAAGCCCACAATCACTCCCTAAGCCTTGTGTGCTTTGTCGAGGTCCACCATCCCGATCTTCGTGCGCTGCTCCTAAAGCTTGACTCGCCCGAGTGCCTTGGTGAGCACATCAGCAAGTTGCTCCCCTGACCGGACGAACTCAATCTGGATCTTCCCGTTCTCCACGCACTCCCAGATGAAATGATACCTAATCTCTATATGTTTGCTCCGGTCATGGTAAACAGGGTTCTTACTTAGTGAGATGGCTGATTTGTTGTCGACGTTGAGCACTGTTGCCTTCTGTTCTTCATCCTTGATCTCTCCCAGCAGCCGTGCTAGCCAGATGCCTTGGCAGGCCGCCATAGTGGCGGCCATGTACTCCGACTCGCACGAGGACAGGGCAACCACCATCTGCTTCTGTGACTACCAGCTAACCAAGTTGCTGCCGAGGAAGAGGCGACACTGTGGTGCTCTGACGGTTGTCCACATCTCCACCCAGATCGTTGTCGCTGTAGCCGATCAGAGGTGCGCCGTGGTCATCGCGTGTGTACCGCACTCCCCAGTGCATGATCCTGGCCACATAGCACAGAACATGCTTCACCGCCGTCATGTGCTCGATTGTGGGCTCCTGCATGAACCGTGAAACATACCCGACAGAGAAAGCAAGGTCCGGCCTGGTGTGGACGAGGTAGCGGAGCATGCCCACGATGCTCCTGTACTCGGTGGTGTCCACTGATTGTGCCAAGCTCACCCTACTCAGCTTGAACCGCGGCTCCATGGGCATGTGACAGGGGTTGCACCCCGTCATGTCCGCCCTATCGAGGATCTTGGCAGCGTACGCATCCTGGCCGAGGTCGATGCCGCTGATGTGCTGCCTCACCTTGATCTCGAGGTAGTAGTGGAGCCATCCCAGGTCGCTCATGTCGAAGAGTGCCTGCATCTCCTTCTTGAAGCCACCGATCTCCTCCTCGTCGGAGCCGGTGATGATCAGGTCATCGACGTAAACGCTGACGACCAGGTGTGAGGATGTCGTGCCTCTGGCGTACACGGTGTGTTCACACGGGCATCTGCTGAACCTGAGTGAGCCCAAGCTTGCGTCCAGCTTGGCATTCCACGCGCGAGGGGCCTGTTTCAGCCCGTACAGAGCTTTCCTGAGCTTGAGCACCTTAGTTTCTTCGCCGGCGGCCGTGAATCCCGATGTTTGGACCACGTAAACCTCCTCCTCTAGCTCGCCGTTGAGGAAGGCGGACTTTACGTCCATGTGGTGCACCGTCCAGCTCGCGCGCGTGGCCAAAGCAAGCAGGAGTCGCACGGATTTGAGCCTGGCTACTGGCGCGAACACTTCGTCGTAGTCAACGTCGTGCTTCTGCACGTAGCCCTTTGCCACCAACCTCGCCTTGTGCTTCACCGGTGCACCATGAGCGTCTTTCTTGATCTTATAAACCCACTAGAGGCCGATCGGACGATGGCCAGCAGGCAGGTCCACGAGCTCCCAGGCCCGGTTGGCCTCGATGGAGCTCATCTCCTCCATCATTGCGTGCTGCTAGCACGCCTCATTTTCAGCTTCCTCGAAGGAACTAGGCTCCTCGCCAAGTGCAAGATGCAGCTCGTCGATGAGCTCATCGTCGTCAACTTCGCCGTCGGCGTCGGCAGACTCCTCCAGCCCTGGAGGAGGCACGTTCTGAGCCGCTCTCTCCAGCGTGTCCATGTAGCGAGGGTTGGGGAGGAAGATGCCGTCCTTGCCACGCGTCATCATCGGGTGCACCGGCATGAGCTTGCCGGTCATGCACATGGAGGCTGGCTGATCTGTTGCCGTAGCAGTGATTCTCCCCGTCGCGGCGCCAGAGGCCGCTCCCGGGGTGTTGCCGCCGCCCCCCTCTGGTTCTGCTATTGTAGATGGCGTCCTGGCCGGCGACGCTGATACGGCGGGCGATCACGCAGCGCCTGGCGTCGTGGAGGGGTGCGCCGCAGACGATGGACCGCCGGTGAGTGTGGACATGGGCTCGATTGCAAAGCTCATACCTGCCTGCTCCGCATCATTCTTCTCCCAGTCCCATGCACGTGTCTCATCAAACACGACATCGCGGGAGACATGGATGCATTTGCCCACTGGGTTGAAAAGCCGGTACGCCTTGCTTCCTGGTTCGTACCCAAACATCACCATGGCTTTGCTCCTATCCTCAAGCTTGGAGAGGTGTGGCCGCGTGTCCTTGGCGTGCGCCATGCAGCCGAACACGCGCAGGAAGTCGATGGAGGGCTTCCTGCCATGCCAGGCTTCGAACGACGTCTTGCCCGGCACGCTCCTGGAGTACGTGCGGTTGAGCACAAAGAAGGCCGTCGACACGGCCTCGCCCCAGAACTGCGGAGGCACTCGTGTCCCCTTGAGCATGCACCAGGCCGTTCCGACGACGGTTTGATTGCGCCTCTCTACCACATCATTCTGCTAGGGCGTGTACGGTGCGGTGAGGTGCCTCTGGACGCCAAGATCAGTGAGGTATGCGCTGAACACGCCGGAGTTGAACTCCTCGCCATGGTCAGAGCAGAAAGTGCGCAGCTTGCGCCCTTTCTCGCGCTCTACGTGTGCCTGGAAACGCTGGATCGCCTCGGCTGCTTCGTCCTTGCTGCGGAGCAGGTACAACCACATGAACCTGCTGTGATCATCAACAAGCAGGAGGAAATCGCTTGCCGCTCAGTGTAGGCGGTGAGATAGGGCCGCAGAGGTCGCCATGCACGAGCTCAAGTGGCTCGGTGGCGCAGTAGTTGGCCTGCTGTGGGAAGGACGACCTCTGCTGCTTGCCCACTAGGCAGGCGTCGCAGACCTGCTCAGAGTGGTGGATCAGGGGCATGCCCCGGACCATGTTCTGACGCGCCAGCCTCTCGAGCCCGTCGAAGTGTTGGTGACCGAAGCGCGCATGCCAGCACCACGCTTCCTCGCCGGAGTGCGCGGCGAGGCAGACGGGGTTGGCGAGCTGGAGTCGAGTGATGTAGAGCCTGTTGCGGGAGCGCGGCACTCTGGCTAGGATGCGGTGCTGGCGATCACGCACCGTCATGACACCGGCCTCGACGTGCATGGGGCAGCCGTTCTCGTCAAGCTGCCCGATGGAGACGATGTTGCTCCTAAGCCGCGGGATCCAGTACACGTTGGTGAGTGCACGATGCTCCTCCTCGGCCGCGGCGAACAGGATGGTGCCCTGCCCTTGGATCGCCACGAGCGAGCCATCCCCAAATCTGACCGAGTCGCGGATGCCTTTGTCCAGCTCGGCGAACGCCGCCTCGTCCCCGGTCATGTGGTTCGACGCACCCGTGTCGAGGTACCAGGCCACGTACACATCCTCGGGAGTGCGGCAGAGCTCCACATGTGCGCATGATTCGTTGAGGAAGACGACCTCCTGGCCTGCACCAGCGCACAGCGCGACAGCCGTAGCTGCCAGGGAGGCCTTCTCGATCATCAGCAGGCCAGGGTCGTCATCCTCCCCTGCATGGCCTTGTACAAGGAGGGCCTGCTCCTCCTCGCATTTTTTCTTGCGGCAGTCCCGGACCCAGTGGCCGGTGTTACCGTAGTAGTGACATTTGTCACGATCCGTGTCGCTGCCGCCACCGTTCTTTCCACCACCAACGTTTGTGCCGGCAGGGGACTTGCCTTTTCCGCCGCTGTAAGTGCATCTAGTGCCCCTTAGTGATTTTGGTGTATTGAAGACTTATAGGTTAAGGGACTAATGTGTTTATGAGTGTACACAGGTTCTATAAGTCTATGAGGAGTTTGATATTTACGAAGAAAGTCGACCCCTAAAAATGAATGTCTTCAGTTGAAGACTTTGGTTTTCTTGAAGACTTTGAAAATGAGGAAATTAGTGTGACCTTGAAGACTTGATATTGATGCGAGGATTATGAAGCGTGAAGAATTTTGTTTTCATAGTTTTGTTTTCCCTTTCTTGAGTCATAGGAAACACCATACTGCTAAAGGGGGTCGAGGTAGAACTAAGGAAAAGTTTCCAAGTGATGCTCAGCTCAAATCCTACACCTACCAATCCTTTTGAGTGAAGCCATTGGAAATCTCATACAGTTCAGTCAAGTTCTTCAGTGACAGAGACGAAGTTCTTCTATTCTCTGAGGAATTTGTTCTGACTGAGGAGTTAGGAATTCGCCAGTGCGGATTGCCTACAAGTGAGGAACATGATAGCCCTGAGTAATTTGAGAGCTCAAATTTCCGACCGTTGCTGTGCTATGCGCCAGCTGTCCAAAATATCCTACCCACCTAACGGTCATATCATTGAAGGGCATTTATGTCTTATCATGTCGGGCTGCTCCCCGGCTATAAATAGCCGCCCCCTACAACCACTAGCTGGTTGGCTACTCCGAGAGAAACTGAGACTTGTCATTTAGAGCATCCCATCCTCCGAGGACTTTGAGCGAAAATCATCAAGTGAGGAAAAACCCAAATCCAACACCTAAAACCCAAAGTGATTGAGCATCACTGAAGAAATTGTTCTTGTGTGGAACCAACACTTGTTACCTTTGAGGACTGTGCATCCTCCAGACGGTTAGGCGTCATGGTCTAGAGCATCCAAGAGGAATTGTTGATTGCTGAGTGACCAAGTCTGTGAAGGTTTGGAAGTCACCTGTGAAGACTTACCACGAGTGATTGGGCGAGGTCTGTGTGACCTTAGCTCAAGGAGAATACGGTGAGGACTGTGTGTCCGGGACTGTATGTCCTCAGGTTTAAATACCTAGCCACTCCAACCAGATGTACAACTGTCATAGCAGTTGGAAATGGTCTACCAAATCACTGTCTTCACCAAGCTACTGGTTCTATTTCCTCAACCCTTTCATTTCCTCACATACTTGCTGTGTACTTGATCGTTACTATTTGAAGACTTTGACTGAAGACTTTCTCAATTTCCTCATTCCTATTTCTTCAGTCACTTTGTCTTCAGCCTGCTTATCCTATTTACATGCTACATGTGCTCTGTTTTGTTTCATTTCATCATGATGACTATGCTACTGCTTTGTTATCCATGTACCTGAGTACTTATTCCGCTGCTTGTAGTTCGTTGCTTAGGAAATTCCTCAAGTAGTATTTCCTCAGCGACGAATTCATAAAAATTGCCTATTCACCCCCCTCTAGTCGATATAACGCACTTTCAATTGGTATCAGAGCAAGGTACTCCCTTGTTCTGTGTGATTTTGGTTTAACCACCTGGAGTTTTAGTTATGTCGACTGCAGGCATGATCAAGGTCTCGGCTGGGTGTCCTACCTTTGATGGGACAGACTACCCCTACTGGAAGAATAAGATGTGCATGCATCTTGAGGCAATTGACAACGATCTCTGGTACGTTGTGGAAAATGGCGTTCCCTCTGTCACTCCTTCCGTGAACGCTACTAATGTGAAGAGATTCAAGCAACTCGACTCTCAAGCGAAGAATATCATATGTGGCCATCTAAGCAAAGGACAGTACGGCAGAGTGAGTGCTTTGGAGTCTGCAAAGCTTATCTGGGACAGGCTGTCTAAGGCCAATGAAGGAATCTCAACTCAACGTGATTCTCGAGTTGACGTTCTTCGCAATCTCTTCAACCGCTTCAAAAGACTCAACAATGAGAATATCCAGCAAACCTTTGATTGCCTCACTGACATTTCAAACAAGCTTCAAGCACTGGGTGCCACTGAGATCACCGACCATGAGGTGGTGAAGAAATTGCTGAGGTCACTCGATTCTTCATTCGATACACTGTCACTGATGATTCAAGAACGTGGAGACTACAAGTCACTAGATCCTGCTGATATTCTTGAGAGGCTGAACACTCATGAATTCCAATAAGCTAAAAAGAGAGATCTCTACGGGCCAAGCTATGGAAGATCACGCGCACTGAAGGCCAAGGCAGTTTCCTCATCTGAAGGAGAAGATTCTGATAGCAGCCTTGGTGACCCTGAAGAACTAAGCCAGGAGCTAGCAATGCTCGTGAAGAAATTCCAGAAGTTCTCAAGGCGTGGTCGCTTTGTAAAATCTTCAAAAGGTGGTGACACAAGATCAAATTCCTCATCCCGTGATTACAAGAAGAGGACTTGCCACAAATGCAAGAAACCTGGTCACTACATAACTGATTGTCCTCAGTGGGCAAAGGAATCAAAGAAGAAGAAATACAAGGATGATAGTTCAGATGGCTCAAAGAAGAAGAAGAAATCTTCAAAGTCCTCATCATCAAAATCTTCAAAGTCTTCATCTCACAAGAAGAGCAGTTCCAAGAAGGCTCGGGCATTCATTGGCAAGGAAATGGACTCTGAAGCTGAATCTGAGGAACATGAGGAAGAGGAGGCATCTGAGGAGTCAGACTCTGGTGTGGCGAGCCTAGCCCTCGCTACTGCTTACGTTAGCAAGTCCATCTTCAACACTGAGGAAAATGGCTTCCCCAACACTGCTGATGACGGCAACGATGACTATGCTACCACCTATTGCTTCATGGCAAAAGGTGCCAAGGTATTCAAATATCCCTCCTCTGAATCAAGTGAGGATGAATCTGATGATAACCTCAAACCCAGCTATTCCAAACTTGCTAATATTGCTGTTAAACAACAAAAGGTGTTGGAAAAGGTTCAAAATATGCTAGACAAAAGCGATGATCTGTTAGGTGAGGAAATGGATCGAACTCAAACACTGACTGATAATCTTCAGCAACTACAGTCTAAGTTTGACAACCTTCAAAGTCGTCATGAAACTCTCTTAGCCGATCATGAGAAGCTTTCTTATGAATTTCTTCAAAGAAAGCAAGATCTTGAGAAGCTAAGGGTGAGTCATGAAGATCTTCAGAAGGAAAATGATTCATTGCTTGCTCAATAGATCAGTTCTGCTCAGGAAGAATTTATTCCACCATGTTTGAAATGCATTGAACGTGAAACTGCTAATTCTTCACCTGAAAGTTCAAATGCTTCTATTGCTGCAAATTCTTCAACTACCTCTGTGGTCACAAATTCCTCATCTGAGGATACCACTAGTATCACTGACGAAAATGCAGGGTTGAAGGAATTGTATGTGACAGGCATGTACAAAAGCCTCAAAGGGCATCAGACTCTTTGTGATGTGCTCAAAAAGCAGATCTTGAACAGGAACCCTAGGAAAGAGGGTATTGCCTTTGAGAGGAAACTCAATGCTGATGGAACCTATTGGAAACCTAAGCAGTATCCCAAAACCTCATGGGTTGCTGTGAAGGGACCTCCCGTAGATCTATCCACTTTATCTGGCTTTACTTGTGAATCCTCATATTCATCTGATGAGTCATTTGACTCCAACTATAAACTGTTCAAAAATCAGAATGGTGAAGTATTTGCTAGATATGTTGGAACTAACTGCAGGAATGGTCCCCCTATGAAGAAAATCTGGGCTCCCAAAAGGTGCCTTGAAAGTCTTCAGGTGAATGTGCTCATGAACCACCTGTGAAGAATAGGAACCCCAGATCAAATTCTTCATATGGACCGAAGTCTTCATATGGATCCAAGTCCTCTTATGGATCAAATTCCTCACGTGGATCCAAGTCCTCATTTGATCATCATCATGCTAACGCTTCTGTTTCGCAGGGAAAATCTAAGAGCTCTGATTATGTGCATTATTCTTCAAATCATTATGTTCATAAGTCCTCGAAGAATTTCTCTGCTTACTCATATGCCTATACTAATCCCTCTCCTGTGAAATGAAGCGCTTTGGCTTCAATGCCACCTTTCTCTTATGGAGCTCACAGAATGATGAACTCTTTGCCACCCCTCCAGATGTGGGTGGTGAATAAAAAGAACTAACCTCTTATGCAGGGTCAGGTCTCCAGACGAACTAAATCGTCAGAAGAATTTTCTGGAGACCTGAAATGCTTGAAAGGACGCAAGCTAATCATGAAGAAATGATTCATTCATTTCTCATGTCCTCATACTGCTATATATACATATGTTGCGTTAATTGATGAATTTCTGTCTGATGAAATTGATGTCATATTCTTCACTCTGAAGATATGTGTTCGTAAGATGCACTAATTCATCTACAGGATGATTTACCCAAAGCTACTGAGTGGGTCCTCGACAGTGGATGTACTAATCACATGACCGGTGACAAGAGCTTACTGATGAAAACTCCTTTATCTCCATCACATTTGAAGCATATCACCTACGTAGACAAAGGCAAAAGCAAGGTATTGGGTCTAGGTAGGGTTGCAATCTCAAAGGATTAACACATGGACAAAGTCATGCTTGTTGAGTCCCTCGGATTCAACCTCATGTCTGTCTCAATGCTTTGTGATCTTGATATGGTTGTTGTCTTTGGCAAATATCGCTGCTTAGTGCTCATGGAATCTGACAATTCCAAAGTCTTTGAAGGCTTTAGGAGAGGAGACTTGTATATTGTTGATTTCTCTGCAGGACCACAGCCTGCCACTTGTCTACTTGCAAAAGCATCAGAAGGCTGGCTATGGCATCGACGACTAGGTCATGCTGGCATGAGGAACTTACACACGCTCATGAAGAAAAAGCACGTCATTGGCATTGAGGGTGTCAAATTCCTCAAAGATCATCTTTATGGGGCTTGTGAGGCTGGAAAAATGACCAGAGCCAAGCACCCCTCGAAGACTATCATGACTACCTCTCATCCTTTTGAATTGCTTCATATGGATCTTTTTGGCCCTACTCATTATGCCACACTAACAAATGCAGCATCTCTATATGGCTTTGTTATTGTTGATGATTATTCTCGTTACACA
The DNA here is from genome assembly GCA_011799875.1 of Thinopyrum elongatum. NCBI lineage: Eukaryota > Viridiplantae > Streptophyta > Magnoliopsida > Poales > Poaceae > Thinopyrum > Thinopyrum elongatum. The sequence goes on along the minus strand of CM022302.1, from coordinate 282,000,885 downwards.
TGGGTGCATGTCATTACTTACAAAACTGAAGTGCAGGAAGTCTTCAGACGATTTTCCTCAAGGGCTTCGACAAATTTCGGTGTGAAGATCAAGCATATTCGGAGTGACAATGGGACCGAGTTCAAGAATACTGGTCTTGATGACTATCTTGATGAACTTGGTATTACTCATGAGTTATCTGCCCCATACACTCCTCAGCAGAATGGCATTGTGGAGCGCAAGAACAGGACTCTTGTTGAGATGGCTCGCACCATGCTTGACGAATACAAGACACCTCGTCGCTTCTGGCCTGAGGCAATTGATACTACATGCCACATCATCAACAGGGTATATCTTCACAAATTCTTCAAGAAGACCTCATATGAACTCCTCACTGACAAGAAACCCAATGTGAGTTATTTCAAAGTCTTCGGTGCTAAATGTTGGATTAGAGATCCCCATCGCAATTCTAAATTTGCACCGAAAGCACATGAAGGTTTTATGCTTGGTTATGGAAAGGACTCGCACACCTACAGAGTCTTCAATACCTATCACAACAAGGTTGTTGAAACTGTAGATGTGCGGTTCGATGAAACTAATGGCTCACAAAGAGAGCACCTACCTCCTGTGCTAGATGAAATGTCTCCTGAGGAATCCATCAAGCTAAAGGCTACTGAGGATGTCATAACTACTGAAGAATCTGCTGAAGAAGTCATTCCAGATTGTGAAGAAAATCATGCTGGTGCATCTGAAGAAAATGGCTCTGAAGAAAATGTTGAGCCAAGTCAAAGTCGTCAACCTGCTCATCCTCGCGTTGCAAATGAAGTACAGATTGAGAGAATCATCAACGACATCAACGCACCAGGTCCTCTCACTCGCTCAAAAGCTTCACATTTGTCTAACTTTTGTGGGCATTTTGCTTTCGTCTCTATCATAGAGCCCACCAAAGTAAATGAGGCATTTTTGGAGCCTGAATGGATTCAAGCGATGCAAGAGGAATTACACCAATTCGAGCTGAACAAGGTGTGGGAGCTTGTCAAGCGACCAGACCCACGCAAGCACAATATCATCGGCACCAAATGGATCTACCGCAACAAACAAGATGAAAATGGCCTAGTGGTGAGGAACAAGACTCGTCTTGTAGCTCAAGGCTACACACAGGTTGAAGGAATTGATTTTGATGAAACTTTTGCACCTGTTGCTAGACTTGAGGCTATTCGCATATTGCTTGCCTATGCTAACCATCATAATATCATCTTATATCAAATGGATGCGAAAAGTGCATTCCTCAATGGTAAGTTTGAGGAAGAAGTATGTGTTGCTCAACCCCTAGGTTTTGAAGATCCTAAGCAACCTGATCAAGTCTTCAGACTCAATAAGGCCCTCTATAGCCTCAAGCACGCCCCTCGGGCGTGGTATGATACTCTGAAGGAATTCCTCATGAAGAAAGGCTTCAAACCCGGTTCACTCGACCCAACTCTTTTCACCAAAACATATGATGATGAATTATTCGTGTGCCAAATATATGTTGATGATATTATTTTTGGCTGTACTAACCAACGTTACAGTGACGAATTTGCTTATATGATGAGTGAGGAATATCAAATGTCCATGATGGGAGAAATGAAATTCTTCTTAGGCCTTCAAATTTGTCAACAACGCAATGGCATCTTCATTTCTCAAGAGAAATACCTCAAAGGACGTTCTGAGGAAATTCGGTATGCAAGATTGCAAAGGCGTCAAAATCCCTATGCCCACAAATGGCCATCTATGCACTGATGAAAATGGTATAGACTTTGATCAAAAGGTATACCGCTCCATGATTGGCTCTTTACTGTATCTATGTGCATCTAGGCCAGATATTATGCTTAGTGTTTGCATGTGTGCCTGTTTTCAAGCTACACCGAAGGAATCACACCATAAGGCTGTGAAACATATTCTTCGATATCTAGCTCACACTCCAACACTTGGATTATGGTATCCCAAGGGCTCGGCTTTTGATCTCATTGGATATTCTGACTCTGACTATGCTGGTGATCATGTGGATCACAAGTCAACATCAGGCACATGCCATTTCCTCGGACGATCTTTAGTATGTTGGTCCTCGAAGAAGCAGAACTGCGTATCACTCTCTACTGCTGAAGCTGAGTATATTACTGCTGGTTCTTACTGTGCGCAATTGCTGTGGATGAAGCAAACCCTTAAGGACTATGGCATCAATATGAAGAATGTGCCACTCTACTGTGACAACGAGAGTGCCATCAAGATCGCTCATAACCCAGTTCAGCACTCAAAGACAAAGCACATCCAGATTCGCCATCATTTTCTTCGAGATCATGTGTTGAAGGGCGACATCTCTATTGATCACGTGAAGACTGAAGAACAGCTAGCGGATATCTTCACCAAGCCCTTAGATGAGAAGAGATTTAGCAAGTTGCGGTGTGAGCTAAATATCTTAGAATCTTCTAATGTTCTTTGAAAAGGACACACATCCTAACACATATGCAAAATTGATGACTTAGATGTGCAACACACGAAGAACGTTTTTCTTCAATCAATGAAGACTAACCCTCTAAGTGTGAAGAAATTAACAAAGAATTTGATTCTCAGAGCCCTATGACAATTGTACGCGGCGTCTGAAATCATCATTTTTATACGGTGGGTCACGCCACCACAAAAGTTGAAAATCTTCAAAATTGAGTTTTTCTTCATTTTGCAAATTCTTCAATTTTCAAATTCTTCAACTTTCAAATTCTTCAACTTGCAAAGTCTTCAAAAAAATTTGACTGATGTTCTTCATTGACTATATATATATAATTGAGTTTTTCATGTCCTCAACAGCATTCACTTATTGCTAATTCTTCAAGTTGATTTTCTTCTAAGTGAATGTGATCGGACCCGTTCCCCCTCTATGCTAAACTCAACCCAGTCTGTTCACAAATTCTTCATGTGCGTTCTATTTGAAACCGGTTCAAAGTCTTCACTGTGTTCTTGACATCTGAAGAATTTGTGAACGAAACATTAAAATTTTCATATCTGAATTTTCGGCTTTTGCCGCTCAAACCGTTCCGCATCCCGCGATAGGATTAAACTACTCACCCACGATCTACCACGATCTCCATCTCTCTGTACGTGGGTGACACATGTCGTTAGAAGAGTAAGGGTCAGGGGCATGTTCATCCAAAAATTTCGGACCGACAGTTTTTCACCGTGGCTATAAATACCCCCTCCCTTCCTCTGTCCTCATTTACTCCACTCGACCACCAACTCGCTCGAGCTCTCTGACCTAGCACCGCCGCTACTCTCCATCGTCGCCGGTGAGGAAGAGCTTCACTGCCTCGACCTCATCGCCGTCGTACTCGCGCCATCCGCGGAAATCTTCACTCCGCCGCCGCCGTAGCTGTCTCTCACCGCCAAGTTAGGGTGTGGGAGATCTGAACGGACGAACTTCTCCACTTCCACTTCCAGTTCATCGTGTTCTTCGTCCATGGTAAATAAAATCTGATTTTACTGCCCTACTTTGATTCTGATGATTTCACAAAATCTTCAAAAGGTGTTTATTCTTCAACTTCCCATTCCATAAACTCTCGAATGCTTATGTATCTTGATTTGTTTCTCTAAGCTATGTTTTTCTTCAAGATTCCTCAATTGTGTGGATTTTCTAATCTATACAACTCTGGAACCTAAGTCAAGAACGCTTAGTGAAATTCCTCAAGACTCCCCTGGTCAAATTCCTCAAACTTGATTTCTTTTGAAAAATTTCTGAGAACGCATATGACCTCTCCAAATTCTTCGCACCTATACTCTGTTCACAGGTACAAAATGTCTGCTGCTGAATCACTAGGTTCTCATCAACTTAACTCATTTGCAGCGTTCCTCGAAGATAAGTTGCACACTTCCTCAGAAACATCAATTGTTCAAAATCCTCAAGTGAAGAAAATGGCTGATGGTAAAAGACCTCAGAAGGGAGGAAAGAGGCCTAAAACAAACACTGCTTTTGAGATCCCTGAAGACATATATGATGAATATTGCACTCCTGATGAAGCAACTCATGGCAAAGAGACCAAGACTCAGCGCAAAGTGCGCATACAGATAATTGAGAGAAGATGGGCTAAGGAATGGAGGGAATATCGTTATGTTACTCCCAAGTACATGAAGAAATTCGCCGTTAACCCTCCATGTCCAAGACCTCCATTGGCTCCAGGCCAAGAAGCTGATCCCTCAAGTATCAGGCGCGGTGAGGAATTTCCCAAGGAATGGGCTAAGTGCCAAGCCAAGTTGGCTAAAGTAGCAAAGGAAGCAGTGAAGAAATTCAATGAAGACTCTGCTGCTGCTGCTGCTGAGGCCTCTGCTAGCAAGCCTAAGAAGGCTTTGCCGAAGAAATCTGCTGTGAAGCCGAGTTCCTCAACTGCTATGCCCTCACGGCCAATTGCAAAGCCCTCACTGCCAATTCCTCAGGCAACCACATCAAGGGCAGCTCCAATTCCCCCAGCTGCCACAAAGTCTTCAACTTCAGCTGCAAAGTCCTCTGCACCTGTGCATCTTGCCACGTGCCAACGGACTAAAGGAATCTCTATTGCCTCAGGAGCATCTGCAAGTTCCTCAGCTCCGCCACAATCTTCAACTGGTCCAATCTTGCTGAAGAAAAAGGCCACTGCTGGACCCTCACAAGAAGCATGTTGCCTTCCAAGTTCCGTCTGATGATGATGATGCTGATGATGAAGAACTTGTTGAGATCATCAAAGACAGGCAAGAAAAGGCTGCTAGAGCCAAAGGCAGTGTTGTGCCACTCATGCTGGATCCTAAAAGGATCCTTGATTTCATCGATCTATGGCACAAGGATCCAAATACTCCTTTGCCTGAATTGAACCTCACTCCTGGCCAGAGCCACATGTTGACAGCCTTCATAGCCGAAGAAAAATGGAAATTTGAGAAGGCCAGGCAAGTCAAGAAAGCTCAATACAAGAAGGAGCGCTTTTTGAAGAAGAATGTTGTGAAGATGACTCCTGACAAACTTGTGAATCTGCAAAAGGAGATCAAAGCTCTCAGCGATGAATTTGACGCATATCGTGCAGATTGGCTAGGTGCCAAAGTCAGATTTGTCAGAATGGCCAAGGGGTTCAACCCGAATGTTGCAGCTCCATCGCAACAACAAATTCCTTAGGCTGATGCATCTGCTTAGCCTACTGAAGAGAATGCTAGCACAGCTGATGAAAATCAGTCTGTTGAAGAAACTGAAAGTACCAGGGCTGCTGAAGAAATTCCAGTTCCTGAAGTAAATGCCAGGGCAACCACCTATGTTGCGCCTGAAGAATCTGATCAAGCTAGGGCAACTGCATCAGTTGTGCCTGAAGAAACTGCACCACTTTCATCTGCTCCTCCTGCAAAGTCATCACAGATGAAAGATATCCACCTTCCTTCTGCATCAGAAGCGAAGAAGACCAAAGCTGCAGAAAAGGCAGCTGTGAAGAAAAGGAAAGCATCAGAAACTGCAGAGTCTTCAGCTCCCAAGAAAGTGAAGACTTTGCAAAGCTCGTACACCAACCCCATTGATGGTGTTCCTATCTCAAGCATGCCATCAAAGGAAATTGTTCCCTTTGGTGAGGAATATGTCATTCTAGATGACAGTGATGAAGCGAATCCTTCTGCTGCTACTTCAGAGCAGTTGGATGAAGAAATTGAAGTGAATGATATCCCTTTAACCCCACTGGTATCATCGCCCGTGCCTCAGTTCACAGCTGAAGAGGCAGGCGTTGAAGAAATTGATGAAGAAGATGAGGATGTGGACATTGGGTCTACTACACCAGTTCTCAATGATGATTATTGGGAAAGACATCATCAAAATTCTCCATTGACCACTCCTCTGCAACAAATTACTCAGTCCCCTGTGCAGACTGAAGAAATTCATACGGGCTCTGAAGGACATCAATCTTCACTTCATTCTATTCCAGAAGAAGTTCCAGCTACTAATGCTGAAGAAATGGAGACCAAGACTGCTGCTGATGAAATTGCTATGGAAATTCCTCAGTCTATGGCTCCAGAGGTTGTGCACCAAGTGGCTGTGAAGACCTCAACTGTTAATCTTCAGCCCAAGCCACAAAATCCTCATACCAAGAAGCAAAAATTCAACGCTGATGATTTCTTTGCTGAGCATCATTTCTTCACGGATTACAATCCCTATGACTCTACAAGACTGCGACGCAAGCGCTTCTGGACAGCAAGTCAAATGAACTATTACTCTTCCCTCCTGTTTGGTAAGAACAAGGTATTTGACCACGAGCAAATTCCTCATGTGGATATGGAGTCGCTTCCTTGCTTCCATCCAGTCCTCAGTGTTCTTCATGACGCTGGGCTGCTTAACTTCTGCACTGACATCTGCGACTAGAATGAAGAACTCATTCTTCAATTCTATGCCACACTGCATATCACTGGAAATGTTGAAGATGTGAATTCATGGGTGCTAGACTGGATGACCGAAAATACACATTACAAAGCTCCGGCCTCTGAATTGCTTCACGTCGTCCCAGTCAGTCCTCCCACTGAAGGTGCTAGGCTCATCTATGAGGAACCTGAACTCTCAAATCATCTGATGCAAGTGCTGATGAAGCCTTTGAAGGCTGGCCAAGCTCCAAGGACCACCTTCTTGTGAAGGAATTGCTATATGTGCCAAGGACGATTTATCGCATATTGACCAAAACCCTCAGTCCAATCAAGGGCCACAACTCTGATGAAGAAGAGGTTGTTGGCATCATGAAGAATCTGTTGTTCAACATGATACATGGCATTCCCATTAACTACCATGATTTCTTCATGAGGACTTTGGCCAATGTTGCTCTGTCACCTTTTGAGTTGAAGCCTTACGCTCCCTGGATCATGAAATTCATCAGATCAAGGTCTAAAACTCATTATCAGGCTGACTTTTAGAATCATCTCAGCTATTTGCCACCTATTGAAGTCCTCAAGTGGACTATTTCCTCAGCTGATGAGAAGGGCAAGGCTGCTATTATAGATGATGGCGCTCGTCCATTGGATGGACAGTTTTGCAAAGTTGCATCCTATTCCACCAATGATGACTCTGCAACACAAGATTCTGCCGCCAAAGCTTCAAAGCAAAATCCTCAAGCAACAGCTCCGCGTGTAATGACTGATCGTGAACTTCTCCTCAGTCTTCATCAGAAAGTTGATCGAAATCACAAGTGGGTCAAGCGTCAATTTGGTGCAATTCTTCAGAACATGACAGTCACTCAAAACACTGTGAAGAAGAATCACTACTACTTGCATGAATTCTTTGACCGCACTTGGGCTATTCTGTCGAATCTTTACAGTGTTGAAGATCTCAAGGAGATGGGCTTCCAACAGGACTTTGACTGGTCTCAGCCACCTTCGAAGAAATTCAAGAAGGTCAAAGTTCCTCAGCTTGTTGCCAGTTCACATTCTTCATCGCGCGAGATGGATGAAGCTGAAGATTTGAACGACACTGCGGCAGGCCCTACTTCAACGGACGACCCCAACAACGCTGGCGCTCCTCCATCGACATCATGGTGATATTTTTCAGGGGCGTTAGTCCTCATTGTTCGTCCCTTTTGGTCATTCGATGACAAAGGGGGAGAAATTGGAGTTAGTCTTCAAGCGGGTCTTATATATGGGCTATTTTTTTCTGTTAAGTTACAACTCTTGCTCTTCTGAGGTGTTTGATCTGATGAGTTGTAAACTTAAGTCCTATGGTGGTCTGATACTTTTGAACTGCTTTCTGCATGCTTATTTCCTCAAGTACCTTAATGCACGCATGCTGAATTTCGTCAGACACCATATTTCATCATGCATTTCAAATTCTTCATATCATATGTTAAATGTGTGTATGAATTACAAGATATAGGGGGAGATCTCCATGATATTACTCTACAATGTGCATTTGCAATCCAAAGCAAAACCCTCAATATGCACATCTTCAGGGGGAGTTCCTCTATATCTTGCAATCAAATTCCTCAATATCAGTATTTACACTTCATATGTTTTATCCCCGTTGAAAACTTAACCTATTTGTCATCAATCACCAAAAAGGGGGAGATTGTAAGTGCATCTAGTGCCCCTTAGTGATTTTGGTGTATTGAAGACTTATAGGTTAAGGGACTAATGTGTTTGTGAGTGTACACAGGTTCTATAAGTCTATGAGGAGTTTGATATTTACGAAGAAAGTCGACCCCTAAAAATGAATGTCTTCAGTTGAAGACTTTGGTTTTCTTGAAGACTTTGAAAATGAGGAAATTGGTGTGACCTTGAAGACTTGATATTGATGCGAGGATTATGAAGCGTGAAGACTTTTGTTTTCATAGTTTTGTTTTCCCTTTCTTGAGTCATAGGAAACACCGTATTGTTAAAGGGGGTCGAGGTAAAACTAAGGAAAAGTTTCCAAGTGATGCTCAACTCAAATCATACACCTACCAATCCTTTCGAGTGAAGCCATTGGAAATCTCATACAGTTCAGTCAAGTTCTTCAGTGACAGAGACGAAGTTCTTCTGTTCTCTGAGGAATTTGTTCTGACTGAGGAGTTAGGAATTCGCCAGTGCGGATTTCCTACAAGTGAGGAAAATGATAGCCCTGAGGAATTTGAGAGCTCAAATTTCCGACCGTTGCTGTGCTATGCGCCAGCTGTCCAAAATATCCTACCCACCTAACGGTCATATCATTGAAGGGCATTTATGTCTTATCATGTCGGGCTGCTCCCCGGCTATAAATAGCCGCCCCCTACAACCACTAGCTGGTTGGCTGCTCCGAGAGAAACTGACAGTTGTCATTTAGAGCATCCCATCCTCCGAGGACTTTGAGCGAAAATCATCAAGTGAGGAAAAACCCTAAACCAACACCTAAAACCCAAAGTGATTGAGCATCACTGAAGAAATTGTTCCTGTGTGGAACCGACGCTTGTTACCTTTGAGGATTGTGCATCCTCCAGACGGTTATGCGTCATGGTCTAGAGCATCCAAGAGGAATTGTGGATTGCCAAGTGACCAAGTCTGTGAAGGTTTGGAAGTCACCTGTGAAGACTTACCACGAGTGATTGGGCGAGGTCTATGTGACCTTAGCTCAAGGAGAATACGGTGAGGACTGTGTGTCCTCAGGTTTAAATACCTAGCCGCTCCAACCAGACGTACAACTGTCACAGCAGTTAGAACTGGTCTACCAAATCACTGTCTTCACCAAGCTACTGGTTCTATTTCCTCAACCCTTTCATTTCCTCGCATACTTGCTGTGTACTTGATCGTTACTGTTTGAAGACTTTGACTGAAGACTTTCTCAATTTCCTCATTCCTATTTCTTCAGTCACTTTGTCTTCAGCCTGCTTATCCTGTTTACACGCTACCTATGCTCTATTTTGTTTTATTTCATCATGATGACTATGCTACTGCTTTGTTATCCATGTACCTGAGTACTTATTCCGCTGCTTGTAGTTCGTTGCTTAGGAAATTCCTCATGTAGTATTTCCTCAGCGACGAATTCATAAAAATCACCAATTCACCCCCCCTCTAGTCGATATAACGCACTTTCAGCCGCGGCGACCGCGGCCACGCCCTCGCCCGCGCCCCTGTGCGCCTGACGAGTTGCTGCCGTCGGTGTCGTTATTGGCCACGTGCTTCTCGTGCGCGCGCCAGTCCTCCAGGGTCATCAGGAGGCGCGCTCCGTCTCCCCCCTGCCGTCCTAGTCTAGGCATTCCTCCGCCACCTTGAGCCGTCCAGTGAGCTCCTCCACCGTCAGAGTGTCGAGATCGACCAACGTCTCGATGGAGAGTGCCACCTGAGCGTATTTGCAGGGCACAACACGAAGGAACTTACGTACCACACGCCCGTCCCCGACGGGATCACCATGGATGGAGAGGTTGTTGACGAGCCCAGTGAGCCTCATCGCAAAGTCATCGACGTTCTCGCCGGGCTTGAAACGGATGTCCTCGAACTCCCGACGAAGACCCTGGGCCTTGGCCTCGTGCACGACAGCCGAGCCCATCCGCATGGTCTTGACGGCGTCCCAGGCCTGCTTTGCCGTCTCCTTCCTTGAGAGGACCGCGAGCATCTCCGGTGGCACCGCCCGGAGGACGGCCTCCAGAGCGGTACGGTCGTCGTGGTAGTCGGCGTCTCCTGTGTTCACGGCGTCCCACAGCCCACAAGTCTGCAGGATGGCTCTCATGAGGAGCGACCAGTCGCCGTAGTTGCTCCGGGACAGCATTGGGAACACCATCAGCAGGGCCACCTCGCGTCTCTGCACCACCGGCGGGGCGACCTCACGCCCGCGGACGGTGCGGCTGTTCCTAGCCCTGGGAGACCGCGATAGTGTGCGTCCACGCCTTGGCGACGGCGTCCGGGACCCGTCGTCGTAGGCCTTTCGCGACCCGTCGCCGGAGCCCTTTCGAGGCTCCTTGCTTCCCACCATGATCGCCGGATCATACAAACGGCTCTGATGCCAATTGTCAGCACAGATCACGCACACACACACACTCACGCGAGCACAAGGACACCAGAGTTTTTGCGTTGCATACACTTGCAACTTTTCTGCTTTCTTCTTCGCTTCTTATTCTGTTACAGAAAGGATCGAGGCCACCAACGGCCCGAGCAAAACACCCACGACGAACCACAGCGATCGCGCCATCCCATGATCCAGTTCATGCGGGGCGTGGACTAGTTCTAGGAAAAAAACAATCCTAACAAACTTATCTACTCAGCTATTATTTCTGCTAAGACTGAAATGACGAACACACAAGGGTTAAGCCCACAAAGTCAGCATACTCGGAACGACGAGAGGCGAATGCCCTTTTTGGGTAGAGGCCTTTTTTCACTTACAGCAGAGGAGGGGAGTGTCCCAGGGTGATCAGCCAAAGGTGCCACTTTCGAGCCATCAAGACTCTCCTGGTAAAGAAATCCTATCTTCGAAATCGATCAATGTTTCTGGATCGTCATGAAATCCCGGGTCATCGTCGCGAGAATAACTCTCCGATTAAGGAGGAGGGCAGTTGACTGTCTCGATCCAGCGCCTCCATTTCTGTTTAGAAAGTTAGAAGATCTGATTAGACAAAAATGGAAATAACATTTGAACTACACACTTTTGGCGAACTTACCCATTCAATGGGATTATAGCTCGAATAACCGTCCTTGGACTTTAGGCGGGCAAACTCTTCCTCCTCTCCTTTAAAGAGATCGTCCAGTATGGCTGCCATTGCTTTCTGGTTGGCAGGCCCCTGCCGTTTGTAGCGGGTCGCGTCATTCGTACCGTTGTAGCACCATAAAGGGTGCATCCTTTGCTGGAGTGGTTGGACGCATCGAGTAATAACAATGGTCATCATGTCAATGATGGTTAACCCGCTTTGAGCTAACCACCGTACTTGAGCAGCCAGACGCTTTACTTCGGCACTTTCCTTCTGGGGAGGGCTTTTTGGTCGCCAGTTGAACCGCTTCTTTGGAGGAGCGAGCGAGTGCTCGGGCAAACCCCTTCAAACTGGATCGAATAGGGGGACGTCCTCGATATAAAACTACTCTGAAGTCCACTCCTCGGAATCCTTCTTTCGGGTCCCAACAGGGCACCCCGTCCCGATAATACGCCATCCTCGGCTCCGCGGACCTCAAAGATCGTCCCTCCCCGGGTGTGAGGGACAAGGCAAAAGTATTTTCTCCATAATTCGAAATGGGCCTCGCAGCCCAGAAACATCTCGCAAAGGGCGACGTAGCCCGAGATATGCAAAATAGATCCAGGGGTAAGATGATGGAGCTGGATCCCATAAAACTCCAGTAAACCCCTCAGGAAGGGGTGAATGGGAAAGCCCAAGCCTCGTAAGAGGAAGGGCACGAAGCATACCCTCTCTTCCTTGCGAGGGGCAGGGAAGTTCTCCGCGAAAGCTTCTCCATTCGCGGACGTCACTCCAGGGCGGGTGGATGCAAGATCCGAAGCAGGAAGATACCCTTGCGTCTCGAGGTTGCTTAGCTTGAGGCGGGAGACTGAACAGCCAGCCCTGTCGCCTGGGAGGGGGCCATGGGGGCGTGAGTAAGAGCCTGGGGCGCTCGCCATTCTTTCCAGAATTCCTCTGGTCTTTGGCCTCGCGATGTTTTGGGGATGGTATGTTACCCGTCACGCCCCTGGCCTATTTATAAGCGTTTTTTCTCTGGTCAGTGAAGGGCATTTTTGTAAAAGACTATTGGACCGCCTGCCTCCCGCTGACGCGCGGGAGTCGAGGGGTGTTATTAACCCTAAGAAGGAAAGTTAATATTGTGGGCTCCGTGACCCTTCAACAAATTAGGAAGTCGTCGGTGGCCGAACTAATGTCGGCTGAACATAGAAGGGGAGAAGAACTCGCCCCGCAAGCCGAAGACTTTGGGCACATGGGCTGCTAGGGATCATGAACCCCGACCTTGGAGGCTAGTTCGGGGGCTACTGAGGGTGTCCGGGACTATGGGGTCCTCGGGCTGTCGGTCTAACCCTATGGACCAGACAGGTAGGCCGCTCTACAACTATTGTTGGAAGGCCGAGCTATAAGGCGACCCCGTGTTCAAGAAGGAAATCTCCGAAGCCTTGGTGTGTCCTCCAAGTCAAGATGGGCGTATCGACATGTTTATTCTCTGATGGCAACCGACTATGTGTAACCCTAGGTACCCCTGGTGTCTATATAAACCAGAGGGTTTAGTCTGCAGAGGCTAGAAGAACCACCATCCTACTCATCTAGGGTTTAGTTCATCCGATCTCGAGGTAGATCAACTCTGTAACCATCATATACACGTCAATATAATCAAGCAGGACGTAGGATTTACCTCCTCGAGAGGGCCCGAACCTGGGTAAATATTGTCCCTGTGTTTCCTGGTTCCCATTGATCCAAGACCCACATCTCGGGACCCCCTATCCGAGATCCGCCGGGTTTGACACCGACAGCGGTCGCGACCGCAGTCGTGGAGGTGGCTGGACCGACGGCGGTGGTCACGGCGGCCAGTCACAGCAACCCTGGCTGGGGTACTTTGCCCCCTAGAATGCGCCATTTCCTCCACCCACTCGCGCCCCATGGGTGCCACCAAACTCCGTCGGAGTGCTTGGCCCTCGATCCGGCGTGCAGACTCAAGCCTACACCGTCATGTACTCGGGGATGATGCCACCTACGTCGGCCTACTCCACCCCGCCGTACTCTTGGGGTCAACCATCTCTACTTCATGCCTCCCTCAGCCCCGCCCCGCCGCAGCAGCCTCCATCCGAGCGGTACATGGACACAGGAGCGGCATCTCACGTCACCGGGCAGTAGGGTAACTTAACCTTGTCTCTTTCCTCGTTAAGGCATTCAAATCGACATATTATTGTTGGCAATGGGTCTAAAGTTCCTATAGTTGCAAGTGGCTCACCTCCCTCCCACCCTTTACCCTCCATAATGTTCTTTTTTCTATTGATATTGTCACTAACCTTATCTCTGTTCGTCAGTTCAATATTGATAATTCTTGTGCTACTAAATTTGATCCTTTCGGTTTTACTGTGAAGGACCTGGCCACTCGGATTCCTCTTCTTTGGTCCAATAGTTCCAGCGAGCTCTATCCATTCCATGGATCACACGGCGCATCCCCGGCAGCTCTTCACGTCGCCATTGGTGATCTTTGGCATCGGTGACTTGGGCAACCCAGCATGTCTTCGATGGCTCGTTTAAATTTAGATTTTCTTAGTCCATGTAATAATAATAATACTCGTCCCTCTTCCATATGTGATGCTTGCCAACTTGGTCGGCAACCCCGCCTCCCCTTTCCTCACTCGAATACTCGCACCACCGCTCCCTTTCAACTCATTCACTGCGATGTATGGACCTCACCCATTGTTAGTTATTCCGGCTACAAGTACTACTTGGTTGTGCTCGATGGCTACTCACATTTTTCTTGGAAATTCCCGTTGCGTAATAAATCCGACACTTGTGATACTCTTCAACGTTTCTTTCATTTTGTACTCACCCAATTTCATGTTTACATACAATGTTTGCGGTGTGACAATGGTGGCGAGTTTCTTAGTACCGCTCTTCACGCATTCTTTTCCTCTCGTGGCATCATTTTTCGCCTCTCATGTCTGCACACTTCCCCACAAAATGGCAAGGCAGAACGCCTCCTTCGTACTACGAACGACATCATTCGCACTCTCCTCCTTCAAGCCAACATGTCTCCATCGTTTTGGGTCGAAGCCCTTCATACCGCCACTCATCTCCTTAACCTTCATCCCTCACGTGCCATCAACAATCTCACCCCGTACTATCTTCTTTACGGCGTCTCCCCTACGTATGACCACTTGCGGGTTTTTGGGTGCTTGTGCTACCCCAACCTCTTTGCCACCGTTGATCACAAACTTAGTCCTCGCTCCACTCACTGCGTGTTGCTCGACTATCCTCGTGAACATAAGGGATATCGTTGTCTCGATCTTAACAGTCGTCACGTTATTATTTCTCGCCACGTGATATTTGATGAAAGTTGTTTCCCTTATTTCCCCCCAACCTGCAGCACAGCTTCCACAGAAAATCCCGTCTCCGCTCCACCAATCATCATGGGATCGTGCGCCGCGCCTTCCTCGTACCAGTCTCCCTCACCTCCCGCCGCATGCCACGCCATCTCATCATGCACAACCCCGCCTCTCCAGCGCCATGCACCGTGCTCCGCTGCAACGCCCGATCGGGCCCCACCTACCCCATGCATGTCGGCAACTCCTGTGCCATGCAGCCCCTCCTTGGGTTCCCTTCCATGCAATACGTCCTCTCCGGACGGCCCGTGCGCTCAGTCCAGCCCCACCCCGACTGTCTCCCCTTCGAGATCTCTGCCCGATCTCATCGATCCCCCAGCGATCCCCTCGCCTGCTCCTACCACTACGCATGTCCGTCTCCCCTGCCGTCGCGATTTATTCCCGTAGAGCCACCCACCAACCCACACCAAATGGTCACTCGAGCCAAATCCAGGTATTTTATGCCTAAACAACACCACGCCCTGATTACCTCTTTGACCACTATTTCTCCCATACCTGCTACGTACCGCTCCGCGCTTAAGGACCCCCACTGGCAGAATGTTATGCTTGATGAATATAATGCCCTAATGCGGAATGACACGTGGTCTTTAGTTTCTCCTCCTGCAGGTACAAACGTGATGAACGGCAAATGGATTTTCCATCACAAGCTCAATCAGGATGGATCCCTTGCTCGGTACAAAGCTCGGTGGGTGGTCCGTGGCTTTTCTCAGCGTCACGGGGTGGACTACGATGAGACGTTTAGCCCGGTGGTCAAGCCGGCAATGATCTGTGTGGTACTCAACAATGCCACTGCTCGCTCCTGGCCCATTCATCAAATGGATGTCAAAAATGCCTTTCTTCATGGTGATCTTCGCGAGACAGTCTATTTTCAACAACCTTCTGGGTTCGTCGACCCCGATCACCCCACTCACGATTGCCGCCTTCCCAAATCTCTCTATGGTCTCAAACAAGCACCCAGCACATGGTTTCATCACTTTAAAACATTCATTCACTCCATCGGTTTTGCGGCCTCCAAGAGTGATTCATCACTCTTCATTCTCCACCACGGCTCTTCCGTCGCCTATCTTTTACTCTATGTCGATGATATCATTCTCACCACCAACACCACCGCTCTCCTCCGCCACATCATCGACTCTCTCAAACACGAGTTCTCCATGAGTGACTTAGGCAACATTCATCATTTCTTGGGCGTCAATGTGCACCGTACCACCCAGGGGCTGTTTCTCTCTCAGCAACAATATGCCCTCAAGATTCTTGACCATGCCCACATGCTGAACTGCACACCGATATCCACTCCCATCGACACACGCTCCAAATTATCTGCTCACCCCGGCTCTCGTTTTAGTGATCCCACACACTACCGCAGCCTCGCCGGTGCTCTGCAGTATCTCACTCTCACGCGCCCCGATCTCTTGTGCGCGGTGCAGCAGGTGTGTCTCTTCATGCATGACCCACACGAGGCGCATTTTCAGCTCCTTAAACGGATCCTCCATTATGTTCGCAGGACTTCGCATCTTGGGCTTCAGCTACACCGATCCAGGTCGAGTGATCTCAACGCCTACTCCGACACCGATTGGGCCGGGTGCCCCGACACTCGACGATCGACTTCCGGCTTCTGTGTCTTCCTTGGTGACAACCTGGTCTCGTGCTCCTCTCGACGCCAGCCCACTATCTCACGGTCCAGTGCCGAAGCCGAGTACCGCACAGTCACAAATTGTATCGCCGAGACCACCTGGCTCCGCCAGTTGCTTACCGAGCTTCATCAGCATATGTTGCGCGCCACCATTGTTTACTGTGACAACATAAGCGCCATGTACATGTCGTCGAATCCGGTCCAGCATCAGCGCACCAAACATGTGGAGATCAACTTGCATTTTGTGAGAGATCGCGTGGCTCTCGGTGACACTCATGTTCTCCATGTCCGTCCCCACCAGCTCGCAGTTTCCGGATATCTTCATGAAGGGATTGCCATCGAGCATCTTCCAGGAGTTTCGAACCAGTCTGAACATCGTTGCTAGCGCAGTTCCGGCTGCGGGGGGGGGGGGGGGGGGTGTTGAATGCATGTTGTATGTACGTGTGTGTGTAACTGTTAGCCCTAGTCTTAAGGGAGAGCGACTCTGGCACCCCATGCACCTGCCTGTGATGTTAGTCATGGGCAGCCTCCTCTTGTATCTCTACCTAATAATAAACCATGCATTGCTTCTGGTCATTCGTCGCGCACTTTTTGCAAAACAGCCCCTATGGTTTGGGATATTTAACCCGCAGTCCTGTCTTAAGTGAGAAAGCGTTTCGTTCAGGAATTTTGGAAATAAATACCTATAGTTTACAGTATCAACCCGCTGTCCTTTTTATAGTGAAAAATAATAATAAACCATGCATTGTGGCTGGTCGTTCGTCGCGCACTTTTTGCAAAACAGCCCCTATGGTTTGGGATATTTAACCCGCAGTCCTGTCTTAAGTCAGAAAGCGTCTCGTTCAGGAATTTTGGAAATAAATACCTATAGTTTACAGTATTCAACCCGCTGTCCTTTTTATAGTGAAAAAAAATTAGAAACACACACAAGAACGGGCTCTCCTCTCTCTCCCTCGCCTCCCGATCCCAGCCGCCAGGAGGCGCCCCACCCCCGCGCAACGCTCGATCTGGTGGTGCACCGGCCATCCGGGCGCGACGTCAATGGATCTGGCGGCGGGTGCGGCGTCTTGCTCCGGTGACGATGGCGTTCGGATGATCCATAGAAAGAGAGAGACAGGGCGTGAGGGAGAGAGGAAAGAGAGGAAGAAAGTAGGAGAAGGGGCACAAGGTGAGGGAGGCGGTCGCCGGCGGTGGCGGCTCCGGTGACCAGCCGGCGGGCAGGGAGACGAGCTCTTGTTGAGGCGGCGGGGCTCGGTGTGGGCTGGTTCCTTCGGATCGAGCCTTGGCTCTCCCGAGGTGTGCGGTTGCGGGCGTCAGATGAGTTGGTTTGGCTCGTCGGCGAGCGTGCTGCCGGCTGTCTCAGCCTCTCCCTCCCTGCCCTCGGGCTCCGGCTCTCCCCCCGCCTCTGGCCCTCTTGGCCTCTCGTCCGCCTCTGGCCTTCTCGGCCTCTCCTCCGCCTGCGGCCTCCCCGGCCCCTGTAGTCGCCCAGCGCCCTCCACGGCTGGAGAGAGCAGTCAGGCCGCGGCGTTGGCTCAAGCACAGTCAGGCGGCGGTGGCGGCTAGCGCGACGGTCGCAGCCACCTCACTCTCCCTCGATCTTCATCCTCTCAGCGCTCGCCAGTCCAGGACCTGCCTGAGGCCACGCTAGGGCGCCACCACCCACCTCATTCCCTTTGCACACCCAATCTCTCTATCAGATCCAGGCTGCTCGTCGGTGTCGATCCCCAGCCGAAGCATGAACGTCTATCCAGGAAGGCCTCCTCTCCAAATTCAGCCACTGGAGCATGGCTCCCCTGCTGTTTGAATCTGGGGGGGCTCGTCAACAGAGAAGCCAGAGAGGTGAGCTCTGGCTGTGGATGCGCGGAGGGTAGGAGCCAGAGCCACAACGGCAGCCACGAGAGCGACATGGACCTGCCATGCTCGTTAACGACTTCCTCGAGAGCGGCAATGGAGGCAGAGACTCGGGCGGCAGCAGCGACGGCCAGCCCGACGGCCTTCCTGACCTCACCTACGCATTGTTGTTGCAGGCTTCCACCATCTGCTATGCTCGCGTGACTTGTGTGTTTGGTTTGCGACCATGGTTTACCCCCACATCGTGTTCGTCAGCTAGGCATGTTGGTTAGGTAGTTGGCTCTGCTTTAGAATCTCTGATCAGTACAGGTTGGAGGAACATCTCTGCAATCACATGTATAGCAGTCGCTTACCACTATATTTTTTGGTAGCAGCTACTTCCGAGTAAATTTTTGGTATATAGTAATTACAATGTTGCTATCCTGTTCTGCTCAGAATTTACTCCGTAGAACCACAGTGCATGATAACATGAACAAAAATATTGATATGTGTGGCATGTTGATTTTACTCCATGACCACAGGGGAGAAAAAAATATATGTACAAGCAAGCTGCAAACGAGAAGTAAAAGGAGTTGCTCTCCATGGTTCACTCACCGTTGTTCTCAATCCATAAGACAGATCTTCAGGCTTGGATCAAAATCACATCCATGCTTATTTTCTTACCGTCTATTTATTACTTGGTTATTTATCTGTAGCAGACATTCTCACAAATCTTGCCAAACGTTTTGACATTTTCAATACCTTTTCATTGGCTACTTCTTTGAAGCTTGAACTATAAAATGGATAAAGGAGAAATATTGTGTACCATGGTATGATATAATATACCAGTTCCATGATATGTGGTAAATTTCCATGGAAATTGCCTAGAGTTGCTCATCTTTGGTAATGCTGGCAGAGAGTGGGAGCACAAAATCGTTTGGAGATTTATGAAGTGAAATCTGACATATATATCTTTATATATTCTTTTCTCAGTTAACCTGCTTTCCTGAACAAATTATCATAATACATGTAGGAAAAATATATGTGCAAGGGTATGAATTGTCCAAGCTCAGGCCACTACTTGACAAGGTCCTCACCTACTTTGAGGTAAGACGGGGTGACAGACAAGTTTAGTTGCAACTATCTATACTTGCATATTTATTGATAGGTTGTCTGCCATATTTCGCGAAGATGGTTCTATGAATAACTAATATTCGAAAATTTGTTGAAACTGTTTTCAATCTTTCTTTATTTTAGCTGAAATTTTGTTTACCATAATTAGTTCACAATATATTAAGCAGTATTACTATATGGAATTAATGTTCTTAATCACATGTATAATTCTTCTAATATGCATGCCTATAACCTTCCAGTATGAGATCATTCTTTTACTATGCTTATTTGGTCGATTATGTCTTTGGTAGAAATTCTTTCACAAATTACGTGCTCACGTGTGACGCTTTGTTTCTCCCATTGCAAACATTGATGTCTTCCACCGGAGATTGGCAGATGGTGTATACTGATAAAGAGGGTGGCCTGATGCTGGTGGAAGATGATCCATAGGAGTAAGCCCTCTAACTTGGTTCTTGCTTTGATATGTATACAACATAAACCCCCTTCCTATTATTTACTACATTATTTTTGTGAGCGGAGAACTCTGTAGCATAGTGTGCAAGATCTTTATTTACACCAAGGAGGAGGTCCAGAAGATGAATTCGAAATCATCCTCTACCCAAGAAAGGAGGAAGTTCCATCGGTGGTGATGGTGCAAATGAGAAGGCACATCTCACACGTCATGCAATTTAGATAATTAGCTAACTAGGTATGTGAGTGCCTTTGGAAACTCTACTATTTGTTCAATTGGTATTGTTTTGAGTGCATCATATTTCTCTACATGATGTCTTCTATGTAGTATTCAATTCTCCTTTACCTTAACCGACCTCGTGGATTCTTGATATGCAAGCATGGTCATAGGATATTATTGCTTGCTATGAGAAGCATCACCGGAAGCAACTCAACTTTCAAAATTGTTCGCCTTTGTCTTTGTGCAGTATGCTTAAGCCGATTGAGGCATGAGGAGATTAAGTTTTTGGCTACGGTGAGACATTGGCCATACAAGACGAAGGTGAGAGATACGTCATCACCAACCATGGCCACCTGGCTGTTGTGCTGTGTCGAGGGATGGCACGAGTCCCCTAGGCTCCACTACCAGATGGGTGAAATACGGAACTCCGGCATCCGGCAAGGTGTTCATTGGGGGCAGGGATGGTTGGAGAATAAGTAGTACATGACGAAGTCCCTGACGTGGCCCTTAGATACTGCTGAAGACCGGGTCACAGGCGGCATTCATCCAATTTCGCCGTTCCGCCGACTTAGCAGGAACACTGTCCGCTTGTGCTCCACCCTTCACCGGAACTCCATCTGACCATGCTTCACCTGAGGTATGTACTACAGTTTCATAAGATAAATAATACCCAATGCATAGCTTCTCTGTTCTGCACCACCGGAGCATTATGTAATAGTGTTTCTACTTTCTGCAGAAGCGACAATAATACTTCTCTTGAGAATCTAGCACATAAGGCAATCGTATGCTGGGTTTTAGACATAGACAATGCAGCTAGGAATATCAATCGTATATTGGGTTTCAGACATAGGCAATGCAGCTACCTAGAATTGACTTGGAAATTGTTTTTTGGCTGAGGTAGGACGTAGGAA
Organism: Thinopyrum elongatum; assembly: GCA_011799875.1. NCBI lineage: Eukaryota > Viridiplantae > Streptophyta > Magnoliopsida > Poales > Poaceae > Thinopyrum > Thinopyrum elongatum. Next base: position 281,980,222 of record CM022302.1, on the reverse strand, counting down.
ACATGCAGCTTGAACCAACAGAAAAATGTACTGCAATTTGGTTGCATCTTAGTATATGTACAGAGGTATACAGTATATGTAGCAGGTGCGGTTCTATTGTTTCTCTTTCTTTTTCTTTTACACAGTCTATTGACTGGTAGCAGGATGAGAGGGAAGTTAGGAAGCCACCAATTTCTTCAGTATTTAAGCAATTACTTAATTTTGAAGAGTTATTTCCATTCAAAATCAGTGTGTATGATTGTTTCCCTCTTCATATCCCTTATTTATATCGTTACTTTCAGAAGATTTACTGTCATTTCACTGAAATTATGGCGAACTGAAGTTCTTATAAGGACCAAGGACTCATGGTGCATAAACATGTTTTTATTGTACTTAATCTGTACCACCCACTCTGGATACAGAGACAAGTACATTTAACAAGGATTCCTTATGCATAACAGTGAAATGAATTTAGCGAGCCTGTTCGATTCTATTCTTGACTGTATCTAAAAGATATTGCTTCCTCACCTAGGATCTTTGGAAACAATAACATAAGATTTATGAGACCGTAGCTCCATGCTTCCAATTTCTAAATCCCATAATTGATGAGACCTTGGTTAGTTTGGACTCATAGCAATGTATCAATTAGACCCAGAGACAAGTACATTTTAACAAGGATTCCTTATGCATAACAGTGAAATGAATTACAAGTACATTTTAACAAGGATTCCTTATGCATAACAGTGAAATGAATTTAGCGATCCTGTTCAATTCTAATCTTGACTATATCTAAAAGATATTGCCTCCTCACCTAAGATCTTTGGAAACAATAACATAAGATTTATGAGACCGTAGCTCCATGCTTCCAATTTACATATGAAAGGTTACACTGAGGCATCATTCAAGGCTAACAGTAATAAAAAGGGCACTCATTCAAACTTCTCCGAGCATTCCTCCCTATCCAACCACAGTTCTTTCACCTGAGCGTAGTAGCAGGAGGAGGTGCCGCTCGAGTGAGAATGAGGCTTCTTCACCATCTATGTCCATGGTCGACAATGACCCGTAGCAACGCACGGGCACATTTACTAGTTTGTACCAATGATTCAGATCAATAGATGTGTGGGAATTCTGTAAACTTCACAACCAAGACCAAAACAAAAAACATTAAACTATTCCTCTGTTTCCAGTACAAGATTAGACCTTTTTCCCTCCTCTAGAGTCAGTTTACCATTGATGCAGATCTTTGTGCACCTCTTATTAATCCTTCTAACAGCAGCTAAACATACAACAAGACACTAAAAAGCCTTATTTCTTATGCTTACACGGCAGACAAGTGGCAAGAACTTGGAGACCCTGCTGTTTGAGGCGCGATGACTACAACAAATGATGCTTCCATGTTACTCTGCTGTGATGGGCCGTCACTGATCCTGCCATCCACTGCCTGATCCTCCGGTCGCGTGTGCTCATCTCTAAGGCCCACATGATGCTGCGCATTTGAAGAGCAGTCCTCTTCGATGGCTTGTGTTTCCAGATCGGTTGGAGAGACGCTGGCAGCTCTGGGGGCAGTCAGGAGCGATACTCGGCAAAGAGGGCAAGTAGTGTTCTTAGAAAACCAGTGGTCAATGCAATCGATGTGGAAGGTGTGACCACAAGGGGGTATTCTCTGAAGCCGCTCATCTGCTTGATAGTCTGCTAAGCAGACCGAGCACCTGGCAAGAATGTTTACTGTTCAGCAAAATATATAGCTAACTAAAAGAAGAATGCAGTGTAAAATTGCAGCAGGAGTGGATATCATTGTTGGCTAACACATATAGTTGTAGTGAGAGCTAGGGATGGAGAATGCTTTGGCAGAAGTAGTGATGGAAATTACACATGCATGCCAAACAACAAAGCCTAGGGGAAAGATGCCTTTCTGCTTCGGCGGTTACTGCAAGTAACATACTACTGTCCTTCATACAGGTTCAGGCAGATAAAATAGGCCTTGGAAAGCCTTGATTTATTTTTTAATGTTGAAAGCCTTGATTTATCCAAGCGGAAATGACATATTTGTTGAAAATTCATAGAACTCGGGCCTTCCTACTTTCAGATGATTCATGCAAGACTTTCTTTCAGGACTTTGGGGCCATAGCTTGGAAAGCTTGTACTTATCTTGGTTAGAAATAGACCGTACCGTGCATGTTAGCAGCAGCCAGTATTTGAATTCTTATGTAGCTACTTTCATTTGATTGCAATAGAAGTGGCGTGCATCCTGTCACTCGTGATAGTACACTATCTATGCACGCCTGTGTAACTATACTTTTCTTCAATGATAACAGAACAACAAAATCTTTTACAACACTTGAAAGTTTTAATAAATGACATCATGCATTTTTATTACGCTACGTTCCCAAGCGTAGAGAGTCCATGGATTTGTTTCTAAAGAAGCTAGTCCATGAACACTTCATAGGGCATATTACATATTAATAGCACTCCCACTACTTGTTATGGAAAGCTGGAAACCCACATCCTTCCTTTCCCTAGCTTCCTTCTATCCTACTAGTATAACCATTAATTAGGCTTATCAACCTTGTGCCAACTGAAGGATCTCTATTTATTGCAGTATCTGCGTTGATTTCTCATATTCAACAAATTTCCGGATATGCACCGTCCATGAGTGCCTTGCTAGTGGTTCACAACTGGCTAGCTCGCACTCAAGTGCATACACGGATTAGCGACATAAAGATGCAGACTCTAGCAGCCTTGATTAAGAACACATGTGTCCACTACAGAGCTAATTCTTATAAGCTACTAAAAGGACAGATTCAATAGAAAGTTCAACTTCAAAGCATCATAAAGCCATATATTGATATTACTGTCAGTACATACAGCATTTTTTAGAAAAAGTTATTTTCACAAACATCACATAAGAAAAGACTAAGTGCCTCTTGGGTTTGTGACTATCTTTGCCACATGTTGCCACATTATTTTTGTCACACTTGCCTAACTTGAGGTGCTCAAATTCTTTGCCACACTTTGGCTTGCCTTAGGGAATCTTGCCACAATTTGTGTGTGTATGATATGTGCGGCTTATTGCTCACAAAAAGATTCTTGCCTTAGGTGTGGCTATAACCAAACACCCACTTAACTTGGCCAAACTTGCCAAACTTAAGGTGTGGCTAGGAACCAAACAGTCTCTAACACATTTGAGGCAAAAAGCGTAACAAGCGATTGTTAATTGATGAGAGATACAGTCTAGTGCAAGCGTACACCACTATATTAACTGCATTAAGGAGAAAAGGAGCGGATCACTGACTGTGTTTCCCTGACCAAGAAGCTCTCCTTGAAGATCACGACTGGCAACATCTCACGCATCTCCTTATTTATGCCACACTCCAACTATAAATGCAGATATGTTCAAATAAAGATAAATCAAACAATAAGATTTACAATACACTAAGTATATTTAAGAAAAGCATGCATGGGGGGAACATAAATGGCCAACTTACCCTAGGGTTATCCCCCCTGATCAAATTATCAGCCCTCATTTGCAAGGACTGCCAATTCGCTCTGCGCCGCCACAGGTAGAACAAGTAGAAGAAGAGAAGCAAGACGAATGTGAAGAAAACTGGCACAAAGAAGATGAAGGCCTGGTATAGTTTAAGCTCAGGCGATATGGCGGAGCAGTAGTCCGGTGGATCTGGGGAAGTACAAGAAGACATGGCCAAACCAAAATGCAATTACAGAGTCCCTAACTGGCACCAAAATCTCTAACCCCAGTGAACCGTAACATTCCTAGATGCTATGAGCTATCCTGTTGTGTCTTGGTCTCCCATCCCATGAACCAACTGCCGGCATCAGCACATATCACATGATACAGTAAGCTAAAACAAACGAGCTTAAAGGAAAGCCAAAGAAAAACAAGCACCAGTCCCACTCCCAGCCACCTAGCAACCTGATCAAAGAGAAGTAACGCTACTGCCAGTGGATTCCTGACTAACAAAACACGCGCTCCTCTCTGCTGATCCGTGATACCAAAACACGCGCTCACTGATACTGCCAGAATATTGTCGGGGGACCTCCCCAGCCTAACCTAACACCGCGAGAGCAGGAGCAGAGAGGTATACGCCCAAACAGACAGCTATTTCCAATCCACCTGAATTTAACACCTAATTGGCACGAGATGGGTATGAACAGATCGCGATTCGGCGTCAGATACTTGGGAGGCCGAGGTCGCGGGGCCGGAGCGGCAGCGAACTGAACTAGGAAGAGCAAGAACAAGAGAGGAGTTCAGGGCGCCGCGGGTCCAGCGAATATGGGCGGCGGCGGCGCAGATCGGGCTGGGAGGAGAAGCGACTCCAAGAGCTAAAAACGAACAGGCGAGAAAAGGAAAACAACGGCTGGGCTCCGAGGCGGCGGCGGGATCACACGCGGCCACCGGCCAGTCTATTTTTTTTAAGGGAATTTTTTTTACAGTCACCACTCACCAAGTCACCAGGCTATCTATTTTCATGCTTATAGATGGCCCACTAAGTATGGGCGTCTTTCCACATGTATTTTTTTTTTACAAGCATCTCTTCCTTTATTCAATCGTAGAGATCGTAACATCATTTACAATCATATATAACGTCGCTTCTAGTGTGAATCCATCCAGACATTAAAAGAAGAAAACCTAGCTATCCTAGCGAGTTCATGAGCCACTTGATTATTCTCTCTATTGAAGTGATCATAAATAACAAGAGTAAAGTTTAAAGCCATGAAATAGCAGTCATCAAATATAACACTTGCTACTGAGGAAGAATTGTCACTTTAAAGGGTTGAAACAACCTTCGCACTGTCCGAGTTGATCTCGATCTTACTGCATCCAACAGTTCGAGCTAGGTTCATTCCGAATCTAACACCAATGGCTTCGACTGCGAAGGAATCGAAACAAATATCAATTTTTTTTTGTCTGTTGCAGCAATGAACTTTCCATAGTGGTCTCGAAGTATAGCCCAACAGAACCTTCAAGCGAATCTAGATAAAAAATCAGTCTTGGCTTATTCCATCGTGTAGACCTCACTTTGGCCTTTGGGCTGCATGACATGATGAAGTTTGCCGCCAGCCCTCTAACCGCTAAATTGATCCGAGACGCGTTTTTGGTAACTTCGTCAAGGGTTAACTTTCAGCGCTCGTACCACAAGTACCAGGCTGTTGTAGCTATTGTTTCTCTTGGCTTTAGTAGTCTAAGAACTTGAGGATCATTTGTAGGGATGCATAGCAAGTCATTATCAATTAAGCTCGCCTTCTTAATGATATCATATATACCAAGAAGCTTCCACACATCGACACCATTGTGCACTCAAAAAGTATATGTCAGATATCATCAGGACCTAAGTTACACGTTGGACAGTGAGCTTTGACCTTCATATGCTTGTTGGTAAGAATTGCACGACAAGGTATTGCGCTGTGTAGGGCCATCCAAATGGAGATTTTTATCTTAGGTGGACAGAGTAAATTCCAAATCGAACCCCATGTATCTTTAGGAACTGAAGCTTCTAATGTAGTTTGTAACCTATGACCAAATTGGAAATCCCATTCCGCATGGTAAGTCGACCGCACATGAAAAAATTTAGTAGTTGTTAGGCTCCAAGCCAAAAAGTTTGTCATTTCATGTAATAGAAGAGGAATGGCAAGAAATCTTGAAGCATCCACTTGTCAGAAGATTTGGTTTATTAATTGTTCATCTCAGTCTCCGTTGAAGGGTTGATTAGATCAGGAACACGTGATAGAAGATTATTTCCTCTGATTGTGAGCACCTTATTAGATGGAGATTGGGGTACCCAAGAATCCTCCCAAATTCTGACTTTTCCCCCATCACCTATTCTCCAGACATGACCACACCTCAATGTTTCCACTCCTACCATAATGCTCAGCCATGTATAAGAAGCTTTTCAAAAAATTGCATTCATAAGATCTCCATCCATGGATTTTTTTTGCCTTAAGAATCATAGCACATAGTGACACGGGATTATCAATGAGGTGTCATGCCTGTTTCGCCATTAAAGCAAGATTGAAATAGTGAATATATCTAAACCCCATGCCACCTTTTCTTTTTGGGATACACATCTTCCGCCATGCGAACCAATGCATTCTCTTGTGTGTTGCATCATCAGCCAGCCAAAAACGAGATATCGCATCTATAATTCCTTTGTAGTTCTTTTTTAGGAATTTTGAAGACAGACATTGATAACCCACAAGTATAGGGGATCGCAACAGTTTTCTAGGGTAGAGTATTCAACCCAAATTTATAGATTCGACACAAGGGGAGCCAAAGAATATTTGTAAGTATCAGCAGTTGAGTTGTCAATTCAACCACACCTGGAGATTAAATATCTGCAGCAAAGTGATCAATAGCACAGTAATATGATAGTTTTGATAGCAGTGATAATAGTAGCAGTAACGGTAACAGTGATAGCACTGATTTTGTAGCAAGTGTAACAGTAGCAATAGCAGTAGTAACTTAGCAAGAACAATATGTGGAAAATTTGTAGGCATTGGATCGGTGAATTTGTTGGATGATATTCATCATATAACAGTCATAACCTAGGGCGATACAAAACTAGCTCCAGTTCATAAATATAATGTAGGCATGTATTCCGTAAATAGTTATACGTGCTTATGGAAAGAACTTGCATGACATCTTTTGTCCTACCCTCCCGTGGCAGCGGGGTCCATAAGGAAACTAAGGGATATTAAGGCCACCTTTTAATAGAAAACCGGAACAAAGCATTAACACATAGTGAATATATGAACTCCTCAAACTACAGTCATCACCGGAAAGTATCCCGATTATTGTCACCCCGGGGTTTACAGATCATAACACGTAATAGGTGAATATGACTTGTAAGATTGGATCTAGAACATAGATATAATGGTGAAACCATAAACAGTTCAGATCTGAAATCATGGCACTCGGGCCCTAGTGACAAGCACTAAGCATGGCAAAGTCATAAAAACATCAATCTCAGAACATAGTGGATACTAAGGATCAAGCCCTAACAAAACTAACTCGATTACATGATGAATCTCATCCAACTCCTCACCGACTAGCGAGCCTATGAAGGAATTACTCACTCCCGGTGAGGAGCATCATGGAATTGGCAATGGAGAAGTGTTGGTGATGATGAAGACCGAAGATCCCCCTCTCCGGAGCCCCGAACGGGCTCCAGATCTGGCCTCCCGATGAAGAACAGGAGGTGGTGGCAGCTCCATATCGTGAAACGCGATGATACTTTCTCCCTGATTTTTTTCTCCAAAAATAGGATTTTATAGCGTCGGGATTAGGGTCTGCGGGGCCACCAGGTGGGCACAACCCACCTGGGCGCGCCTGGAGGGGGTGGCGCGCCCTGGTGGGTTCTGCTCAACCAGGGCGCCCCCTCCGGTGGTTCTTGGCTCCAATATTTTTTTATATTCTGAAATAATTCTCCAAAAAGTTTCATTCCATTCCGAGAACTTTTATTTCTGCACAAAAACAACACCATGGTAGTTCTGCTGAAAACAGCGCTAGTCCGGGTTAGTTTCATTCAAATCATGCAAATTAGAGTCCAAAACAAGAGCAAAAGCGTTAGGAAAAGTAGATACGACGAAGACGTATCAACTCTCCCAAGAGTAAACCCTTGCTTGTCCTCAAGCAATTCAGTTGACAAACTGAAAGTGAAAAAGAAAAACTTTTACGAACTCTTTTGTTCTTGTTTACATAAATAAGCTTAAGTAGCACCCAGGTTTTCAGCAAAGATTATGACTAACCATGTCAACAATAACTCTTAGAAATTATATTAACTCATATCAATGGCATAAGCAACTAGCGAGCAATAATAAAACATCTCAAATGACAACACTTTGTCAAAACAACCGTGATATAATATGACAACAGTGGTATCTCGTTAGCCCTTTCTGAGACCGCAAAACATAAATGCAGAGCACCTCCAAAGTTCAAGCAGCGACTAAACATTGTAATTCATGGTAGAAAAGATCCAGTCATGATGCATCCAACATTAACTATACACAATACACGAGGATGGCAATAGTACTCTCAGATCTGGCGCTTATTTGAGAAGGTGATTGTGACACCCTGATTTTGAAAACTTTTTCTTTTCAAAATATTTTGGCTTTATTTGAATTTTGGATGGTTTTTGAATCTTTTCAAGTGGCTTTGGACTTATGAATCCTTGAACCTCTTGAAGCAAAACCATCACCAACCTTCCAAAACTTTGTCACATCCCTCCTGGATCAAATTTCAATATTTGATCTTTTCGAAATAATGCATTTTATTCCTTGGGAGGCTATGGCATCGCTATGGGTTGTAAAGCAACCTATAGTCTTGATGGTCAGAAGAGTTCCAAATTTTTACCACATCTTCTCATCATCATATAACCTCATAATCTTCAAAAATATTCCATTGCTCAATATTAAATAATGGCCAGAATAATTATTTTCTTTCTGGTCAGAATTGTTCATTTGTGAAGCAACCCTTATTTTCCTAACTCAGAAACTCCCCAAATAAATTCTCTGAGGTACTAGAGAACCTACCTAGCCACAATACCCAAAAATTTCATCTTGTCCAATACAACTTTTTAGCAGCAAAATTCTGCCAAGTTTCTGCTCATTTTGAATCTCTGTGAAGGAAGTAGTATCTAGAGGTTTCCTCTTGAGCTGAAATTTTTATGACATCTCCTAATCACCAAATGATTCTCCTACACCAAAATTTAGCTTCACCAGATCAACTATGTGAGTGAACCAAGCAGAGCAAGTTTCTGGACCAGAATGTGGTTTACACAGGAACTATGTTCAAAAATGGTCCAAACTCTTTCAAATTTTACCAGCTTGTAGTCCTTCCAACCCAGATAACTCTAGACATCTCCATTGGCTTCATGCCCAACCCAATGCTTCTCCAGATCCCTCCCAAGATCTTAGCCAGAAGCTGTTTTGGCTCAGTTCTTCGAACCTCGCTCAATCTGATCCTATCCAAAGACTTGCAATACCTATTTGAGCTAAGGTCGACGCTACAGACAAGTCTGGGCAGGCTCGCGAGGCCTCCAGACACCAGCACGCGTGGTGATCACCGTGCTAGCATGCCCTGCGACGCGCTCTGTGCGCCCAGGCGCAACGGACGCGACCACTCCAGCCGTCCCTCGCTGCCCCCTCCTTGTCCTTGGTGCCGACCGCTCCCTAGCCGCACGCGTGGCCACTCCCGAACCCTCTCGGCCGCCGGCGAAGGCCGCCGCCGCTCACGGCCAAGCTCCGCCACGGGCAGAACAGTGAGCTCCCCTCACTGTGGTTGTCCGTTTGCCCTTAATGGCTCAGCTCCAGTCCCGTCTCACCTGCTCGCTCACGTCCCCTCCCCACGAGGTCCGCAGGCCAGCGCGACGGCCAGCTCACCGTGGATTCCGGCAGCTTCGCCGCGGAGCTATACGGCTCGGGCACTCGCCGCTCGGCTATAAATAGCCTCGCCCAGCTCCTCCATTCCTCACCACCTCACCTCAGCACCCACCAGCCACCACCAGAGCGCCCAAGGAGGGCCGGGAGCTCGTCTCCCTCAGCTCCGGCAGTAGCTCCGCCGCTCGATCCCTTTCCGCAGCCAGCCAAGTCCGGCCAACCCCAGCCCTGCCCGACCCCACTGTTGAACTTAGGGCATTCCCCTGGTGCCCCACGACCTCTCCCTTAGCTAAACCGCCACCGGAACCGCCGTCTTCGTCGACCACCGAGCATCACCGTCGCCGGAGAAGAAGGGAGCGGCGCCGTCCGGCCACCTCTCGAGACCCTGCGGGTACGTACGTGTTCGCCGTCGTATGCTCGTTCGATTCCCGCGGTCGCCCGACCTCGCCATCGCCCGCATCGCCGGCGATGACCACCGGAGCCCCGCCTCCCTCTGTTCCCCTCTCTCCCTTCTGTTTAAATCTAGCTGCGGGACCCGCTCGTCAGCGGCTCAGCCACGTGCGCCGAAGCAGTAAGTAGAAGCGTACTTCCACTTTACGCTTTCGACGTGGCCCGCTGGAGATTTTTTTTCAATTCATGTTTTGACCAGAAACTTTGACTGGCCACAACTTTTTATCTACAATTCCAAATCACTTGATTCTTTTTGCAGTTGGTTTGTCTTGAACCCCTCTAATTTCTGGTAAAATTTGGTATTTTTCTCACACTCACAGAATTTCTGGTGACTAAAACAGTGTTATGTGATATTTCAAATTGTTGTTTGAAAATATTTTCAGAGGGAAACTTTGGTGATTTTGAAGACCAGGGGTTTTTGGGCAACCCAACAGAGCAAGGCAAGCCATGACTTCCATTTCATGAGCATATCAATAGCATTGCATATTTGAATCAATTATTTCCGTTCATTTGCTATATAACAATTCATGGCAAATTGAGTTAAATACTTGGTGGATAATAACTTGAGTTATTTGTGGCTATACTTGCTAAGTGACGGTAGACGGTTGATCTTGAGTCACCTGTCCGGGCTTTTTCATGCAACCACACTTGCCGGTATGGGACGGTCTTGACTTGGTCTGATCGCGTGCTCTTTCACCGGTATCGCCATCTAGGGAGGGTTATGCGTGCGTGCTGCCCTGATCAGGTAGACGGCGATAACCCTGTGAGCCCAGTTGAGTTTTGTGCCGGCGTCCCCGTTTGGGACAGTTTAGTTGGGCCACGATGGTGGCAGGTGTCACGGGGTGACACAGGGGCCACCCAGGGCTTGACTCCGAGGGGGAATGATTGCCGGTGATACGATGGGAGAGTCACGGGTCAGGCAGGTTTCGTTGGAGCAACACTGGTCCACCCGAATGGGATCACGAGGTCAGTGCTCCATGGTGTGGGTAAAGTGCGCAACCTCTGCAGAGTGTGAAATCTATTCGAATAGCCGCGTCCACGGTATTGGACAGCCCGTCCAGACCTCACTAGGTGGTCAACCGTAACAGTGATAGTAATGATGGAAGAATTCGTCTTGAGAATGTAAGTACTCGGTGAGTATTCCGAGGGTTGTGGGACAACCCGGAAGAGAGTAAGTTAACAACCAGAGACAGTAAGTGAACCATTTAATAATCCAACATGCTATTTGCCATGCTATTGTTTGCTGCATTACTTGGTTGTTGTGAGCTTGCGAGTACATTCAAAGTACTCACCTGGCGTATCATGCCAGATGCAGGAGAAGCCAAGGACGGAGGTCCCAATGACTCATGCTACTAGGTTGTGTCCACAGCAGTGTCCCTGTGGAAGGAGTATCGCTATGTTCCGCTACGCCATAGAAGTATCGAGTAGTATCGAGGCCCTATTATGTTACATAAATAATGTAGATACTATCGCAGCACCAAGGGTGCTCTTGGCTTCGCTATCGATGTAAAATATGAGCTTGTACTTTGAGTTTATCAATAAAGTTCAGTTCTGTTCTGTATCAAGTGATTGTGTGTTTCCAGAAGACATGATCTCTGGGCTGGAAACATTGGTAATCTGGTTCTCTGAGCTGGGGTGCCACAGTGATGACTCAACATAAAAGTAAATAGATAGTCCCTTCGCAGAGGGAAGAAGAGATTTGAGTGGTGCCAGAGCTCAGATTTAAAAAAAACAGAGATAAATGTAATTTTGGGAAATGCACCCTTCCTGTTTACGTCATGACCAAAGGCTATCAATATCTTCCATGCTAAACACATTAGTGGCGGTTCCCAAGCGATAAAAGTAAAGGTTTACTCCCCCTCCACCAACAAACACACTCCACGGCTAGCCGAATCCACGGGTACCGTCCATACCAACATCAGTCCTGGGGGAGTTTTGTTTAATTATTTGCAATTTTTGATTTCGGGACTGGGAATCCCTATTACTGCCCCTCTCGTGCAAGGACAAGTGAATAAACACTCATCATGAGAATAACTCGCTTAGCATGGAAGATACTGACTACCCCCTGTCGCTCTATGAACAATCTAGACATGCAAAAACAAATGTTTATTTGAAGTTTTAGAGGTGGCACTTGCAAATTTACTTAGAACGGCAGGGTAATACCGCATATAGGTAGATATGGTGGACTCATCTGGAATAACTTGGGTTTTAGGATTTTGATGCACAAGCAGTATTCCCGCTTAGTACAGGCGAAGGCTAGCAAATAGGTTGAGAAGCAGCCAGCTAGAGAGCGAAAACGCTCATGAACATGCGTTATGCATAATTAACATTGAATACTAACATGAGTAGGACATGGACACCATGAACATAAATATCGTAGAGGCTATGTTGGTTTTGATTCAACTACATGCATGAACATGTGCCAAGTCAAGCCACTTGAAACATTCAGAGGAGGATACCATATCATCATACTACATCACAATCTGTCGGCGTACGACACCTATGGGATCGCGTGGATCCCTTTTACGGTTCGGCAGGGAGAGAGGTATGCACAAATAGCAGATCCAACGATCAATGCGAGGGGATTTTTACCCTGGTTCGGGCCGCTGAGAAGCGTAATACCCTACTCCTGCTTTGGTTTATTGTGGGTGTTCAAGCCCAAGCTTCAGGAGCGCTCGCAGTGAACAGTATGTTCAAGCAGCAGCTACGCATGCAGAATGGGCCAGAGAGTCCTCCTCCCCTGTAGCTACGCCTTGGGCCTCCTTTTATACGTCCAAGGGGTCACCAAAAGTGGCGTACGATACATACAAGAGGTGTAAAGTTGCTACAGTGTTTACATGTTTATCACTGACGACTTAGGACAAACGCATTAAATGCTCCGTTTAGGTGTCCCTTACTTTCTTGGGGACGGGAAAAGGGCCCGTCCCATCAACACCGCTTAAGCCCGTCCACCACTAGTGCCATGACACGCATCCGGGAGGACAAAACCCAAATGCCAGGCTGGCCGCTGCGCTGGAGCAGTGGCAGGGTGGCGGGGTCTTGCCGGGTCTTCGCAAGCCATCCCGGCAAGTATCTTGCCGTGGATCCAGCCTTTGGGCTTCTGTCTTCTGGTCACTGGTTTGAATGCCTTCTTGATAGTCTTGCACTTGCTTCTAGCTGTCCCCCAGCAGGCCTTGCCGCTGGTATGGCTACAACCGTCCGTGCACAAGTATGGGGTACTAAAGGACCCAAACTTTAGTACACCGACAGGAGCCCCCGGGCCTAGGCCATACACGGGTGCGAGGCGATGCTGGGCTAGGCCCAAACAGTGCACTGGCACGTGTGGCGGGAGTTAGCTGTTGCAATTACCTTGTTTACCACGCTTCCCCACGGCGCATATTGAATGCACAACGCGGGATATGTGTGCGGAATGACCGTTGTAGCGGCGCGCTCGCGAAAGCGCATTCACATTGATTAGAAAGGAGGCAGCCCTGCGCCTTCCCCATAAAAGGGAATCCGCAGAGGCGCTGTTCATTTACCTTTCATCCTTTCCAATCTGGAAACCATCGTCGCCTTCTTCCTCGAACTCAAAGCAGAGCCTCTCCCATACACCCGCCGCCTCCACCCTCTCATCGCCCTCGGCCCCTGCTTCCTCAGTCGCCATGCCGCCCAAAGCGAGCAAGGGCAAAGAGGTGAAAGCCGTCGATTCGGGTGCGCAGGCGGAGGAGAGTGAGCTGGTGAAGATGCGGAAGGAGCACATCGTCTTTGCCCCGACGCTCGACGCGAGCGCCCTGAGGGATCGGTATTTATGCATGTGGGGGAGGGAGATGAAGGCTCACCCTGCTACTCGCGTGAATCCTGCTTCCTCCAAGGGTGGCCCAGATAAATTCCCTTTCTTTGCCGCCTACTTTTATTGCGGGCTCTGCCCTCCATTTTCTGATTTCTTCATCGACATCATGTACACATACGGCTTTCGTCTCTTAGATTTCATGCCGAATGCCGTGACATGCATGTCAGTCTTCGCCCATCTCTGTGAAAACTTCACCAGAGTAATCCCCAGCACAGCCCTCTTTCGCCACTATTTCATTCCCCGTATCGAAAAAGGAGACGCCCTTTCCGGTTCTATCACCTGGATTCCAAGGGAATGGAATAAAGAGATATATCCAGAGGGGCTCTACCGTACGAAGTGGGAAGAATGGCAGGGCGAATGGTGCTGGATTAAGGAGAAAGATTCCCAGCCTTTCTGTCTGCCCCGACAAATGAAAGTGGCCCGCGGCAATGTCTGGAGTGCTCTAGATCCTCAAGACGAGAAGCTCACAATCGCAATTACCAGGATCCACCGTCTCAGGGCTGCCGGGCTGACAATAGAAATGGTTGGCGCTGATTTCCTTCGCCGCCGCATCGCCCCTCTACATAACAAAGGGAGACCAGCCTGGGAGTTTCGGAATGCGGCAGATATCATGAGGTTGTGTCCTGGTTTGAACAACAACTTGATGATCATGCAGCACACAACTCTCTGCCACAAACTGTTCAGGCCTGGCGGAAAATATAAGTTGCCGGCGAGCGTAATTCCCCTGTGCAACAACTCCGCTCTGACCTCAATCATCGCCATGATGCCGGCGTGTAATGCTCACAGCCTTGATGGAACTTGGGTCGAGCCATCCACAGAGCAAGCACATGTGTTCTTTGACAATCTGTCGGAAAGAGCCATCCGGGAAGAGACAAATCTCATCCGCCCCACTACTGACGAAGAAGTGGCGTATATTGCCAACAGGGCGGAAGAGGCGAATCTTGCCGCGGAGGCCGGCAGCGCTGGCTTCGTGGAAGGGAAGCCAGTGAAGAAGTGATGTCAGAGGAAAATCTTGCCGGGCAGGGTGAGACTGCCGGGGAGTAGAGCGGCATAGCTGCCGGGAGCCCTTCTGTCGAAGACACAACCGAGAAGCAGCTGCACGAGGAGCCCCCAGCTCCAGAGAAGAAGAAGCGCGTGCTGCGGAAAGCCGCCTCTGGCGTCCCAGCACATCAACCTTCCTCGAGCGGTGAGGTTCCCGACAAGAAGGTGGCCGGCAAGGCTGCGCAGCGGCAAGAAGCTCAACAGCAACCCACACGACGTACGAGACGCACGGCCACAACAACAACTGGTGCGGCAGGGGCGTCTCATACGACAGCACCAACAGACGGAGCAGCATGATCACATCAACCTACCGCTTCTGTCACATCCAAGCGACCCAGGACCCCTCCTCCACCCCCTTGCACGGGTACTGTAACAGAGGCCGACTTCGACATCTCCGCTTTTAGCCCGGAAAGAGAAGAGTAAGGGTCCTGTTACATCTCTTAACTTCTGAGTTTCTGATTTTGCTTAACTCATATGTCTTGCTTTGGCCTGTCTCCACAGAGATACGGAAACATTGGTGCAAAGAATGGCGAAGAAGGCTAGGACTTCAACGAGCGATGAGCTTTCGGCAAGCACCGTAGGCGCACCAGAGCCCATCGTCATCAGCCCAGAGCACAACCCTCAACGCAGCCCTCAACTCAGCCCCCAGCGTGAGTCCGCTACTCATTTTCCGCTGGCGAGCGTTGAGATGTTTATCTTTGCTACTGACATCTCCGGGCTCGCAGGAGAAGAACGACAACATGGAGAGCCATCGGAGGCCGTCCCCGACGTGTCGCCTCCGTCAACCATGCCGCCCAGAGATGAATCTCCGGCAAGGGCTTCCACTCGCGAACCCATTCGTGTTGAAGAGGAGCCGGCAAGCACGGGCACTGGCAGTCCTACATCAGCAACCAATGTTGCCGGGAAAGGAGAAACCACCTCTCAACTGCTCGACACAAGTAGACCACTTGCCTCTGAGTACTTGTCATTCTTTCTTTATTTTTATCTTCTTGAACTTCAACCTTGGTCTCATCTTGTTTCCTTCCCCGGTCTTCAGATCTTCCTTCGATGGAACAAATGGATGTTGATATCGTCATCGAGGAGACCGCCAAGGATGCTACTGCCGAGGCCGACAAAGTCGTTGCTGATAAATCCGTTCGCATAGGAAGAAACCGCCAAGGGGTCTGCTGAGAGGGTCGGCAAGGAGACCGGTGACCATACTGATGGCATTCCTGCCATAGGAGCGCCTGGCGCTGCACCGGTCACGGAGCCCCCTGTTGCCGGCGAGGCGGTTGTTGAAGACCAACCGTCAACATCTGAAGTCCCTCCGTCAAGCAGATACCTTAAGGTTGGTGACAACCTGTTCATCAGCATACCAGGGACGGCAAGCACTGGGGTGCCAACCGAAGAGGAAATTGTTGATGAAGACGTCATCGCCGTTGCTGGACTCAAGATCGTTGACGAGCCACGCGCCAGCAGCAGCGAGTCCAAGGAAGAAGAGCTCCTCCAAGCCATGAGCAGCAACTTCCAGAAGCTCCAGGCGCTTCACCGCACCCGAAAGGAGAAGTTGGACTCCAGGGCAGCAGTTATTGAAGCAGCGGAGGCAAACTTCCAGAAGTGCATCAAGGAAACGCAAGTCTGGTACGCCGAGGCTTTCCAGGAGCTGATGGCTGGCCGGGAACAGCTGAATCATAGTTGGATTTCCTCTTAAAGCAATCCGACGCCGAGAAGGCACAGGAAGAGGCCGCGCAGCGGGCCGCTGCAGAGGAAGCCCACTTAACAGAACGCCACGTCGGGCTCGATGCTCATGAAGAGGACCTTGCCGCTCACGAGGAGGCACTTGCCACCAAGCTCTGCAGCAAGGACGAGTAGACCGAAAGGCTTGTTGCACAGCGAACCCAGGAGCTGGAGCAGAAACACAAGGAGACGCTCGAAGCTCTGGCCATAGATCACGCCGGCAAGTTGAAGGAGGCCATCGATGCTGCCGAAGCTGCAGAGGCCGCCAAGAACGAGCTGGGCGACAGAGTAAAGAGGCTGGAGGCGGATCTCGAGGATCATGGCAAGGAGCTCTCGTCACTCAAAGCGGACAGAGAGAAGACTCTCTACAGCTTGGCGGAGATGCAAACTACCATATCCGACAAGACCAAAAAGCTCACCTCAGCCAATGAATCCATTGCTGATCTGAACCTGAAGCTGACCATGCTGGAGAAGTCCCTGGAGGACGGCAAGGCTCGTGAGAAGGCTTTGATCAAAGACCTCCGGAATGAGAAGGACCTGCTCAAGAGCGTCGCCGCCTCTTATAATGACTTTGAAAAAGGTGTGAAGATCTAGACCGAGCACCTGGTTGACGTCGCGGAAAGGCTTGGAGCAGAACGTCCACCATGGGCCTGCAGAACTTCAGTTACTCTTCTGACAACAGAGTGTCCTCGAGCGCCAAGCTGACCATGTTCTTCAAGGGCATCGTTGATGCCCTGAAGCTGCTCCATTCTAAACGAGCAACCCATCTGGCCAACGAATCCCGCAAACTCTACCGAGCCATCCTCCTCAAGGTGCTCATCAAGGTGGTGCATAAGAACCCTGGCATCAACCTCACCAACGTTCTCGACAGCTTGCCGAAGAATGTCGACCTCGAGGCACTCAAAGAGCTTGTCGCGCCCATCGTCGACAAGGTGAGCCAAGTCAAGAGGGTCGAAGGCCAGCGCAGGGACTAGCCACTTCGCTTCATCTTTGCCGCCACCATTCCATGCCAAAGACAATTTCATCTTAGGTTAGAATCGCGGCAACTATTAATGTAATATAACTTGCTATGCTTTGGATGAATGCATGCTATTTCTCTTGTCAGATTTCTTTCTGTATGGTGCATGCCCTACGATTATTGGAAAACTTGCCGGCGCGCGCACCCTTGCCGCGAGCGCTTTGAGGAACGGATCCTTAGCAGCCTGCTGGAGGTGTCGCTACCGGCAAGATACCTTGAAGTTTTCAGTGCAGCCACCTAAGCTGTTGAGCGAACTCGAAACAGAGTAAGGGCGCAACCGATCACGACAAGGTTCCTTCACGTGCAGGTTTTCCATACAAAAGCCGAAATCATTCAAGGAAAATAACCTTTAAGTAAAAAGAAATTCACTTAAAGTTCTGCAACTTAGCTTTTTGTTGCTGTGCTCCTTCCTGCAAGATGTCAACCTTGAACGTCGCCTGTCGGTATCCATACCATCACTCCCCCCGGCAAACTTGCATGCGAGGGAACCTTCTATCCTTTGAGAAAAAAGAAAGAGAAGATAGGGATATGGAACCTTGGCGGTTCGTTAATGCTTACCGTAAGCAAGTGTAATACAATATCTCAGATAAGCATGCACATAGATTAACATGAAAATCGACAGGAATTGTAAAACACTTAAGCTTATTCAACTATGCACAGGGTCTGCGCCTGGCTTTGTACAAAGGATCATATGCCTTGCCGGCAAAACTCGTACAAAAGGTGGTTGCCGGGAGACTCGGCAACCGCGCCTTATGGGTAGAACTTACGAAGATGTTCGATATTCCAGGAATTGCTTACTGGAATGCCATCCTCGGTCTCCAGACGGACAGCACCAGGCCTGGTGACTCGTACTACCCGATAAGGGCCTTCCCACTTCGGCGTCAACTTGTTGGAATTCTTGGCTGACTGAACGCACCGAAGAACTAGGTCGCCTTCCTCAAGACTTCGGGCATGAACCTTGTGGCTATGGTAGCGGCGCAAGGCTTGCTGGTAGCGTGCAGCTCGCACAGCAGCCTGAAGACGATCTTCCTCAAGGAGCGTATCGTCATATTGCCGCAACTTCTCTTGCTCAAGCTCATCATAAGTGAGCACTCGAGGTGACCCGTATATGAGTTCCGTGGGGAGAACTGCTTCTACCCCGTACACTAGGGAGAAGGGTGTCTGGCCAGTGGCTCGATTTGGTGTCGTTCTGATTGACCAAAGAACCGCCGGCAGCTCATCAATCCAGCGTCTTCCGCACGCCTCCTGCAGAGAACTCAAAGATCTCGATGCTGGAGGTGGGGCCAAATTTGGCATGGGTCATTACCGTCATGCCCTTTCCTTCTGGAAGAATAGTTGTTAAGAAAAACAGTTTTCAGAGGCGCTACCAGCACCCGAGCTCATCTTTCAGCAAAAAAAACTCAAACGATCTCAATGTTTAAGAGAACCCTGTCTATTGTATTTGCTGCATAATGTGTCTCGCTGGTTCCGCCCTTGTCAGAGTGCTGGACTCGGCGACAAGAGCGAAACTCCCTTGTCAGAGCGCACGGCTCGACGACAAGGTTGAAAGCTCCCTTGTCAGAGCGCATGGCTCGACGACAAGGTTGAAAGCCCCCTTGTCGGAGTGCATGGCTCGACGACATGGTTGAAAGACCCCTTGTCGGAGCGCATGGCTCGTCGACAAGGTTGAAAGCCCCCCTTGTCGGAGCGCATGGCTCGACGACAAGGTTGAAAGCCCCCTTGTCGGAGCGCATGGCTCGACGACAAGGTTGAAAGCCCCGTTGTCAGAGCGCATGGCTCGACGACAAGGTTTAAAGCCCCCCTTGTCGGAGCGTATGGCTCGACGACAAGGTTGAAAGCCTCCTTTGTCAGAGCGCATGGCTCGATGACAAGGTTGAAAGCCCCCTTGTCGGAGCGCATGGCTCGACGACAAGGTTGAAAGCCCCCTTGTCGGAGTGCATGGCTCGACGACAAGGTTAGCTATTCCTCCGCGGACGAATATTTCCGGTAAAGTTTGTGATTTCAGCAGAGAACTTTGACGTTCTCAACGCCGGCTTTCAGCAAGGATGTTGCCGGGAAGGCTCATGACTTCAGCGGAGAACTTTGACATTCTCGACGTCGGCTTCCGGCAAGGATGTTGCCAGCAAGGCTGCGAGGTAATCGCCCACCTGTATACCTGCAACAGTCTGCCGGAATGCTCCCCGAATGCGCACGTTCTAGTCGATGGCACTTAGGATCAGGTCCTGTCTAGCAGCCTATCGAGAACACCGCCTCTTCGGGAGCATAACACTCTAGAAACAATCGTAGCCGCATCCGTGTTGCTGGGCGGACCCAGAACAATCAGGGGCGCAGAATGTTTCAAGAAAGGGAATTTATCTGGGCCACCCTTGGAGGAAGCAGGATTCACGCGAGTAGCAGGGTGAGCCTTCGTCTCCCTCCTGTTGGGGAATGAAGCATGCAATTTCAAAAATTTCTACGCTCACACAAGATCTATCTAGGAGATGCATAGCAACGAGAGGGGGAGAGTGTGTCCACGTACCCTCGTAGACCGAAAGTGGAAGCGTTAGCTTAACGCGGTTGATGTAGTCGAACGTCTTCGCGATCCAACCGATCAAGCACCGAATGTACGGCACCTCCGAGTTCAGCACACATTCAGCTCGATGACGTCCCTCGAACTCTTGATCCAGCAAAGTGTCGAGGGAGAGTTTCGTCAGCACGACGGCATGGTGACGGTGATGGTGATGTGATCCGCGCAGGGCTTCGCCTAAGCACTACGACGCTATGACCGGAGGAGTAAACTGTGGAGGGGGGCACCGCACATGGCTAAGAGAATATCTGTTGTGTTCTAGGGTGCCCCCCTGCCCACGTATATAAAGGAGGGGAGGAGGAGGCCGGCCACCAAAGGAGGCGCGCAATGGGGGGGAGTCTTACTAGGACTCCACTCCTAGTAGGATTCGCCCCCCCCACTTTTCCTTTCTCCGGAGGTGGAAAGAGGGAAGGAGAGGGAAAGGGAGAAGGAAAGGGGGGCGCTACCCCCTTCCCTAGACCAATTCGGCCTCCTCCCTTGTGGGGGGTGCACCAGCCCCTTGTGGGCTGGTTAGCCTCCCTCCTATGGCCCATATCTTCCAACGGGGGGTTCCGGTAACCCCTCCGGTACTCCGGTATGTACCCGATACACTCCGGAACCCTTCCGGTGTCCGAATACTACCTTCCAATATATCAATCTTTACCTCTCAACCATTTCGAGACTCCTCATCATGTCCGTGATCTCATCCGGG
Source organism: Thinopyrum elongatum (assembly GCA_011799875.1). Classification (NCBI taxonomy): domain Eukaryota; kingdom Viridiplantae; phylum Streptophyta; class Magnoliopsida; order Poales; family Poaceae; genus Thinopyrum; species Thinopyrum elongatum. The sequence continues at coordinate 281,959,539 of CM022302.1, read as the reverse complement.
ACTCCGAACAATCTTCGGTCACCAAAACACATAACTCATAATACAAATCGTCATCGAACGTTAAGCGTGCGGACCCTACGGGTTCGAGAACTATGTAGACATGACCGAGACATATCTTTGATCAATAACCAATAGCGGAACCTGGATGCTCATATTGGCTCGTACATATTCTACGAAGATCTTTATCGGTCAAACCGCACAACAACATACGTCATTCCCTTTGTCATCGGTATGTTACTTGCCCGAGATTTGATCGTCGGTATCATTATACCTAGTTCAATCTTGTTACCGGCAAGTCTCTTTACTTGTTCTGTAATGCATCATCCCGTAACTAAATCATTAGTCACACTGCTTGCAAGACTTATAGTGATGTGCATTACCGAGAGGGCCCAGAGATACCTCTCCGATACTCGGAGTGACAAATCGTAATCTCGATCTATGCCAACCCAACAAACACCTTCGGAGACACCTGTAGAGTATCTTTATAATCACCCAGTTACGTTGTGATGTTTGATAGCACACAAGGTGTTCCTCCGGTATTCGGGAGTTGCATAATCTCATAGTTAGAGGAATATGTATAAGTCATGAGGAAAGCAATAGCAATAAAACTTAATGATCACTATGCTAAGCTAACGGATGGGTCTTGTCCATCACATCATTCTCCTAATGATGTGATCCCATTCATCAAATGACAACACATGTCTATGGTTAGGAAACTTAACCATCTTTGATTAACGAGCTAGTCTAGGTGAGGCATACTAGGGACACTGTGTTTTGTCTATGTATTCACACATGTATCAAGTTTCCGGTTAATACAATTCTGGCATGAATAATAAACATTTATCATGATATAAGGAAATATAAATAACAACTTTATTATTGCCTCTAGGGCATATTTCCTTTAGCTCCCACTTGCACTAGAGTCAATAATCTAGTTCACATTGCCATGTGATTTAACACCAATAGTTCACATCTTTATGTGATTAACACCCATAGTTCATATCGCCATGTGACCAACACCCAAAGGGTTTACTAGAGTCAATAGTCTAGTTCACATCGCCATGTGATTAATACCCTAAGAGTATTAAGGTGTGATCATGTTTTGTTTGTGAGAGAAGTTTAGTCAACGGGTCTGCCACATTCAGATCCGTATGTATTTTGCAAAATTTCTATGTTTACAATGCTCTGCATGGAGCTACTCTAGCTAATTGCTCCCACTTTCAATATGTATCCAGATTGAGACTCAGGGTCATCTGGATCGGTGTAAAAGCTTGCATCGATGTAACTCTTTACGAAGAACTCTTCATCACCTCCATAACCAAGAAATATTTCCTTAGTACTCTTAGGTAACTAAGGATAACTTTGACCGCTGTCTAGTGATCCACTCCTGGATCACTATCGTACCCCCTTGCCAAACTCATGGCAAGGTATACAATAGGTCTGGTACACAGCATATCATACTTTATAGAACCTATGACTGAGGCATAGGGAACGACTTTTCATTCTCTTTCTATTTTCTGCCGTGGTCGGGTTTTTGAGTCTTACTCAACTTCACACCTTTGCAACACAGGCAAGAACTCCTTCTTTGACTGTTCCATTTTGAACTACTTCAAAATCTTGTCAAGGTATGTACTCATTGAAAAAACTTATCAAGCGTTTTGATCTATCCCTATAGATCTTGATGCCCAATATAAGTAGCTTCACCGAGGTCTTTCATTGAAAAATTCTTATTCAAGTATCCTTTTATGCTATCCAGAAATTCTATATTATTTCCGATCAACAATATGTTATCCACATATACTATCAGAAATGCTACAGAGCTTCCACTCAATTTCTTGTAAATACAGCCTTCACCGCAAGTCTGTATAAAACTATATGCTTTGATCAACTTATCAAAGCGTATATTCCAACTCCGAGATGCTTGCACCAGTCCATAGATGGATCGCTGGAGCTTGCACACTTTGTTAGCATCTTTAGGATTGACAAAACCTTCTGGTTGCATCATATACAACTCTTTAAGAAATCCATTTAGGAATGCAGTTTTGACATCCATTTGCCAGATTTCATAAAATACGACAATTGCTAACATGATTCGGACAGACTTAAGCATCGCTACGAGTGAGAAAATCTCATTGTAGTCAACACCTTGAACTTGTCGAAAACCTTTTGCGACAATTCGAGCTTTCTAGATAGTAACACTACCATCAGCGTCCGTCTTCCTCTTAAAGATCCATTTATTCTCTATGGCTCGCCAATCATCGGGCAAGTCCACCAAAGTCCACACTTTGTTCTCATACATGGATCCTATCTCAGATTTCATGGCCTCAAGCCATCTGTCAGAATCTGGGCTCATCATAGCTTCTTCATAGTTCGTAGGTTCACCTTGGTCTAGTAACATGACTTCCAGTACAAGATTCCCGTACCACTCTGGTGCGGATCGTGTTCTGGTTGACCTACGAGGTTCTGTAGTAACTTGATCTGAAGTTTCATGATCATCATCATTAGCTTCCTCTCTAGTTGGTGTAGGCATCACGGGAATGATTTTCTCTAATGAACTACTTTCCAATTCGAGAGAAGGTACAATTACCTCATCAAGTTCTACTTTCCTCCCACTCACTTCTTTTGAGAGAAACTCCTCTAGAAAGGATCCATTCTTAGCAACAAAGATCTTGCCTTCGGATCTGTGATAGAAGGTGTACCCAACAGTTTCTTTTAGGTATCCTATGAAGACGCACTTCTCTGATTTGGGTTCGAGCTTATCAGGCTGAAGTTTTTTCACATAAGCATCGCAAACCCAAACTTTAAGAAACGATAGCTTAGGTTTCTTGCCAAACCACAGTTCATACGGTGTCATCTCAATGGATTGAGATGGTGCCCTATTTAACGTGAATGCAGCTGTCTTTAATGCATAACCCCAAAATGATAGGGGTAAATCGGTAAGAGACATCATAGATCGCACCATATCTAATAAAGTACGGTTACGATGTTCGGACACACCATTACGCTGTGGTGTTCTAGGTGGCATGAGTTGCGAAACTATTCCACATTGTTTTAAATGAAGACCAAACTCGTAACTCAAATATTCGCCTCCACGATCAGATCGTAGAAACTTTATTTTCTTGTTACGATGATTTTCCACTTCACTCTGAAATTCTTTGAACTTTTCAAATGTTTCAGACTTGTGTTTCATTAAGTAGATATACCCATATCTGCTTAAATCATCTGTGAAGGTCAGAAAATAACGATACCCGCCGCGAGCCTCAACACTCATCGGACCGCATACATCGGTATGTATTATTTCCAATAAGTCATTGGCTCGCTCCATTGTTCCGGAGAACGGAGTTTTAGTCATCTTGCCCATGAGGCATGGTTCGCAAGTATCAAATGATTCATAATCAAGTGATTCCAAAATCCCATCTGCATGGAGTTTCTTCATGCACTTTACACCAATATGACCTAAACGGCAGTGCCACAAATATGTTGCACTATCATTATCAACTTTGCATCTTTTGGCATCAATATTATGAATATGTGTATCACTACGATCGAGATTCAATAAACCATTTATATTGAGTGTATGACCATAGAAGGTTTTATTCATGTAAACAGAACAACAATTATTCTCTTGACTTAAATGAATAACCGTATCGCAATAAACATGATCCAATCATATTCATGCTCAACGCAAACACCAAATAACATTTATTTAGGTCCAACACTAATCCCGAAGGTAGAAGGTGATGAGGACATCAATACCATTGTTACACCCACAGCCCCTGCTGCTATACATACTGGACCAATTACTAGAGCTCGCGCACGCCAATTAAATTATCAGGTACTTTCGTTTCTTGGTAATGATTCTAATGTTCATGAGAATATGATGCTTCCTAAATTGGATACATTTGTTTTGCTTACAAATGAAGGGCCTAGCTTGGACAAGAAAGAGGAACCTTGGAGCAAGTTCAAGCATGGAGATGATGGCATGCGCAAGGGGAACAAGAACGGAGTTACAAGTGATGATTTCAGGACTTTGAAGCCACCATAATGAGTGCATGAAGTCTTGGACGAAATATACAAGATGCCACTTCATAAATTTCGTCCAGAGGCTATTATAGGTGCTGCGTCACCTTATTATTGGGCCAGGCCCATGTAATTTTGAAATACTTGAGTATAGGCTGTTTTTAGAGTCCGTATGTGTGGGGAAACAAGAGATAGGGTTGGTTTCGGACCCCTCCTACAAGGGGCCACGAAATTCCCCCTACTCCTCCATATATATACAGCCCTTAGGGCGTCATTTAGACTTTGGGGGTTTTGTGTAGATTAAAAGTTTGCCATAGCTACAACTTCGCGTACTTCGTTTGTGTTCAACGACCAGACCAAGACGTCACAGAACCCCACCTTGATCAATAAAGCTTTCATCTTATATTCGCAATATCCAGATTGCAAATCTTAGTTTCTTGCTTGTTCTTCGTTTGCTTGCAGGAAATAGACCCTCGTGGTCAGGTTGATCGTGCTCCTGTGTGGTCAATAACCTCTCAGAGTTGGTTTAGCGATTGCTAAGGCGCGACGTCCTCACACGTTCGTAGTCGGATCGTCAAAGTCTACTCCACCAAAAACGATAGCCACCATCTCATCGAAAGACGGGACACCTTCGCCTCTATCAAGTGGTATTAGTTTTCAGGTTGCTCAGTGAGATTTACAGTTTTTCGTAGTTTAGATCGAGTCTGTTCTTCATACCTACAATCCAGGAAAAAACCAAAAAAAAAAAGGGTTAGTTCATCATATCCAAACCAATCTGAGCCATTGCATAATCTTTTTTGTATTTTCTTTGTTGAATTTGCGGTTGCATCGTCGTGTCAAGTTGCTGGTCTTAGCGTGTAGTTCTTTAGAGTTTCGAGTTCTGTTCACACGTTGTCACGCTGCTGCCGCACCATCATCATCGCCCCTACCATATACCACCACCGCTTATCTGCTATTTCTCTGAGTTCATATACCACCACCGCTCCGAGTCCATATACCACCACCGCTCTGAGTCCATATACCACCACCAATCCGAGTCCATATACCACCACCGATCCGAGTCCATATACCACCACCAATCCGAGTCCACATATACTACCGTCATATACCATCACCAGTCCGAATTCCACCAGATTCATCTCCACCACCAGTCCTAGTCCGAGTCCAGTATTTGTTCCTTTATTTTTGAGTTCCAGATCACGCGATACTACGAGTTGTGAACAAGTCGGATTCCCCAACTTTCGTGCCACCCACAGAAGAAAAATAGTTCCAGTTTCAAAAAAAAAACTAAGTCTGGAAAATTCTGGCTAGGCAGTTTTTAGACCATTTGTAGACTTTTTCGAAAAAAAATTGTTGCGGAGCAAAAAAAAAAGGGAGGAAAAAAAGTGCAAAAAAAAAGTGATAAAAAAAATTCAGAGTGTGCTCCTCCCTTGTTTACGTGCAGCGCCATGTTTTTGTTAGTGTTCTATGCTCGTGTCTCTAGCACGGTCTAGCCTAGGACCAGCACAGTACCATCGTTGAGCGTTTATTCAACATTGCATCTCTGAATTGATTATTGCTAACCCTTTTTGCTACCATATCATAAGCCTTCCCAGCTCCACATACATCTACATCGTGCGTTTGACACCACCTGGCAATCGCTCTGTCCAAGCTTTGTGAGTTTTGACTACAAAGGTTGCCGATCACCACCTGCTGCTGGGTAAGAACTGGTAAGAATTTGAGATTTGCTTGACGGATTTGTGACACCACACCACCACCACTTTCTAGTAGTCTGTAGGATTATATTCTTGTGTGTTTCTATTACTGCTAACCACGGCAGGATCACAAGCCGACGAGACTGACTGGGAGAACATGACGAACAAAGAGTTACATGATAAGTTTCAGCAAATGATGAGTGGACAGGTGGAAGATGTGCTAAACAGATTTGAAGAGGCCATGGAGAAGATAGATGGCATTGAGAAGGCGTTCGAAACAAAGCTCGATAACAAGTTTAATGAATTGCTCGTGCATCTTCCACAACCACCGCCCGCTGCACCTGTCGCACCTCTACAGCAACAACAACACCAACATCGCCTTCCAAATCAAGTGGGACGAGCACTGCTCGTTCCCCTTGAGCCTGGTCAAACTTTTGGTGCCGCTGTACCTACTGTTGATGCTTCTGTTGCTCCTGCTACTACTGCAGAGGTGGAGGACTATTACGAGGATGAGGTTGATCAAAATCAGAACTACGTGCAACCACCAGCACCACCACCAGCAGGTCGACCTCATGCATATTATCGCAATGGTAGGGCTGCAGCACCACCTCAGGTACGAGATCATGACCATATTCCTAAACTAAAATTGAATATTCCACCATTTGAGGGTAGATATGTTCCTGATATATATCTTACTTGGGAGTTAGAAACTGAACACATTTTACATGTTTACAATATCCCGAGGAGAGACGGGTTGCTGCTGCTGTTTGTGCTTTCACTAGTTTTGCATGTGTATGGTGGTCCGAACATTGTAGATTATATCCTATTCCAGCTACTTGGGCTGCTTTGAAAACTGCTATGCGTACTCGTTGGGTTCCACCATATTATCAACGTGAATTACTTCAAAAATTGCAGCGTTTAAGACAAGGAAAAAATTATGTAGAAGAATATTATCAGGAATTACAAACTGGCATGATTAGATGTGGTATTGTTGAGGATAATGAAGCTATGCTTGCACGTTTTATGGGTGGATTAAATAAAGAGATTCAGACCATTCTAGAGTATAAGGAGTATAATAGTATCACTCGTTTATTCCATCTTGCTTGCAAAGCTGAACGTGAAGTGCAGGATCGACAGGCATTGGCGCGAACTAATTTTTTCTGCAGGTCGATCTTCATCATGGACACCGCGTGCATCCTCTACTCCCACACGTCCTACTGCAGCACCACTGACTTCAGCCGCCAATTCCAACCGAGATACAAGAAAACAGGCACCACCACCACCATCTGCCAGGAGTACACCTTCTGGGCCTGCCCAGAGCTCTTCTTCATCTATGGCATCAACAGGGCACACTCATGATATTATTTGTCGTCGTTGTAAGGGTAGAGGTCATTATGCGAGAGAATGCCAATCTCCGCGTGTTATGATTGCTACTGAGGATGGTGGGTATGAGTCCGCTAGTGACTATGATGAGGAGACTTTGGCTCTTATTACAAGTGAAGAACACGGTGGAGATGATTCTGATCATGAGACGCAATACATGGCTCCTGAAGACGCTGACAGGTATGAATGTTTAGTTGCTCAATGTGTTTTGAGTGTGCAGGTCACACAAGCTGAGCAAAATCAGAGACATAATTTGTTCCATACAAAGGGAGTTGTGAAGGAACGTTCTGTTCGCGTCATCATAGATGGAGGGAGCTGCAACAACTTGGCTAGCATGGAGATGGTGGAGAAGCTATCTCTCACCACAAGACCACATCCACATCCTTACTATATCCAATGGTTCAACAACAGCGGCAAGGTTAAGGTAACACGTACTGTTTGTGTGCATTTTAGTATCTCTACATATGCTGATTATGTTGATTGTGATGTGGTACCCATGCAAGCATGTTCATTATTACTTGCTAGACCATGGCAATTTGATAAAAATTCTATACACCATGGTAGAAACAATCGGTATACTCTTGTTCATAAGGATAAACATATTACTTTGCTTCCTATGACTCCTGATTCTATTACTTTTTCACTATTTTGAAATAAGAAAAAGATCCAAATCTAAAATGCAAAGGTCGTCTTATTCAAAACCTTGAACGACCTTCAACAAAAGGGTACCTGTACCCGAAACCGACACAGGTGGGTAGGTAGAGAATACCTAGGGGCGCGAGACAATGACTCATATAAATTACTTAATGGAAAATGTCCCGAAGAAGCCCAACGAGAAACTAAGAATCCTCTCACGTAAAGACTTTTTTTTACGCGACAGGAAAAAGTGACTACGAATTCTAGCACGGGTCCAATAATTTGATCGATACGACCTGTACTTTTTTCTTCAATTGTGGAAACCCCGGGACGAGAAGTAGTAGGATTGGTTCTCATAATTATCACATAATTAAAAAAAAGGAATTTTTTGAAATTTTTCTGAAAGATGATATTAATAGAGCTAGTAAAGCAAAACAGGAGAAAAATAAGAGTGAAAATCAGATTGTGGCAAAAGAATTTGAGCAACAAATGAAGCCTAATAATAAACCATCTAGTGTTGCTTCTGAAATTAAATTGAAAATTGCATGTTTACTTGCCACCAAATCTGATATTGATGAGCTAGATTTCAGCAAATCTGTTTGCTATGCTTTTGTGTGCAAAGAGGCGTTATCTTCATTCAAGGACGTGCCTTCCTCTTTGCCTCCTGCTGTCACTAACATTTTGCAGGAGTTCGCTGATGTCTTTCCACAAGACGTGCCATCAGGATTACCACCTATTCGCGGGATTGAGCATCAGATTGACTTAATTCCCGGTGCTTTGCTGCCAAACCGTGCGCCATACCGTACCAATCCAGAGGAGACGAAGGAGATTATGCGTCAAGTACAGAAGCTGCTCGACAAAGGTTATATACGCGAATCTCTTAGTCCTTGTGCTGTTCCTATTATACTAGTGCCAAAAAAGGATGGTACATCGCGTATGTGTGTTGATTGTAGAGGCATTAATAATATTACTATTCGCTACCGTCATCCTATTCCTAGGCTAGATGATATGCTTGATGAATTGAGTGGCTCTACAATATTCTCCAAAGTTGATTTGCGTAGTGGATACCATCAAATTCGTATGAAATTGGGAGATGAATGGAAAACAACATTTAAAACTAAGTTTGGTTTATACGAGTGGTTAGTCATGCCTTTTGGGTTAACTAATGCACCTAGTACTTTCATGAGATTAATGAACGAAGTTTTACATGCTTTCATTGGACGATTTGTGGTAGTTTACTTTGATGATATATTGATTTATAGCAGATCTTTGGAGGAACATTTGGAACATTTACGTGCTGTTTTTATTGCTCTACGTGATGCACGTTTGTTTGGTAACCTTGGGAAGTGCACCTTTTGCACCGACCGAGTATCTTTTCTTGGCTATGTTGTTACTCCATAGGGAATTGAAGTTGATAAAGCCAAGATTGAAGCTATTGAGAGTTGGCCGCAGCCCAAAACGGTCACACAAGTGAGGAGTTTCCTTGGCCTCGCTGGTTTCTATAGGCGTTTTGTGAGAGATTTCAGCACCATTGCTGCACCTCTCAATGAGCTTACAAAGAAGGATGTGCCTTTTGTTTGGGGTACCGCGCAGGAAGAAGCCTTCACAGTATTGAAAGATAAGTTGACACATGCTCCTTTACTCCAACTTCCTGATTTTAATAAGACTTTTGAGCTTGAATGTGATGCTAGTGGAATTGGATTAGGAGGTGTGTTATTACAAGGTGGTAAACCTATTGCTTACTTTTCTGAAAAATTGAGTGGGCCTAGTCTGAACTATTCTACTTATGATAAAGAATTATATGCTCTTGTTCGGACTTTGGAAACATGGCAACATTATTTATGGCCCAAAGAATTTGTTATACATTCTGATCATGAATATTTGAAACATATTAAAAGTCAAGCAAAACTGAACTGTAGACATGCTAAATGGGTTGAATTCATTGAGACTTTTCCTTATGTCATAAAACACAAGAAGGGTAAAGAAAATGTTATTGTTGATGCATTGTCTCGTCATTATACTATGCTTTCACAACTTGACTTTAAAATATTTGGTTTGGAGACCATCAAAGATCAATATGTGCATGATGCTGATTTTAAAGATGTAATGCAGAATTGTAAAGAAGGACGAACATGGAACAAATTCGTCCTTAATGATGGATTTGTGTTCCGTGCTAACAAGCTATGCATTCCAGCTAGCTCCGTTCGTCTTTTGTTGTTGCAGGAGGCGCATGGAGGAGGATTAATGGGACACTTTGGCGTGAAGAAGACGGAGGATGTACTCGCTACACATTTCTTTTGGCCAAAGATGAGACGGGATGTTGAGCGTTTTGTTGCTCGCTGCACTACATGTCAAAAAGCTAAGTCACGACTCAATCCTCATGGTTTATATATGCCTTTGCCTATACCTAGTGTTCCTTGGGAGGATATATCTATGGATTTTGTTTTAGGATTACCTCGAACAAAGAAGGGGAGGGATAGCATATTTGTTATCGTGGATAGATTTTTGAAAATGGCACACTTTATACCATGTCATAAAAGCGATGATGCTGCGAATGTTGCTGATTTGTTCTTTCGTGAAATTATTCGCTTGCATGGTGTGCCAAATACTATTGTTTCAGATCATGATACTAAATTTCTTAGCCACTTTTGGAGATGTTTATGGGCTAAGTTGGGGACTAAATTGCTTTTTAGTACTACTTGTCACCCACAAACTGATGGACAAACTGAAGTAGTTAATAGAACTTTGTCTACTATGCTTAGGGCTGTTTTGAAGAATAATAAGAAAATTTGGGAAGAATGCTTGCCTCATATTGAATTTGCTTATAATCGTTCATTGCATTCTACTACTAAGATGTGCCCTTTTGAGATTGTGTATGGTTTTCTACCTCGTGCACCTATTGATTTATTGCCTCTTCCATCTTCGGAGAAGGTTATTTTTGATGCGAAACAACGTGCTGAATTGATCTTAAAAATTCATGAGTTAACTAAGGAAAACATTGAGCGTATGAATGCTAAATATAAACTTGCTGGAGATAAAGGTAGAAAACATGTTGTCTTTGCACCTGGAGATCTTGTTTGGTTACATTTGCGTAAGGACAGGTTTCCTGATTTGCACAAATCAAAGCTAATGCCACGTGTTGATGGTCCTTTTAAGGTGTTAGAGAAAATAAATGATAATGCATATAAACTTCAGCTGCCTGCAGATTTTGGGGTTAGTCCCACTTTTAACATTGTAGATTTGAAGCCTTATTTGGGTGAGGAAGATGAGCTTCCATCAAGGATGACTTCATTTCAAGAAGGGGAGGATGATGAGGACATCAATACCATTGTTACACCCACAGCCCATGCTGCTATACATACTGGACCAAGTACTAAAGCTCGCTCACGCCAATTAAATTATCAGGTACTTTTGTTTCTTGGTAATGATTCTAATGTTCATGAGAATATGATGCTGCCTAAATTGGATACATTTGTTTTGCTTACAAATGAAGGGCCTAGCTTGGACAAGAAAGAGGAACCTTGGAGCAAGTTCAAGCATGGAGATGATGGCATGCGCAAGGGGAACAAGAACGGAGTTACAAGTGATGATTTCAGGACTTTGAAGCCACCATAATGAGTGCATGAAGTCTTGGACGAAATATACAAGATGCCACTTCATAAATTTCATCCAGAGGCTATTATAGGTGCTGCGTCACCTTATTATTGGGCCAGGCCCATGTAATTTCGAAATACTTGAGTATAGGCTGTTTTTAGAGTCCGTATGTGTGGGGAAACAAGAGATAGGGTTGGTTTCGGACCCCTCCTACAAGGGGCCACGAAATTCCCCCCTACTCCTCCATATATACAGCCCTTAGGGCGTCGTTTAGACTTTGGGGGTTTTGTTTAGATTAAAAGTTCGCCATAGCTGCAACTTCGCGTACTTCGTTTGTGTTCAACGACCAGACCAAGACGTCACAGAACCCCACCTTGATCAATAAAGCTTTCATCTTATATTCACAATATCCAGATTGCAAATCTTAGTTTCTTGCTTGTTCTTCGTTTGCTTGCAGGAAATAGACCCTCGTGGTCAGGTTGATCGTGCTCCTGCGTGGTCAATAACCTTTCGGAGTTGGTTTAGCGATTGCTAAGGCGCGACGTCCTCACACGTTCGTAGTCGGATCGTCAAAGTCCGCTCCACCAAAAATGATAGCCACCATCTCATCGAAAGATGGGACACCTTCGCCTCTATCAGAGGGAGTGTGCGATGGTGATCTTATCAACCTTGGAATCACTTCCAACACACATCGTCACCTCGTCATTAACTAGTCTCTGTTCATTTTGCAACTCCTGTTTTGAGTTACTAATGTTAGCAACTGAACCGGTATCAAATACCCAGGGGCTACTATGAACACTAGTAAAATACACATCAATAACATGTATATCAAATATACCTTTGTTCACTTTGCCATCCTTCTTATCCGCCAAGTATTTGGGGTAGTTCCGCTTCCAGTGACCATTCCTTTGCAGTAGAAGCACTCAGTTTCAGGCTTCGGTCCAGACTTGGGTTTCTTCCCGGGAGTAGGAACTTGCTTGCTATTCTTCTTGAAGTTCCCTTTCTTGCCCTCACCCTTTTTCTTGAAACTAGTGGTCTTGTCAACCATCAACACTTGATGCAATTTCTTGATTTCTACCTTCGCCGATTTCAGCATCGCGAAGAGCTTGGGAATCGTTTTCGTCATCCCTTGCATATTATAGTTCATCACGAAGTTCTAGTAACTTGGTGATAGTGACTAGAGAAATCTGTCAATCACTATCTTATCTGGAAGATTAACTCCCACTTGATTCAAGCGTTTGTAGTACCCAGACATTCTAAGCACATGCTCACTAGCTGAGCTATTCTCCTCCATCTTGTAGGCAACGTACTTGTCAGAGGTCTCATACCTCTCGACACCGGCATGAGTCTGAAATACCAATTTCATTTCTTTGGAACATCTCATATGCTCCATGGCGTTCAAAACGTTTTTGAAGTCCCGGTTCTAAGCCATAAAGCATGGTGCACTAAACTATCAAGTAGTCATCATATCGAGCTTGCCCAACGTTCATAACGTCTGCATCTACTCCTGCAATAGGTTTGTCACCTAGCGGTGCATCAAGGACATAATTCTTCTGTGCAACAACGAGGATATTCCTCAGATCACGGACCCAGTGCGCATCATTGATACTATCATCTTTCAACTTAGTTTTCTCTAGGAACATATCAAAAATAAAACAAGGGAGCTATACGCGAGCTATTGATCTACAACATAATTTGCAAATACTACCAGGACTAAGTTCATGATAAATTAAGTTCAATTAATCATATTACTTAAGAACTCCCACTTAGATAGACATCCCTCTAGTCATCTAAATGATCACGTGATCCATATCAACTAAACCATGTCCGATCATCACGTGAGATGGAGTAGTTTTCAATGGTGAACATCTCTATGTTGATCATATCTACTATATGATTCACGTTCGACCTTTCGGTCTCAGTGTTCCGAGGCCATATCTACATATGCTAGGCTGGTCAAGTTTAACCCGAGTATTCTGCACGTGCAAAACTAGCTTGCACCCGTTGTATGTGAATGTAGAGCTTATCACACCCGATCATCACGTGGTGTCTCGGCACGACGAACTGTCGCAACGGTGCATACTCAGGGAGAACACTTATACCTTGGAATTTAGTGAGGGATCATCTTATAATGCTACCGCCGTACTAAGCAAAATAAGATGCATAAAAGATAAACATCACATGCAATCAAAATATGTGACATGATATGTCCATCATCATCTTGTGCCTTTGATCTCCATCTCCAAAGCACCGTCATGATCTCCATCGTCACTGGCTTGACACCTTGATCTCCATCGTAGCGTCGTTGTCGTCTCGCCAACTATTGCTTCTACGACTATCGCTACCACATAGTGATAAAGTAAAGCAATTACATGGCGATTGCATTTCATACAATAAAGCGACAACCATAAGGCTGCTGCCAGTTGCCGATAACTTTTACAAAACATGATCATCTCATACAATAACGTATATCACATCATGTCTTGACCATATCACATCACAGCATGCCCTGCAAAAACAAGTTAGACGTCCTCTACTTTGTTGTTGCAAGTTTTATGTGGCTGCTACGGGCTTCTAGCAAGAACCGTTCTTACCTACAGATCAAAACCACAACGATTTTTCGTCAAGTGTGCTGTTTTAACCTTCAACAAGGACCGGCCGTAGTCAAACTCGATTCAACTAAAGTTGGAGAAACAGACACCCGCCAGCCACCTGTGTGCAAAGCACGTCGGTAGAACCAGTCTCATGAACACGGTCATGTAATGTCGGTCCGGGCTACTTCATCCAACAATACCGCCGAATCAAAGTAAGACGTTGGTGGTAAGCAGTATGACTATTATCGCACACAACTCTTTGTGTTCTACTCGTGCATATCATCTACGCATAGACCTGGCTCTGATACCACTGTTGGGGAACGAAGCATGCAATTTAAAAAAATTCTACGCTCACGCAAGATCTATCTAGCAGATGCATAGCAACAAGAGGGGGAGAGTGTGTCCACGTACCCTCATAGACCGAAAGCGGAAGCATTAGCTTAACGCGGTTGATGTAGTCGAACGTCTTCGCGATCCAACCGATCAAGCACCGAACGTACGGCACCTCCGAGTTCAGCACACGTTCAGCTCGATGACATCCCTTGAACTCTTGATCCAGCAAAGTGTCGAGGGAGAGTTTCGTCAGCACGACGGCATGGTGACGGTGATGGTGATGTGATCCGCGCAGGGCTTCGCCTAAGCACTACGACGCTATGACCGAAGGGGTAAACTGTGGAGGGGGGTACCGCACACGGCTAAGAGAATATCTGTTGTGTTCTAGGGTGCCCCCCGCCCCCGTATATAAAGGAGGGGAGGAGGAGGCCAGCCACCAAAGGGGGCGCGCCATGGGGGGGAGTCCTACTAGGACTCCACTCCTAGTAGGATTCGGCCCCCCCACTTTTCCTTTCTCCGGAGGTGGAAAGAGGGAAGGAGAGGGAGAGGGAGAAGGAAAGGGGGGCGCTACCCCCTTCCCTAGTCCAATTCGGCCTCCTCCCTTGTGGGGGGCGCACCAGCCCCTTGTGGGCTGGTTAGCCTCCCTGCTATGGCCCATATGGCCCATATCTTCCACCGGGGGGTTCCAGTAACCCCTCCGGTACTCCGGTATGTACCCGATACACTCCGAAACCCTTCCGGTGTCCGAATACTACCTTCCAATATATCAATCTTTACCTCTCGACCATTTCAAGACTCCTCGTCATGTCCGTGATCTCATCCGGGACTCCAAACAATCTTCGGTCACCAAAACACATAACTCATAATACAAATCATCATTGAACGTTAAGCATGCGGACCCTACGGGTTCGAGAACTATGTAGACATGACCGAGACATATCTCTGATCAATAACCAATAGCGGAACCTGGATGCTCATATTGGCTCCTACATATTCTACGAAGATCTTTATCGGTCAAACCACACAACAACATACGTCATTCCCTTTGTCATCGGTATGTACTTGCCCGAGATTCGATCGTCGGTATCATTATACCTAGTTCAATCTCGTTACTGGCAAGTCTCTTTACTCATTCTGTAATGCATCATCCCGTAACTAACTCATTAGTCACATTGCTTGCAAGGCTTATAGTGATGTGCATTACCGAGAGGGCCCAGAGATACCTCTCCGATACTCGGAGTGACAAATCGTAATCTCGATCTATGCCAACCCAACAAACACCTTCGGAGACACCTGTAGAGTATCTTTATAATCACCCAGTTACGTTGTGACGTTTGATAGCACACAACTTGTTCCTCCGGTATTCGGGAGTTGCATAATCTCATAGTTAGAGGAATAGGTATAAGTCATGAAGAAAGCAATAGCAATAAAACTTAACGATCATTATGCTAAGCTAACGGATGGGTCTTGTCCATCACATCATTCTCCTAATGATGTGATCCCGTTCATCAAATGACAACACATGTCTATGGTTAGGAAACTTAACCATCTTTGATTAACGAGCTAGTCTAGTAGAGGCATACTAGGGACACTGTGTTTTGTCTATGTATTCACACATGTATCAAGTTTCCGGTTAATACAATTCTAGCATGAATAATAAACATTTATCATGATATAAGGAAATATAAATAACAACTTTATTATTGCCTCTAGGGCATATTTCCTTCACCTCCCCCACACATGCATAAATACCGATCCCTCAGGGCGCTCGTGTCGAGCGTCGGGGCGAAGACGACGTGCTCCTTCCGCATCTTCACCAGCTCGCTCTCCTTCGCCTGCACACCCAAATCGACGGCTTTCACCTCTTTGTCCTTGCTCGCTTTGGGCGGCATGGCGACTGAGGAAGCGGGGGCCGAGGGCGATGAGAGGGGGGAGGCGGCGGGTGGATGGGAAAGACTCTGCTTTGAGTTCGAGGAAGAAGGCGACGGCGGTTTCCAGATTGGAAAGGATGAAAGGTAAATGAACAGCATCTCTGCAGATTCCCTTTTATGGGGAAGGCGCGGGGCTGCCTCCTTTCTAATCAATGTGAATGCGCTTTCGCGAGGGCGCTACTACAACGGTCATTCCGCGCACATATCCCGCGTCGTGCATTCAATATGCGCCATGGGGAAGCGCGGTAAACGAGGTAATTGCAACAGCTAACTCCCACCACACGTGCCCGTGCACTATTTGGGCCTAGCCCAACAACGCCTCACACCCGTGTATGGCCTAGGCCCGGGGGCTTCTGTCGCTGTACTAAAGTTTGGGTCCTTTAGTACCCCTTACTTGTGCACGGATGGTTGTAGCCATACCAGCGGCAAGGCCTGCCGGGGGACAGCTGGAAACAAGTGCAAGACTATCAAGAAGGCATTCAAACTAGTGACCAGAAGACAGAAGCCCAAAGGTTGGATCCCCGGCAAGATACTTGCCGGGATGGCTTGCGAAGACTGGGCAAGACTCACACCCGGCAAGACCCCGCCACTGCTCCAGCGCAGCGGCCAGCCTGACATTTGGGTTTTGTCCTCCCGGATGCGTGTCATGGCAGTAGTGGTGGATGGGCTTAAACGGTGCTGATGGGACGGGCCCTTTTTCCGTCCCGAAGAAAGTAAGAGACACCTAAACGGAGCATTTAATGCGTTTGTCCTAAGTCGTCAATGATAAACATGTAAACACTGTAGCAACTTTACACCTCTTGTATGTACTGTGCGTCACTGTTGTTGACCCCTTGGACGTATAAAGGGAAGCCCAAGGCATAGCTACAGGAGGGAGGAGGACTCTCTGGCCCATTATGCATGCGTAGCTGCTGCTTGAACATACTGTTCACCACAAGCGCTCCTGGAGCTTGGGCTTGAACACCCACAATAAACCAAAGCAGGAGTAGGGTATTACGCTTCTCAGCGGCCCGAACCTGGGTAAAAATCCCCTCGCGTTGATCGTTGGATCGTGTACGACACCTATGGGATCGCGTGGATCCCTTTTACGGTTTGGCAGGGAGAGAGATATGCAAAAAGAGCAGATCCAACGATCAACGCGAGGGGATTTTTACCCAGGTTCGGGCCACTGAGAAGCATAATACCCTACTCCTGCTTTGGTTTATTGTGGGTGTTCAAGCCCAAGCTTCAGGAGCGCTTGCGGTGAACAGTATGTTCAAGCAGCAGCTATGCATGCAGAATGGGCCAGAGAGTCCTCCTCCCTTGTAGCTATGCCTTGGGCCTCCTTTTATACATCCAAGGGGTCACCAACAGTGGCGTACACTACATACAAGAGGTGTAAAGTTGCTTCAGTGTTTACATGTTTATCACTGACGACTTAGGACAAACGCATTAAATGCTCCGTCTAGGTGTCCGTTTAGGTGTCCCTTACTTTCTTGGGGACAGAAAAAGGCCCGTCCCATCAGCACCGCTTAAGCCCGTCCACCACTAGTGCCATGACCCGCATCCGGGCGGACAAAACCCAAATGTCAGGCTGGCCGCTGTGCTGGAGCAGTGGCAGGGTGGCGGGGTCTTGCCGGGTGTGAGTCTTGCCGGGTCTTCGCAAGCCATCCCGGCAAGTATCTTGCCGGGGATCCGGCCTTTGGGCTTCTGTCTTCTGGTCACTGGTTTGAATGCCTTCTTGATAGTCTTGCACTTGCTTCCAGCTATCTCCCGGCAGGCCTTGCCACTGGTATGGCTACAACCGTCCACACACAAGTATGGGGTACTAAAGGACCCAAACTTTAGTACACCGACACAATCATTTTAATGAATGTTGACATCCAAGATAATTCATTATCCACTCCTAGCTACTTAAGCATGGCATGAGAAACTATAATCTCTAGTTGTCATTGCAAACATGTTTGATCATAACATGCTGAATCATGGATACTAGGTTAAACATATTTACAAAACAGAACAAGTTGAGTTCATACCCGTTTCTCTCTGCCACAGGCAGTTCATCAAATATCGTCATTATTGCCTTTCACTTGCATGACCGAATGATATAAAAATAATAACAGTGCAAGAGTGCCGTGGACTAAGCTGGAATCTGCAAATATTTTATTCAAAAGGAGAAGACAAGGTACGTAATATGGGCTCTTTGTTAGATCAATATCAATGCATATGAGAGCCACTCAACATTTTCATCGTGGTCTTCTCCTTGGTACGACTCAATAAAAAAAGAAAAGAAATTCAGAGAAACACACTGAAATATTTTTGGAGTTTTTAGTTTTTTCATGAAGAAAGCAAATTAAAGAAAAAGAAAAACAGAAAACGAGAAAAACTATTTACACGGGAAAGCTCCCAACAGGCAAAAAAAGAACAAGGAAATCTTTTTGGGCTTTCTTTTTAATACTACAACTAATTAAACTAGAAATAAAAACCGAAAAGAAGTAAAAAACATTTTTTTGGGATTTGCTCAAAGTTTTTCAAACACACAAGAAGAAAGCGAGAAAATAAATCTAACATGGATAATACAATGAAAAAGTGCGAACACCGACAACTGGAATGAAATGTGTGAACATGAATGTAATGTCGGTGGGAATACATACTCCCCCAAGCTTAGGCTTTTGGCCTAGCTTGGTAATCACCACTCATAGAAGCCATCCGGTCCCATCTCGAAGTGCTACGGCGGCGGCACCTGGTGCGTCCCACTCCTGAGGCTCCTCCTCTGCCTCTGCCTGGGCGTTCCGGTAGGCAATAATGTCTGCTGGCATAACCCTGTATCCTCCCCTGGCAATAGAATCAAACAAA
This sequence comes from Thinopyrum elongatum, assembly GCA_011799875.1. Classification (NCBI taxonomy): domain Eukaryota; kingdom Viridiplantae; phylum Streptophyta; class Magnoliopsida; order Poales; family Poaceae; genus Thinopyrum; species Thinopyrum elongatum. The sequence goes on along the minus strand of CM022302.1, from coordinate 281,940,519 downwards.
GCAGGTGCATGCAATGGGATAACATCACGGGTTTCCTCACTGTAAACCAAGTTATAATGAATATTATTAAGAGAGTCGGCCTCATCATTAAACTGGTGATCCACCATCGCCTGCTGATCTAAATAAACCTTGGGCAGAGGATAATCATATTGGCAAATCTGAACGTTAAAGTGACTCGCTAAACGAGTAGCATAAATACCGCCATGAATTTTGCCCTTGGTTCTGTTAAGGTGCAGACCGTGTGCAATAATGGCCCCGAGGCTAAAGGTGTTATCACCGTATAGTGCACGGCATAAGATGGCGAAGTCAGGAGGACTGAGTGCACTGACCTTCTCTCTAGCAATTAAACACTTAGCAATGAATAGAGCAAAATAATGCACAGAAGGAAACTGCAAGCTAGTGGCGGTAACACTCGATACCCCTCTCTCATCTCCCACTGTCAGAGTATGATAAAAGCTATCAAACTCTGCAGTTCTAGGCTCTCTAATTTCTCCGTCATAAGGGATCAAGCATACATTGCAAAAATTAGTGAGTGGCATCTGACGAGTTTCAACATATAAATTAAACTACACCTCAGGGGGATTATTTCTACTTAGGAAATGAAAATTTTGCACAAAGGAATTTGTAAGGAGATGGTATTATTCACACTTAGCTGTGATGAAGTAGGTTAGCCCGACATTTGCAGCGAATTGGGCGAACTCTTGATGGATCCCGGCTCCATCCATGAAGGGGTTATGCGGCCATTCGCACGGCCACACCTCCGCCCTTCTCCGAGTATGGAGGTCATTGTCCGATGATTCCCCAATGACTCCCTTAGCATTTTTCTTGGAGGCAAACTTCCTAAAAAACTCATCTTATTCCTATGAATAAAATTCTGAAAATTTTAGTCCACAAAATTTTTGTCAACAAAACTTCACAAGATTGATAGCAACTACTCATAAGGAGGCATAGACGCTATATTGAGCATTCAAACTACTTAGAACTCTAATAATTCAACATGCAAGCTCATCTACAGCAGCACCAAGAGTAGATAATTATTCAAAATATAATCCACTAAAGCAAAAACTAATTGGAGCAATGGAGGAGTCACATACCAAGTAGCAATCCCCCAAAACAGTTTCGGAAATGGAGCTTCGAGCAAAGAGATCGAAATCCGCGGGTTTGAGAGCAAGAACGCGCGCGAGAGAGAGAGCAATGGTGATTTTTTTCTGGAGGTAGGAGATGACATGGGGTAAAGAGATAAGTGAGGGGGCCCACATGGGGACCACAACCGACCAGGGCGCGCCTGGGGCTGCTGGCGCACCCAGGTGGATTGTGCCACCTGGTGCACCCCCTCTGATATTATTTGTACCAAAAATTCAGAAATATTCAGAAAAAAATCGTATTAATTTTTCAGGGCATTCTGAGAACTTTTATTTTTGGGTCATTTTTTTACTGCACGGGAAATTCAGAAAACAGACAAAACATGACATTTTATTTTATTAACTAAGAAAAACAGAAAATAAAAGTTGGGAGCAGATGGTTGTGCTTACTAAATTCATCAACTTCATACCTCTAAAAAATGATCCATTAATGAGGTTGATCAAGTCTTATTAACAACCACCTTCGATTAGCATGAAACCGAAGAACTTTCGTAAAACATTAAGTTACCTCAACGGGGATATGCATGTCCCCAACAATAATCATTTCATATTTCTTTTTAGTAGTAGGTAGAGGTAGTTGAAAACTTCCAATAGTGAGTGTCAGAGATTTTTCAATAGCATTAATACCATTCACTTGGAATTGTTTCTTTGAAAACTGCATTGTATGTTCATTACCATTGATATGAAAAGTGACCTTGCTTTTATTGCAATCAATAACAGCCCCTGCAGTATTGAAAAAGGGTCTACCAATGATAATCGACATGTTGTAATCCTGGGGCATCTCAAGTATAACAAAGTCAGTTAAGATAGTAACATTTGCAACAACAACAGGCACATCCTCACAAATACCGATAGGTCTGGCAGTTGATTTGTCAGCCATTTGCAAAGATATTTCAGTTGGTGTGAGTTTATTCAAATCAAGTCTTTTATACAAGGAGAAGGGCATAACACTAACACCAGCTCCTAGATCACACAAAGCAGTTTTAACATAATTTCTTTTGATGGAGCAAGGTATAGTTGGTATTCCTAGATCTCCAAGTTTTTAGGTACTCCATCCTTAAAAGAATAATTAGCAAGCATGGTGGAGATTTCAGCTTCAGGTATTTTTCTCTTATTAGTGATGATGTCTTTCATATATTTTGCATAAGGGGCCATCTTTAAAATATCAGTCAAGCGAGTGCGCAAAAAGACTGGCCTAAGCATTTTAGCAGAGCGTTCAAATTCTTCATCATCCTTTTTCTTAGTTGACTTAGGTGGAAAGGGCATGGGTTTTTGAACCCATGGTTCTCTTTGTCTTCCATGTTTTCTAGCAACAAAGTCTCTTTTATCATATCTTTTATTTTTAGGTTGTGGGTTATCAAGATCAACAGCTGGTTCTATTTCAACATCATTATCTGGTTGTTTATCATTGTCTGGTTGAGTTTCTTCATGAACAGCATCATTATCTTTTTCATTATCACTAGATGAATGTTCATTACTAGATTGAGTTTCAGCATCAGAAATAGAAACATCATTATTATTATCAGGAGGTTTTTCTACTTCAGGTTCACTAGAGGTATGCAAAGTCCTATCATTTTTATTTTTCTTCTTCCTTATAGAAGGACTAGGTGCATCAGTATTAATTCTTTGAGAGTCTTGTTCAACCCTTTTAGGGTGTCCCTCAGGATAAAGTGGTTCTTGAGTCATTTTACCTCCTCTAGTTGCTACTCTAACAGCAAAGTCATTTATTATTCATTTCACTAAGCAACTCTCTTTGAGATTTAGCAACTTGTTCTAGTTGAGTTTGAACCATAGAAGCATGTTTTCCTACACCTCTTACATTGTTAGTAATTCTGAATAACAAATCACTCAAGCGAGCAATCATATTGAAGTTGTATTTCAATTGTTTCATAACATTTTCATTGAAGTGATCTTGCTTCCTAATGTAGTTGTCAAACTCATAATGGCATTGACTAGGATGTTTATTATAAGGGATATAACTTTCATCAAATTTCATTAAAGAATTTACCTCTACCACCTTTGGTGGTGGTGTGTCAAGTCCATGTATCTCTTCAATAGGAGGTAAATTTTTAGCATCCTCTGCTTTAATACCTTTTTCCTTCATATTTTTCTTTGCCTCCTGTATATCTTCCGGACTGAGATATAAAATATCCCTCTTCTTTGCAGTGGGCTTAGGCGGTGATTCAGGAAGAGTCCAATCATCATAATTTTTCAATATATTATTCAATAATTCCTCAGCTTGTTCAATAGTTCGTTTCCTAAAAACACAACCAGCACAACTATCTGGGAAGTCCCTAGAAGCATCGGTTAGTCCATTATAGAAGATATCAAGTATTTCATTTTTCTTAAGAGGATGATCAGGCAAAGCATTAAGCAATTGGAGAAGCCTCCCCCAAGCTTGTGGGAGACTCTCTTCTTCAATTTGCACAAAATTAAATATTTCCTGTAAGGCAGCTTGTTTCTTATGAGCAGGAAAATAATTTTTCAGAGAAGTAATAAATCATATCCTGGGGACTACGCACACAACCAGGAGCAAGAGTATTGTACCATATCTTAGCATCACCCTTTAATGAGAACATAAATAATTTGAGAATATAATAGTAGCAAATCTTCTCATTATGAGCAAATAGGGTGGCTATATCATTCAATTTAGTAAGGTGTGCCACAACAGTTTCAGTTTCATAGCCATGGAAAGGATTAGATTCAACCAAAGTAATCAACTCTGGGTCCACAGAGAATTCATAATCCTTATCATCAACAAAGATAGGTGAAGTAGCAAACTTAGGATCACATTTCATTCTAGCATTCAAAGATTTTTCTTTCAGTTTGCATAGTAATTTCTTAAGATCATATCTATCATTGCAAGCAAGAAAATCTCTAGCTGTCTCCTCATCCATAACATAACCTTCAGGTATCTTAGGCAATTCATATCTAGGAGAGCTAGGCCTAATAGGTGTTCCAAGATTTTTAGTTTCAAGTACTTCATCAGTTTCAATAATTTCATCAATTTCAGCATTCTCAATATCTTTAGCTCTAGCAATTTGTTCATCAAGAAATTCACCTAGTGGCATATTATCATCAAGCAAGGTACTAGCATCATCATGAGTAGCATTCATAGCAGAAGTAGCATCATCAATAACTTGCGACATATCAGGATTAATAGCATGTGGTGGTGTTGCAAGTCTACTCAAAACAGAAGGTGGATCAAGTGCAGAGTGTGATGGCTGTTCCTTACCTCCCCTCGTCCTAGAGGGAACGATCTTGGTTTTTGTATCCTTCAGATTCTTCATAGTGATAAATGGATAATAATTCCAAGTGACTCAACAAATATAGCTATGCTCCCCGGCAACGGCGCCAGAAAAAGGTCTTGATAACCCACAAGTATAGGGGATCGCAACAGTTTTCGAGGGTAGAGTATTCAACCCAAATTTATAGATTCGGCACAAGGGGAGCCAAAGAATATTTGTAAGTATTAGCAGTTGAGTTGTCAATTCAACCACACCTGGAGATTAAATATCTGCAGCAAAGTGATCAATAGCACAGTAATATGATAGTTTTGATAGTAGTGATAATAGTAGCAGTAACGGTAACAGTGATAACAATGATTTTGTAGCAAGTGTAACAGTAGCAACAGCAGTAGTAACTTAGCAAGAACAATATGTGGAAAATTCGTAGGCATTGGATCGGTGAATTCGTTGGATGATATTCATCATATAACATTCATAACCTAGGGCGATACAAAACTAGCTCTAGTTCATAAATATAATGTAGGCATGTATTCCGTAAATAGTCATACGTGCTTATGGAAAGAACTTGCATGACATATTTTGTCCTACCCTCTTGTGGATGCGGGGTCCATCAGGAAACTAAGGGATATTAAGGCCTCCTTTTAATAGAGAACCGGAACAAAGCATTAACACATAGTGAATACATGAACTCCTCAAACTATGGTCATCACTGGAAAGTATCCCGATTATTATCACCCCGGGGTTTAAGGATCATAACATGTAATAGGTGAATATGACTTGCAAGATTGGATCTAGAACATAGATATAATGGTGAAAACATAAACAGTTCAGATCTGAAATCATGGCACTCGGGCCCTAGTGACAAGAATTAAGCATGGCAAAGTCATAAAAACATCAATCTCAGAACATAGTGGATACTAGGGATCAAGCCCTAACAAAACTAACTCGATTACATGATGAATCTCATCCAACTCCTCACCGACCAGCGAGCCTATGAAGGAATTACTCACTCCCAGTGGGGAGTATCATGGAATTGGCGATGGAGAAGTGTTGGTGATGATGAAGACCGAAGATCCCCCTCTCCGGAGCCCGAACGGGCTCCAGATCTGGCCTCCCGATGAAGAATAGGAGGTGGTGGCGGCTATGTATCGTGAAATGCGATGAAACTTTCTCCCTAATTTTTTCTCCAAAAATAGGATTTTATAGCTTCAGGATTAGGGTCTGCGGGGCCACCAGGTGGGCACAACCCACCTGGGCGCGCCTGGAGGGGGTGGCGTGCCCTGGTGGGTTGTGATCAACCAGGGGCCCCCCTCCGGTGGTTCTTGGCTCCAGTATTTTTTATATATTCTGAAATAATTCTCCAAAAAGTTTCGTTCCATTCTGAGAACATTTATTTCTACACAAAAACAACACCATGGTAGTTCTGCTGAAAACAGCGTCAGTCCGGGTTAGTTTCATTCAAATCATGCAAATTAGAGTCCAAAACAAGAGCAAAAGCGTTAGGAAAAGTAGATACGACGAAGACGTATCAGATATCACATTGGTATAGCTTGTGCAACCAACTTTATAAGCGCTTATTTCCCACTTGTCGACAGACACTTTACCTTCCATCCCATAAGTTTTTGGATTAGCTGATCAATCAAGTATTGAAAGTTATCGCTTTTATCAAGTCCAATGGTAGTAGGCAACCCCAGAGAATGGAATCCCACATGGACGAGTTCTACAACTCAAGGGTGATCCACCTACCAAACAAACAATCAATATATTAGAATAGCGATACAAGGTAACTAGTATTACCGCCGCACAAGCACAGTTGATGTACACCATGTGATCTAAAGTTCCCCCGCGCCTAATCTCTCAACTGCAGGAAACCACTTTTATTTCAGTCTTTTTTATTTATGTTACTTTAAAGTTGTTATTACTCTCACTGCAAAAATCAATTTTTTTTACCACTCTGGTATATTTGTTTCACAGAACAATAATGCCTTATGCAGATTTTCAAACAGTTACTTCACACAAGACCTGTGACAACTCGTGTGTGACTGAAATGCCACTCACAATACTCTCCTCCGCTCTTCGTTGTGACTATAACTATTGGGGTACTTACACGAAGGTGCTACACTACCATGTGCGTCTTGCAGGCCATCATGGTATGACCGCTGGTATGAGAGAGCACGCTCATAGGAGATACCATCTTCAATTTTGGACAACCTTTGAGGTTGGTTTTGCTTCCACGTGATCATCGTTTCACAAGGTAGTTTATTATCATGGCAATTAGTGTGATTTTCACCCATAAAATGGTGTTTTTCAAATAATGCTCCACTAACCTCATCCTTTGGCATCCTAGTGAAATCAGACAAAAAGGGCGCATGAGGGCAATAAATTACTGAAAAACTACAACCACACTGCAACACAAAAGGTAAAAGTGATGCAAAAAATGCACTCCTCACTCTCACACCGAAAAGATCTCTCTGACGACACTGCCAACGGTGTTCTTTGCAATGCGTCGCTCCTCCCTTGAGTGAGCCACGAGGCTTCCTCATGGTTCGGGGCACACCTAAGGTGGCAGTGCACCTTGAATGGCCTTCCATACATCGTGAAGCGACATGGCCTTGGTCTACTTAACTAGAACTATCCAAGGAGGTGGGTGGTGATGGCTACACAACATGTACAACTGGGAGTGGATAAAAGCGTTGACCTCGCGCCTACACATCATGCCAGTTGTGGCATGGCTTCCCGGGCTCTTTACTCTGGTGTAATAGACCATGGGGTGGGGGTGTAATGCCTTGTGATGGTGGGGCATAGGTGCCTTGGTGGAAATATAGAAGTCTAGGAGAAGGACACGACACTGAGGGAGAAGAAGGCAAGAAGGTCCATAGTGGTTGTAGCAATGAAAGCGACGGGGTACAAGCACACGAAGTCGGCAGAGGATCTGAGCGACCTGAAGGGATGATGATAGGTCAAGGGAGGGTAAAAATACGAGGGAACAAAACTAGAGTGTGAGCAAGAATACCAGTGGACGAAAAAAGCTAGTGGGACGAAGGATGGACAAAACGCATTCCGCCAGAAAAGGTAACACTACTTTTTTTATAAAAGTATTTAAGTATGGCTGTCACAACCCTAGCTCTTGGTAATGTAGTGGACTAGCTAAGCAGGCATGCATCATGTTTATTTAAAAAAACTTGAATTGAGGGAAATTCCAAAGCCTCATAAGCTAGTTAAAAGGATCAAAATCCTAGATTTCTTCAATATATTCAAAACGCCCTTCTCAAATCCTGATAATTTTGGCAAGAGTTAATATAAATAGCAACACACAAACCAACATTTTTGGAGGTTTATAAGGATTTATTCTGGGCCTTGGATTAATCCAATAAATTATTTGAGTTGGATTTATTCATGCTATAAAATAAATATAAGTCCAAAAATTCTGAAACTTGGTATGTGCCTTTGGATAAGTCCATTTAGTCGACACTAGAATTCTAGAAGGTTTAAATTCTCAAATAAACCCAAAACATACTCAAATAAGAGAAATTAGAAAAATAAAAAGGAAAGTAATGCATGTAGCTTACCTTGTGTTGGTGCTAAAACCGGCGTATGTCGGGTAGGGGGTCCCGAACTGGTGATCTGAGCATGATGGTAATAGGAAGTAAAGGGGACACTGTTTTACCCAGGTTCGGGCCCTCTCGAAGAGGTAAAGCCCTACATCATGCTTGGATTGTATTGATTATGGATGGGGTACAAAGTACAAGATGATCTACCTCAAGATCGTACCTGTGAGTTCTAACCTCTAAGCATGGCAGCTACTCCTAGGGATAACACGCAGATCATTCAAATATGCCTTGAAGTGTGCGCCAAGTCTTTGTAGGATTCCATCTTGAGTACGCTGAGGGCCAGGACACGCATGGCCCATTCTTCAATTGTTGGTGGGTCCTCGGCCTGGCCCATGACTAGCAGTCTGACGTGGTGAGCACCCCCAATCTAGGACACTGTTAGTAGCCCCTAAACTGGTCTTCAAGCCAAGAACATTGGATCCTTCCTCGGATAGCTTCATTCTTGAGATCTTTGGCTCTGTAGACGAATTCAATGCATCTTTCCGCGTCGGCTTTGAGAATATATTCGGATCCGAGGTCTCTTTATCTTCCACCATTGATTCTACCTCCAGTTATGACCGCTTATAAATTGGTGTCATGATCTATCTCAGGCAGCCCTCTTTAGTTTTTCTTTGGTTCGAAGGCTCTCTTAGCTTAATGGGCGAAGGCTTCGCCACGTAAGCCTAGCAGGTTGAGTGGGTTGAGCCCATACAACTTTTTGGTCGAAAACAGAACAATCACCATTCATCGGGGAGCCGATTCATCTTGTCAACAGTTATGGCAAGGAATCTTGTGGCCCAAGGCCATTTCTATTGGCATGTCCCTTCAATAAAGGGATCATGCGCTGGATTTCTAGAACCATCATTAACCAAATCCCTTAATCCTCTCACGCATATATCACATGTCGTATCGGGAACAAATGATTCCTTTGTGCGGCGTGGTGACCCCTGGTTTTAATAACCTATAAGAAGGGAAACTGTAAATTGTTTTTACCCACACTCTCAGTTCTCGCACCATTGCTCCATCCTCCGAAAGCCAAAGCGCCTCGAGATTTGTTTCTTGCTCCAATTTCTCCCCCCACTTCCCTTCTCCATCTCAAGAGATGGCTAGCAGGGGGAAGTGATGCAGAGCATCCTTCCATCATCCCCATGGACTCTACACCAACACATCAAGCACAATGTGGACCTATCACAAGAGCTCGAGCACGCGCCATCGAAACCGAGATGAACTCACTCCTACTCAAGATCAATATGGATATGAATGGAACTTGGATGCTACCTCACCAAAACATCCTATGTGTCATTAGGTACAGAGACGAACGTCACCAAGCAGCTAAGGGACACCCCAAAGGAGTAGGAGAACCAACCCAAGGCCACGAGGAAGAAGGAGGATCCCAGCAAGATCGCTTCAGCACCTCCCAGGTGACCCCGTGCCCACGGGCCCCCAAGGGCCCGTGCCCACTGGTCTCCCAGAAGGCTACTGTAACCGGGACGCGCACCCCCGTGAACAAGGGACCCCCGTGCGCACGGGCCTCCCAGGCTTCGTCCATGGATGCCCTCTCTTGCTTCCCAAGTCGTCCCCTACCTCCCTTTGGCTATATATTTTTGGGTCTAAGTCACTTGTTAGGGTTAGCAAAGTATATGTGAGACATTGATAGAGGTTTGCTCCTTCTACCACTCCTCTTGGAGATCAATACCTCTTAGGAGAGGATACCAAGTGGATATCAAGACCTCCTTTTGGAGAAGACTATTATCAAGACCTAACCTCCTTAGGAGTGGGAAAGAACCTTACCTTTGTGCTTGTTTCCTTGGGTTGTTCTTGTATTCTAGTGGATCTCAACTTTGCTATTCTAGTGGATGTGTTATTGGGTTTTGTTTGAGTGAATTTCCTCCTTGTGTTCTTGTGTCATCCTTTTTTCCCCTCCAATTGTGAAAAGATCTCCACTTAGGGTTCCACCCTACAACATCTTGGTATCATGAGCCATGGTTGATTCACATCTTGGAGTCCCTACCCCTCATATTCTAGCCTAATTTTGTTGCTTTTTGTCCCAATTCAAAAATCCCCACAAAAATAGCCCAAAACATTTTCTTGCAATTTGTTGGATCTTGTGAGATTTCATTGATTTGGTCCACGAATTTCATGTTTGACAAGTGGATCTACCCCTTACCACCATCCCCCATCCATCCCTCCACTGATTTTTGGTCGAACTTGAGAGATTTGCCACGGATCCGGGTGTGTTCTTGCCCAACAAAACACCCCGTGCGCACGGGCCATCGGGACCCCGTGCCCAAGGGACCCCATGCACATGGGCTCCTCTTACCCCATGCGTACGGCCCCTCCTGTACTGTTCGGCCACAACCCATTTAGCATATTCTTGGTTTTCCACCGCCGCTATTCGCCTTACGCACTACTTCCCGTTGGTGTTTGAGCTTTGGAGTTGTGGTTCACCATGTCCTAAGGTGTTTCAGCTACTTAGGGACGGTTTGACTTCGACATCACCGCCACTCATCATCGCCTCAGACTCCGCATCGACATCGACCACTTCATCTTGATACTAACCGTAAACCAAGGGCGGTAACCTCGATGACATCTTATACTCGTACGTTGTCATTACATTTGATAGCCTCGAGCCATTTTGCGTCACTTACCCATCGAGACTAGCGAGTTGAGAATTGTCAGGCCACTCTTTTTGTGCACCTTTAGTGATACGTCTCTCCCGTGCATACCATACTTGTTGTCTCATACTCTGGCTCGAATATCAAGCATTGTTGCATAGTAAAAAAACTTTTAAGCAAAAGAAAAGAGAAACAAAGAGCTTGTAAGCAATAGCATTGAGCATTTTAGCATAGTTCCATCATCTTGGTCAATACATACATAGGCATACTTGGGATTGTAGATGGCACGTTTCTCTCATAGGTTGGTGCCCAAGCGTATCTAGCCCATTTGAGAAATCGAGCTAGCGTCTCTCTAGTATCCGTACAACAAGAGCATTTTCCGTGGTTCCACATTTTGAGCTCATTCCTTGGTTGTGCGGATCCCACTTATCTTCCGTGTGTGTGTTCCTAGTGATATCATTGGGTTCGATCTATTTGTCTTACTTGCCATTTGTTAATATTTTCAACATTTTCGACATCTTGACTAACATTTGCTTGAATTATTGTGCCACTCCCTAACCAAGATCCTCCATAAGCCTTTTACTTGTAGGTGTGAGAAAACAAAACCCGGTACCAATTCTCCTATTATAGCATTCCGTTGAGTGATACTCGATACATCCTCAATCTTCGGGAAAGGTAACTTTGGTATTGTTCTCTCATTTTCCTACTCACCACCTATTGGTTTTGATGGATAGGCCAACTTCTTCAGCGAACCCTCTCTTCGAGGATCAAGATGATGAACACGACTACGTCACCAAAAATCACTTCTTCATCGCACAACAAGCTCTCCATCAAGAAAATAAAGCTTTGGGTGATCGCATCGAGCAACTCGCCACCGACCTATGCCAATCAGAAGCAAGAAACCGGGACTACCTCGACGCCAAGCTCACCACACAAATGGAAGAATTCCGCAACATGATCGTGAGTCGCGCGTCTTCCACCACCTCTTCACCAAGATGGCGCCACTCAAGTCACCACTCTTCGGCCTACTCTTCTTATGAAGCAAATCCTCCTCGAGCTCGTTCTCATCAACGCGATGACCCCCTAGATCACCAAGCTCAAGAAAATCCATTCCATGGCAATGGTTTGCAAGACCGAGTCTGAGCACGTGAAAGAGCGAGACGCCAAGAACAGGATGCCGTGGACCACGAGCAACCTCCACAACCACAACATCAAACACCTTAAGACGGTGACGCAATTCGATGACAACAAAGATGCCGTGATGAACGATCCCTCAAAGCACAATGCGCATTCCATGAGGCCAGTTAGAGCCGTCGCTAAATGCAACCGTCAAGTACGTGACCAACAGGAAGCACTTTGCTAAGAATGACAAGATGAAGCCCCTCGACGTGAAGAGCAACAAGAAATAAGAAACCAGGCACAAATGCCTCGACCTCATCGGCAAGTCCTTCAAGAGGAGCATGACAATGAATACCCTCCTCCACGCCAAGTATGACAACACCATCGTCCACATGATAAAGAACTATGCTACGGCAAGCTCAAGTTCACCATGCCCAAGTTCTCCGGAAGCATCGATCCCGAGGAATATCTCTCATGGGCATTGAAGGTCGACAAGATATTCCGTCTTCACAGCTATGAAGAGGTGAAGAAAATCGCCATGGCCTCCCTCGAGTTTCAAGACTACGTCCTCATTTGGTGGGAACAAGTGCTCGTAAGACGACGAGAGAGAGGCGAACCACCAATCATGACTTGGACACAAATGAAGGGTGTCATGAGAGCTCACTTCATGCCTACACATTACACCCGCGATCTCTTCAAGAAGTTGCAACTTCTCAAGCAAGGCACGAAGACGGTGGAAGAATACTACCAAGAAATGGAAATTGCCATGATACGGGCCAATGTCAAAGAAGATGACGAGCAAACTATGGCGCGCTTCTTGAACGGCCTCAATCACCCAATAAAGAAGATTGCCGACTTCCAACCATACTCCAACCTTCTCGATCTAGTTCTTCAAGCGACGAAGGCCGAGTGACAAGTACAAAAGATGACTTCAAATACGCCAAGTACTCTTCCAAGACCTACATCTCATACACTCAAGCTCCCATGACTTCGGCACCTCCTACCTCAACTAGAGCATCAACAAACAACGGCGACAAGTCAAGTTACAAGAAAACTTCGACATCTTCAAGTCGTCCTCCTTCTACAAGCAACTTCATGTCGAGAGCTTCATCATCATCTACTCCAACGGATGAGACCGTCAAGACAAGTTCCATCAAATGGTTCACGTGTCAAAGCCGCGGCCACAAGACATTCGAGTGCCTCACTCGGCGCACCATGATCACCAACGACGACGGCACCTATGACTCCATGAGCGAGGAAGAAATGGAAGCACTTGACCACATGACCATGCACCATCGAGTGAATGAAGAGGAAGATGATCAAGTATTTTGTGACAATGATTCAAGTCCCGCCCTTTTTGTCTCCAAGGTCTTGACGCTTCAACACCAACAAGACAAAGACCAACGTTGCCAAATCTTCCACACCAAAGCGGGCATCAATGGATGTTCCGTGAAGGTCATCATCAACGGAGGAAGTTGCCACAATTTGGCAAGTGAAGAGCTATGTTCCACGCTACAATTGGTCAAGATGAAGCATCCTCGTCCCTACAAGGTCCAATGGCTTAGCAACTCTGGCGCAATTCAAGTGGAGCACACCGTGAAAATTTCCTTCAAGATCGGTGCATATGAAGACACCCTGGAGTGTGATGTGGTTCCTATGTCCGTGTGCCATCTCCTCTTAGAAAGACCTTGGCAATTCGACCGCGGCGTCATTCACAACGGAACAACAAACCACTATAGCTTCAAGATGAAGGGCAAGGAGTACGTCCTATGACCTATGTCACCAAGTCAAGTGATCGCCGACAAGCAAGCATCCACCCATCATGGAGAGAATAGTGAGAGAGTGAACCACCACAAAGAGAGTGAGCGCCACAAGCCCAAATTGAGTTACTCCATGATGAGAGACAAAAATTTAGTCCTCCTAGCCACCAACAAGAGATGAGGGAAGTGTGTGAGAAACCATCTAGTGTCCTACACTATGTCCTAGTATGCCAAGATGAAGCGGCAAGGACTAACACCTCTAATCATCTACCTCTAGTGTTGTCTAATCTTTTTAGGAGTTCGGAGACGTATTTCTCGATGAGCTACCGCCCGACCTTCCTCCTATACGCGGCATCGAGCACCGCATTGACCTCATCCCCGGCGCACCCCTTCCGAACAAGGCTCCATACCACGTCAACGCCGAAGAAACTAAGGAGATACAAAGGCAAGTACAACACCTCATTGATAATGGACATGTACGTGAAAGCTTAAGCCCTTGTGCCGTTCCGATTATTCTTGTGCCTAAGAAAGATGGTAGTTTTTGCATGTGTTCTGATTGCCATCCCATAAATGCTATCACCGTTCGCTATAGGCATCCCATTCCATTCCTTGACGATATGCTAGATGAGCTTAGCGGTGCCACCATTTTCTCAAAAATTGATCTTAAAAGTGTCTATTACCAAATCCGCATTCAACAAGGTGATGAATGGAAAATTGCTTTTAAAACTAAATTTGGCTTGCAGGAGTGGTTAGTTATGCCTATGGGATTATCAGAGGCACCCAACACTTTCATGCGTGTGATGCACTATGTTCTTCGCAAATACATTGGCATATGTGTTGTGATCTACTTTGACAATATACTTGTCTTTAGCGGATCCCTAGAAGATCATGTCACTCATCTTAGGGACGTTTTGCAAGTTCTTAGAAATGAGCGTCTTTATGCTAACATGGAGAAATGCATTTTTGGCGTTGACAAACTTGTTTTCTTGGGCTTTGTTGTGTCTTCTAAGGGTGTTCATGTTGATGAGTCTAAAATTGAAGCAGTTAAAACTTGGCCACAACCCACAAATTTGCAACAAGAGCGTAGTTTCCTTGGTCTAGCCGGCTTCTATCGTCGCTTTGTTAAGGATTTTAGCACCATTGCATCACCATTACATGCCTTGAGTAAGAAGAATACACCCTTTGTTTGTGGACCCTCTCAATCTACTGCATTTGATGAGCTCAAATCTTTGTTTACACATGCCCCAATACTTGCATTTCCTAACTTTGACAAGACATTTGAGATCCATTGTGATGCTAGAGGTAACGGTATTAGTGGAGTTCTGATGCGAGAAAAGTGGCCCATTGCATATTTTAGCAAAAAACTTTCCGAAGCTCAACTTAACTATCCCATCTATGACAAATAATTATATGCTTTCATGTGAGTATTGCATGTTTGGGAGCATCAACTTCGCCCACATGAATTTGTCATACATACCGATCATGAGATGCTTAAATACCTTCAAGGTCAAACAAAGTTGAATAAACGGCATTGCTAAATGGAGTGAATTTATTGAATCTTTTCCTTATGTGATCAAGTACATTAAGGGTAAAGAGAATGTTGTGGCGGATGCTCTTTCCTGCAAGTGCATGTTAGTTACTCAACTTGAATTGAATGTTATTGGCCTTGAGCATGTTAAAGATTTATATGCACATGATCATTCGTTAGTGATTCCTTATGCCATATGTCTTGCTAATGTTACTTTTGCAAGAGGCTCACGGCGGAGGACTTGACATTTCGGGCATGATAAGACCTTTGCCACACTCTCCTTCAAGTACTTTTGGCGGAAGATGTTCCGTGATGTTGCACGCTTCACCAATTGATGCTCTACATGCCGCAAAGCTAAGTCCCAAGCTCAATCTCATGGTCTACATATGCCACTTCCTATTCCATATCAACCATGGGAAGATATTAGCATGGATTTTGTGCTTGGATTACCTAGGACTCAAAATGGAAAGGATTCGGTATTTGTTGTTGTGGACTGATTCTCTAAAATGGCACATTTCATCCCATGCAATAAGATAGACGATGTTTCACATGTTGCAAATCTTTTTTGTAGGGAAATCTTGAGGTTGCATGGAGTGCCAAGGACCATTGTGTCAAACCGCGATGTCAAGTTCCTAAGCTACTTTTGGAAGACACTTGTCGGTGTACTAGAATAGGGGTACCCTAGTACCCCGTACTTGTGCACGGGCAGTAGCAGCATCCCGCGGCCAGGCTTACGGGAGGACAGCCAGAGAGAAGCTCAAGATTATTAAGCCATTCAAGAACAAAGTATACAAAGCAAGAGTCAAGGCCCCGGCAAGAGGAGCTTGCCGGGAGGGACAGTTGAGGCCCAGCCTGAGGTTTGCTGTAGCAGAGTACTTGCCGCGGCAAGGTACTTGCCCCGGCAAGTCATTGGCTGCGGGAAGGTATTGGCTGTGGCAAGATAGCAGCTGCGGCAAGGTACTTGCCCCGGCAAGTTACCTTGCGCGGCAAGGTATTGGCTGCGGCAAGATAGCAGCTGCGGCAAGGTACTTGCCCTGGCAAGTTACCTTGCGCGGCAAGCTATTGGTTGCGGCAAGCTATCAAGTGCGGCAAGGTCTTGCCGCGGCAAGCGTTACTGTACCATTGTGCTACTGTGCTGCTCCGGTGCCTCTGCCAGCATGGCGCTCTGGGTCCTTCCAAGCGTGTGTGGCAGGGCACTGTGTAGACGGCGGTACTCTGTAGCTAGCGGTGCAGGAGCAGGTGGGATAGGCTTTTCCCACGTCCAAGACGTCCGGGTACATGTATCTGGACAGCTAAGGCATGGGCATTTAATGCCCTTGTCCCCTACCGTCAGTGGTAGGTAGGACATGTCATCCTAGTAATAATGGCCTTACTGTAGCAACTTTCCACCTCTACCTTTACTGTTTGCCACCTGTTGGTGACCCCTTTGTGCGTATAAAAGGAGGCCCATAGGCAACATGGAGCAGGGTTAGGAACTGGGAGATTGAGAACTCCAGTATTGTACGCAGCTACTCTGTACTGTAGCGCTCCTGGAGCTAGAACAATCATCCAGATAATACACCAAAAAGCAGGAGTAGGGTTTTACGCATCCGTGCGGCCCGAACCTGGGTAAATCTCTCTCGTGCGCTGTCGTGTTCTTCACTAGATTTGCTCTTCGTGCGACCGTCTCTCCCTGCCGAACGTAAAGGGGTCCTTCCCTGGGTCCCATAGGTGATCGTGGATTCGTCCCCGACATCTTTGGCGCGCCAGGTAGGGGGGAGAGGTTGTGTGAACCTAATATAGCGATTTGCGCGTTAGTTTTTGGGCCATCCTCCGCCTTATGGCTCCAAAAAAGAAGACTTCGGCCATCGGTGCGTCTACGTCCAACCCGCCTGCTCCCATGCAGGAGGGTGCCGACGCGATTGCGGCTACTGGAGGGACTGGAGAGCGAGAGCTCCCATTACCTCCACCTGTCCAAAACCGGGCCAACAACGCCAATCTTGGCGCTGCTGGGTCTGGGAGCGCAGCACTGCTCGCTGCTGCTGGCCCTGCAAGCTCCAGAAACGGTGTTGCGCGTTCTAGAACGCCTGCGCCGGTTCAGACGCCGCGGCCTTCGCAAGAAGCCCGTGACAGGCAGTGTCCTGACGCCCCAGGTGCCAGGCGCTCCCTGGATAATGAACTTGCGCATCGATCTCGAGATGCGTAGGGTCACCATACGCATCAACACGCTGGCGGGGTCGAGGTACGGTCGCCTGGGCGTGGAGATGCTCCTTCTAACACTGATAGGAGTAAGAGCATCCCACAGTCCTCACACCACTCGATACCTCCCTCACCAGCAGAAGCGTTGGCGCGTGCGCAGCTGCTCCTGAACTTCCCTCCACCAGCAGATAAGCTTGACGAGTGGAGGGCAACCGTTCAGAGCCTTCTCAGCTTCGCTGATGCCGACCCGGTGCGCGCGGCCGACAAGAGAACTGGTGACAATGCTGTCACCAACAAGAACGGCGAGGGGGCAACAACCGTACACTCCCCGCCCAGATGGCCTCGGTCGCCGACACGTCGAAACGACGCCCATGGCGATGATTCCACGGCGTCGTCTGACCCGCGAGCTCGTCGTGACCAGCGCCTCGTTCTTCAAAAACGCAGAGGAGAAGACGCTCGTACCACTATCGAGCGAAGGAGAGAAGCGCATCGTCAGTCCGACAGACGCGCAGGGCCCGCTATTGACATGCATGCGCCAGGGGATCCTGGCGACTTGCCGTACGCGGTAAGTTGTCCAGCGTTCACCCGTGAGCTGCGGCAGGTCCAGTGGCCCAACCGCAAGGCTTTCAAGCCTGACGTGCCGGAGAAGTATGATGGCAAGACACACCCGTCGGAGTTCCTCAGCATTTACACCTTTGCGGTGCAAGCTGCCGGGGGACGAGACGACAAGATTCTTGCTAACTACTTCCCGCTTGTGTTAAAGCGCAACGTCGTCTCATGGCTCATGCACTTGCCGGAGAACTCCATTTCTTCATGGGCGGACCTGTGCCATCAGTTTGTTGGTGCCTTTACCGGCGGACATCAACCTCATGGCCAGGAGAGTGATCTTCATCTCATCCCCCAGAAGGAAGGAGAGCCCCTGCGCAAATACATTCAAAGGTTCAGCCGCGTACAGTACAACATCCCAGATGTTCACCCCGCTGTGGTTATTAGCGCGTTCCATCAGAACGTGCGTAACCGCAAGATGTGGGAGGAAATGGCGATGACCAAGGTCAGAGACATTGGCCAGCTATATGCTCTCGCCGACAAGTGTGCGCGTGCTGAAGAGGGAAGGAAACTTCCCGGTGAAGGTGTTGGCGCAGGGGGGAGCTCTGACAGCGAAGGTACCGCCCCGGCAAAGAAGGGCCGGCGGCGGAACAACAGGAAGAAAAAGGGCAAAGCTGTGCTTGCCGTCGAACAGTCCAGCGGCAACGGCAGCGCCGACAAGGCCAAAGTCGAGGGCTCCGGCAAGGAGATTGCCGCGTGCTCCAACTGTCAGGCCTTGGCGGCTGCCGACAAGCAGGACGGCTCCGACAAGCAATATTGCAAGATCCACCGCACCAAGGGACACGATCTCCAGAACTGCCGACGAGTCGAGCAGCTTGTCGAGCAGCAGAAAGCTGAGTATGAGAGGCGCGACAAGGAGAAGGCCCCAGAAGGTGCTGGCGGGTCCGGCAAGAAGCGCACTGCCCGAGGAGGGCGTCGCGGCAAGGCCAAGCAGCAGCAGAGAGACAGGCCTCCTCGTGGCCGCGACAAAGATGATGATGATGATGATCTAGATGATGAAGAATCCAGTGAGCACGAATTTCAGAAAGCCGCAGAAGTCTTGTGTGTTGACGGTGGTGCTTCGTTGCATTCTTCTCACCGCCAACTTAAACAGTGGGCGCGAGAGATCAATGCGGCGGAACCATCTGTTGACGCCAGAAAGCTTCTGAAGTGGTCCGACACACATATCGTCTTTGACATTGAGGACCACCCTGACCGCACAACAGCGGTCGGGTGCTTGCCGATGTTGGTTTCACCAACGATCCGCAACCTCAAGGTCACGAAGATGTTAGTTGACGGTGGGGCCGGCTTGTATCTGATTTCGCCCGCTGTGCTCCGGAAACTTCAAATCCCTGACGGCGAGCTTGAGGAAACTGGTACTTTCCAAGGAGTCAATCCAGGAAGGAGCAAGCCGAAAGGGAAGATCACGCTGCCAGTGACATTTGGCGGCAAGCTGAACTACCGGACCGAGAAGGTCACCTTTGACGTTGCCGATATTCCATTGCCTTATAATGGGATACTTGGCCGTCCAGCGCTCGCCAAGTTCATGGCAGCCTCTCATTATGCCTACAACATGTTGAAGATGCCAGGCCCAGTAAGTGTTATCACAGTTCCCTGCGATAAGAAGGATGCACTTATTTGCGCCGACAAGATCTACCGGGAAGCAGCTGCTGCAACTTCCGCCAAGGCACTTGCCGCTGAAGCTCCCGGGGGGAAGAACAAGAGGAAGTCCGGCAAGAGCTCCTGTGCCCACTCCAGTAAGCGCACCTCTTCGGAGTGCTGCGCTGCCGTCGAGGACGCACCAGAGAGCTCCACCGACAAGTGCAAGAAGAACAAAGCCGCTCTGCCGGCGACAAAGAAGGTGCCCGCCAAGGAGGACGGCACTGGTGGTTCCTTCACCATCAGTGCCACACTTGACAACAAATAGGAAAGCGCGCTCGTTGCTTTCCTGCGGGCGAATGTTGACGTGTTTGCATGGCAACCGTCCGACATCCCCGGTGTTCCCAGGAAAGTAATTGAGCACCACCTTGCTGTCTGTCCCCACGCGAGGCCCGTCAAGCAGAAAGCCAGAAAGCAAGCTGTGGAGCGGCAAGAGTTTATTGCGGAAGAAATCAAGAAGTTGGAAGCAGCAGGCCTCGTCAGAGGAGTGCTCCATCCTACGTGGTTGGCCAATCCTGTTGTCGTGCGCAAAGCGAACGGAAAATGGAGGCTTTGTATTGATTTCACTGATGTCAATAAAGCTTGTCCCAAAGACCCATTTCCTTTGCCCCGCATAGACCAGATTGTTGACTCCACGGCAGGATGTGATTTGCTTTCATTTCTTGACGCATATTCAGGGTATCATCAAATCTTCATGGCTGAGGAAGATGAGGAAAAGACCACATTTATCACACCCTGTGGCACATACTGTTTCATACGTATGCCATTTGGTTTGAAAAATGCTGGTTCAACATTTGCAAGAGCCGTCCAGATTGCTTTTGAGCCTCAGCTGCACAGAAATGTGGAAGCCTATATGGATGATATAGTGGTCAAAAGCAAGGACAGGGCAACTTTGGTTCAAGATCTAGAAGAAACTTTTGTAAATCTGCGCAAGATCAACCTGAAGCTCAACCCCGAGAAGTGCGTGTTTGGAGTTCCCTCCGGCAAGCTTCTCGGGTTCTTTGTGTCTCAACGTGGAATTGAAGCCAATCCTGACAAGATCAAAGCCATTGAGCAAATTGAAGCACCGAAGCGCGTCAAGGATGTACGACGACTTGCCGGCTGTGTTGCTGCTCTCAGTAGGTTTATCTCCAAGTCAGCTGAGCGCGCCCTGCCATTTTTCAAAATCTTAAAAAAGGCAGGTCCATTGAAATGGACTCCGGAGGTGGAGGCAGCGCTGCAAGACTTGAAGAGATACCTCTCCTCTCCTCCAATACTTGTCGCACCTAAACCACAAGAGAAGTTGTTGCTGTATCTAGCGGCAACCAATCAAGTGGTTAGTGCTGCGCTAGTAGCGGAGAGAGAGGTGGATGAGGAGGCAGTAACTGCGGCAAGCACGTCCAGTGACAAGCTGGGGGCTCCCCCGACAAGTTTTGCTGCCGACAAGGATTCGTCTGCGCAGTCAGGCAAAGTGATACAAAAGAAGAAAATGGTGCAGCGCCCGGTCTACTTTGTGAGCTCTCTTCTACAGGGAGCTAGGTCAAGGTATTCTGGTGTGCAGAAGCTGCTTTTCGGCCTTCTCATGGCCTCGAGAAAGCTGCGCCATTACTTTCAAGCACATGAAGTTACCGTCGTCACTCGCTTCCCGCTGAAAAGGATTTTGCAAAATCCAGAAGCGACAGGCAGGATTGTCGAGTGGGCGTTGGAGTTGTCGAGCTTTGGTCTCAAGTTTGAGAGTACATCAACCATACAGAGCCGAGTTTTGGCAGAGTTTGTCGCAGAATGGACACCAATGCCAGACGAAGAAATCCCAGAGACGACTCTCCCCGGCAAGGAGACAAGCAAAGAGTGGCTTATGTACTTTGATGGTGCCTTTTCGCTGCAAGGCGCCGGTGCTGGCGTACTGCTTGTCGCACCCACCGGAGAGCACCTCAAGTACGTGGTCCAAATGCACTTTCCCAAGGAACAGGCGACGAACAATACTGCAGAATATGAGGGGTTGCTTGCCGGTCTCAGGATCGCGGCAGACCTTGGGATCAAGAAGCTTATTGTCAAGGGAGATTCGCAGCTTGTCGTCAGGCAAGTGAACAAGAACTACCAATGCCCATTGATGGAAGCTTATGTAGATGAGGTGAGGAAGTTGGAGGAACGCTTTGACGGTCTCCAAATGGAGCACGTCCCACGTGCTGAGAATGACATTGCCGATGGTTTGTCAAAGCGCGCCGCACTCAAATTGCCTGTGGAACCAGGCACTTTTGTGCTCCAACTAACTCAGCCATCCGTGACGCCATCAGTAGGGCAAGGCAGGAAGAGGAAGTTGGCTTCTGGCGACTACTTCCCGACAGAGCTCCCCGAAGCCGCCGGCAAGAAGGCTGCCAAAGCCAGCGCCAAAGATGCAGAGGGGCAACTTGCTCCGACAAGGCCTCACGCTCTTGTCGTTGAAGCGGGTGCTCCTAGGCAAGAGGCAAAGGGGCAACTTGCTCCGACAAGACTTCGGGTCCTTGTCGTTGAAGCAGGCGCTCCTGATCAAAGCGCTGAGGAGCAAGATGCTCCGACGAGACCTTGGGCTTCCGTCGTTGAAGCAACTGCTCCCGACGAGCTTGTTGAAGGACCGCACGCTCCAGCAGGGCCCCAGGCTCTTGTCGTTGAAGCGGCTGTTCCCGCCAAGCTCGTCGGGGAACGGCCGGCTCTGGTAGAGCGACAAGCTCTTGCCGTAGGGCCTGATGTTCCCGCAGCAGAAGAAATGCCTTTAGTCCTCGTTGTCGAGCCACAGGCTCCAGCGTGGGCGCAGCAGATCGTCCGTTTCCTTCAGACAGGAGAACTTCCTGAAGAGCAGGAAGAAGCGGAGAAAGTAGCCCGACGGTCCAATATGTATCAATTTGTCGATGACATGCTGTGCAGAAAAAGACCAAACGGTGTGAAATTAAAGTGTATTCCCCGGGAAGAAGGACAGGAGCTGTTGGCAGAGATTCATGGAGGCATATGTGGTCACCACATAGGGTCAAGAGCCCTTGCTGGAAAGGCTTTCCGGCAAGGTTTCTTTTGGCCCACCGCCCTCCAGGATGCAACTGCACTAGTAACCAAGTGTGAAGCGTGCCAGTTTCATTCCAAGCAGATTCATCAGCCAGCTCAAGCTCTCCAGACAATCCCTCTCTCCTGGCCATTTTCGGTCTGGGGGCTCGACATCCTCGGCCCCTTTCCCCGTGCCACCGGGGGCTTCGAGTACTTGTATGTGGCCATCGACAAGTTTACGAAGTGGCCGGAAGTGGAAGCAGTGAGGAAGGTGACAGCACAATCAGCCATCAAGTTCTTCAAGGGAATTGTTTGTCGCTTTGGTGTTCCTAACAGGATCATCACCGACAACGGCACCCAGTTCACGAGCCACGCCTTCATGCAGTATGACGAAGACCTTGGCGCCAAGGTCTGTTTCGCTTCTGTTGCTCACCCGCGAAGCAACGGTCAAGCTGAAAGGGCAAATGCTGAAGTGCCGCGTGGGCTCAAGATGAGAACTTTCGACAGGCTGCGCAAGTGCGACAAGAACTGGATCGAGGAGCTGCCAGTGGTTCTTTGGTCGATCAGGACGACGCCAAATCGAGCTACTGGCCAGACGCCTTTTGCTCTAGTTTATGGAGCAGAGGCAGTTCTCCCCACGGAACTCGTATACGGGTCACCTCGAGTGCTCGCTTACGACGAGCTTGAGCAAGAGCAACTGCGGCAAGATGACGCTGTGCTCCTCGAGGAGGATCGTCTTCAGGCTGCTGTGAGAGCTGCTCGCTACCAGCAAGCTTTGCGTCGCTACCATAGCCGCAAAGTTAATGCCAGAAGTCTCGAGGAAGGCGACCTTGTTATTCGGCGCGTTCAGTCGGCCAAGAATTCAAACAAGTTGACGCCGAAGTGGGAAGGCCCTTATCGGGTGAAACGAGTCACCAGGCCTGGCGCTGTCCGCCTGGAGACCGAGGATGGCATTCCAGTGATCAATTCCTGGAACATTGAGCATCTTCGTAAGTTTTTTCCATAAGGCGCGGTTGCCGGGCCCTTCCCCGGCAACCACCTTTTGTACAAGTCTTGCCGCTGTTGCATGTAATCCTTTGTACAAACCCAGGCGCAGACCCTGTGCATAAATAAAGCTTTTGTATTTCGCAGTTTTTGACGATTTCATGTTTACTTTTATTTTTGCATGATTATCTGACATACTGTGCAGTACAGCCTCCCCGGTAAGCATTAACGAGCCGCCAAGCTCCTATATCTTTATTTTCTCTTCTTTCTTTTTCTCAAAGAGGCAGAAGCTTCCCTCGCGCACAAGTTTGCCGGGGGGGATGGGATAATGATATGGACCAGGCGTCGTTCAAAGAAACTTTGCCTTGCCGGGAAGAAGGCAGCGGCAAGCAGTGACAAGACCTTGCCGCGGAGAGATCAGCGACAAAGCTAAGTGCCAAAGTTTGAACAATCAAATTCTTTTTTATTTTGAAGGTTATTTTCCTTGAACGATACTACTCTTTGTATGGAAAACCTGTGCGTGACGGAACCTAAGCGTAATCGGTCGCGCCCTTATCTTGTTTCGAGTCCGCTCAACAACCTAAGTGGCTGCACTGAGCGCGACAAGGTTGCTTGCCGGCAGCGGCACCGCCAGCAGGCTGCTGAAGTCCCGCACCCAGCGCTCGCGGCAATGGTGCGCGCACCGGCAAGTTCCCTATAAGCGTAGGGCAAGTACACACAAAGAAAGAAATTGCTCAAGGGAGATGACATGCATTAACTCCAAAATATTGCAAGTTATATTACAAGATAAGTTGCCGCGGCTTAAACAGATTGTTCTTTAACATGTCTAGCGGCGGCAAGGAGGGAGAAGAATGGGCTCTCTAATTACGGTGCTCGCCTTCGACTCTCTGGATATGGTCCACCCTCTCCACGATGGGCGCGACAAGGGCCTCTAGTGGTGCGGGGTCGTATCCCTTCGGCAAGCTTTTGAAGATGTTGCCGAAGTCGATGCCCGGGTTTCTGTATGCTATCTTCACCAACAACCTCCGGAGAACTCCCCGGCAAAGCCTGCGTGACTCGTCGGCCAGTTAAGCCTTGTGATTGACTTGGAGCTGTTGGAGTGCTTCTACTACTCCGTCGAAGAACTCGGCTAGCTTGACGCTAGTTTGCGTGTTCTTGTCGGTGGAGTACCCGAAGTCCGGCACCTTCAGGGCAGTCAGCTCCTTGTCGATGCCCTCGGCGGCGCTGGCAAGCCTGTCTATGAAGATCCCCACGTTATCCCTGAACTTCTTGTGGGTTGCAATAGCGTCTTGAAGCAGACCCTTTTCCTTCTGGAGCTCTGTCATTAGAAGCCCTTCGCGCTTTCTGGTGGTGTCGAGCGTCTCCTTCAGCGTGGTCAGCTTCAGCTTCAGGTCTGCTATGGAGTCGTTGGCGGCGGCAAGCAGATTGTTCTTCTTGGCTATGGTAACTTGCATCTCCGCCAAAGTGTGGGTCACCTTTGCCCTCTCACTTTCAAGCGTTGAGAGCTTGTCACCGTTTGCCTTGAGGGCGGCCTCTAGTCTTGCCACTTTCTCCTCCGTTTCCTTCCTGTTCACTTCTGCAGCAGCGACAGCGTTGGTGGCCTTCACCAACTTGCTGGCGTACTCTTGGGCCAAGGCTTCGATTTCCTTCTGGTGTTTTTGTGCCTGCCCCTGGGTCCGCTCTGCGACAAGTCTTGCCACCTCCTCGTCTTTCTGCTGGAGGGTTTCGGCAAGTTTCTTCTTGCGCTCGGCAAGTTCCTCTTCGTGGGCATCGAGGTCCACTTTCCGCTGGTTCAGATCACCGGCCTGAGCAGACAACTCCTTGGCGGTCTCCTCCTGTTTTTGTTCAATGTCTTGCTTCATCAGGAGGAGGGCCTGCCGTTCTTCGGCCAGCTGTGCCCGCTTGACCTCTAACGCATTAAGGGATCGCGCGCGGGCGTCTGCCAAGATCTCCGCATGCCTCAACATGTCAGCTTTGGCCTTCTCGATGAGCGCCTCCCGGGAAGCTAGCTTCTCCCGTCGGGCGCGATGAAGATTCAGCAGCTTTTGGAGCAGTTGCTCCTCTTCAGACGTGCTGCTGCTGCTGGCGCCTGGCGCATCCACAAGCTGGAGCCCGGCAGTGGCAAGGATCTCCTCGTCCACAACATCCTCCTCGGTTGGCGCTCTGGAGCCCACCGTCCAGGGGAGGCTGACGTAGACGTTCTCGCCGACCCGGATGTATTTGCTTGGCGGAGGCGAGTTGGGCGCTGCCGCCCCTTCAGTGGTTGAGGGACCCGTGGTCGGAGTAGCGCCTGGCGCTCTTGTGGCCTCAGGGCCGTCAGTACGACCACCGGCTCCCTCGCCGGCCTCCTCAGCAGCCTTCTGGGCGGCCTCAGCTTCAGCAGCCTTGGCGGCTTCATCGGTGGGCGCCTTGGCGGTATTTTCCTCGGCGGCCTTGCCGGCCTCTTCGGCAGCCCTGGCAGCTTCTTCGTCGGCAAGCTTGTCGGTTGCCAGCTTGTCGGCCTTGGCAGCGGCGGCCTTGGCGGCCTCGTCGTCGACGGCCCCTGCGGTGTTCTCCTCGGCAGAAGAGTCAATGTTCATTGGCTCTACCGAGGAGGGCTCTGCCAACCCGAGAAGTAAAGCAAAAAGAGCTTCAGGAAGAAATTCAAGAAGACAAAAGAAAGAAAGCAGAAAGAGTTTTGCGGCAAGTGGGTTTACCCGTGTTGAGCTCAGGAGCGGTGGGCTCCCCTCCCCCGTCAACGTTTGTCATTGGGGTGGGGTCGCCAGCGCTGGTGCTTGGCGCTTCGGCGCTTGCCGGCTCCTCTTCGTGGCTCGGCTCACTAGTGGGAGCCCTTACCGGAGATCTTCTCCTTGGCGGTGTGGTTGAGGGGGGTGGTACTTCTGGAGCACCTTCAGATGGCTCCACTTGCTGCTCCTCTCCTACACGCCCAAAGATGTCAGCGACAAATGCTTGTTCCTCAGCGACCGCCAGCGAAAGGTAGTTGGAATACTTATGCTGGGGGCTGCGCTGGGGGCTGCGACGAGGGCTGGGCTCCGAGCTGGTCGGGATGGTCTCAGACGCTCCCCCGGTGGTTGCCGTGGGCTCATCTTCGACGACCACCACGGTCTCGCTCGTCGAGACCTTAGCTCTCTTCCTCATCCTCTCCGCCAAGGTTTCCTCCCTGCGGAAGCAAGGCCGGAGTGCGACAAGTGAGGACAGAAACAAAATCTTACAAAGATTGAGGGTCGCGGCAAGGGAACTTACTCTTCCTCGTCGTCCTCTTCGCTGAGAGCGGAAAAATCAAAGTCTGCCTCCGTGTGAGGAGGGGGAGGAGGGGGAGCTGGGCTCCTTGGCCGCTTGGCGGGGGTAGTAGCAGCGGTCTTTGATGACCCTGCTCCAGTTGCCGGGGCCGCGTGAGATGCTCCCGCAGCACCAGCACTTGCCGCGGTCGAGCGCGTCGAACGGCGCTCCGGCGGTTGTTGAACTTCTTGCCGCTCAGCCACTTTGCCAAGCCTGCGAAGGCGTTTCCTCCTCAGAGGGGCTGGGGACTCTGACTGCGGTGGGCTTTCGATGCCCTCCTCGGAAGAGGAGCCCTCATCCTCCGAGCTGCCTGACTCGTCGGCAGGCTGGCTTGGCCCGACATCCTTGCCGGGTGCGGCGAGCTCGCCCTTCCCGGCAAGCATCCCCTGCTCGGCAAGGCTCTCCTTTTGTGCCTCGTCGAGCTTCGCCAAAGTATAACCAAAATCGCCAGCTTCCCTGGCGAGCCTATCCTCCTCCACTCTTCGAGCAATGAATTCTATTTCTTGCTCAGTGGTGTTGCGGACGAGCCACTCCTCCACCCGGACCTGCTTTTCGACCGTGGAGTCAAAGAATCGCCGCACGTCTTCTTCGAGCGGCACGTCCCAAGTTGCTTCAACGCTTTGCGCATTGCAGAGCGGCATCATAGCGATGATTGCACTCAATGCGGAGTTGTTGCAAAGGGGCACGATGTGCTTCGGCAGCGTGAACGCCTTGTCGCGCTTCTCTGGATCTGTCTCTTGCTTGAACAGTTCTCGCATGAAGAAGTCGTGCTGCAGAACTGTGAATTTGTTGATCAGTCCAGGGCGCAGCCGCATGATATCGGCTGGGTTCTTCCAGTCAGAGGCCGGCCTTCCTCTCTGCTGCAGAGGAGCAATGCGGCGCCGGAGGAAGTCTGCGCCAACCATCCCTATGGTGAGCCCGGCCTCCCTGAGCCGTATGATCCTGGTAGCGGCAATCTCCAGCTTCTTGTCCTGGGGATCCAGATCGCTCCAGTCCGTGCCACGCGCTGCTGGGGTCTTGCGAAGCTCACAGTATGGTGGCGGCTCGTCGTCAATGATCCAACACCATTCAGACCGGATTTCTCCCCATCTTGGGCGGAGATCCCCCTTCAGATAATGCTCCTTGGCGCCCAATCTTGAAACGAATGAGACGCCAACAGTGAGAGGCTCCCCCTTTTCAGCACGGGGAGTGAAGTAATGCCTGAACAGCGCGGTGTTGGGTGCGACGCCGACGAAGTTCTCGCACAGATGCGTGAATATTGCCATGGTGGATACGGCATTCGGTGTGAGATCCAGCAGACGGAGATTGAAGGTGTACATGACGTCGCTGAAGAAATCCGAGTACGGCGGGCAGAGTCCGCACCAAAAGTAGCAAGCAAAGAAGGGGTACTTGCTCACTTCGCTCTCGTCGGTGGCTGGGCGAACGCGGGTGGCCGGATGCGCCTTGGTCCTCACGGCCCACATGCCTTGGAACTTGGCCTTCAGATCCGCCCCCGTGAGCGTCGGAGCGAAGAGCGCGTACTTCTGCCTCTTCAACTGCGCCTGGGTCTCCGTCCTTGAGGACTTCCCCGTCTTCCCCTTTTCTCCTTTGGGAGGCATGGCGAAGGCGGACCTGAGGTCCGAGGGAGATGCGGACGCGCGCGGTGGCGGAGGATTGGGAAACCACTTTGTTTTGGAGCAGAGGAAGAAGAAGGCGGAGATTTGGAGATCGAGAATGGTGAGAGGAGTGTGTGAGTGCTTCTGCAGGTCCCTCCTTTTATGGGGAAAGATGCGGAACCATCCGCCTCTTCGTCATTCGAGATAACTGCGCACGCTTCCCACGCTCCGCATTTAACACGCGATGCGTGGGAGAGCGTGCAATTAAACAGCGTAGAGACATTTCGGCTTATCCCAGCCACGCGTGCCCGTGCACTGTTTGGGCCTGGCCCAACAACGCCCGGCACCGTGTGTGGCCCAGGCCCGGGGGCTCCTGTCGGTGTACTAGAATAGGGGTACCCTAGTACCCCGTACTTGTGCACGGGCAGTAGCAGCATCCCGCGGCCAGGCTTATGGGAGGACAGCCAGAGAGAAGCTCAAGATTATTAAGCCATTCAAGAACAAAGTATACAAAGCAAGAGTCAAGGCCCCGGCAAGAGGAGCTTGCCGGGAGGGACAGTTGAGGCCCAGCCTGAGGTTTGCTGTAGCAGAGTACTTGCCGTGGCAAGTCATTGGCTGCGGCAAGGTATTGGCTGTGGCAAGATAGCAGCTGCGGCAAGGTACTTGCCCCGGCAAGTTACCTTGCGCGGCAAGGTATTGGCTGCGGCAAGATAGTAGCTGCGGCAAGGTACTTGCCCCGGCAAGTTACCTTGCGCGGCAAGCTATTGGTTGCGGCAAGCTATCAAGTGCGGCAAGGTCTTGCCGCGGCAAGCGTTACTGTACCACTGTGCTACTGTGCTGCTCCGGTGCCTCTGCCAGCGTGGCGCTCTGGGTCCTTCCAAGCGTGTGTGGCAGGGCACTGTGTAGACGGCGGTAATCTGTAGCTAGCAGTGCAGGAGCAGGTGGGATAGGCTTTTCCCACGTCCAAGACGTCCGGGTACATGTATCTGGACAGCTAAGGCATGGGCATTTAATGCCCTTGTCCCCTACCGTCAGTGGTAGGTAGGACATGTCATCCTAGTAATAATGGCCTTACTGTAGCAACTTTCCACCTCTACCTTTACTGTTTGCCACCTGTTGGTGACCCCTTTGTGCGTATAAAAGGAGGCCCATAGGCAACGTGGAGCAGGGTTAGGAACTGGGAGATTGAGAACTCCAGTATTGTACGCAGCTACTCTGTACTGTAGGGCTCCTGGAGCTAGAACAATCATCCAGATAATACACCAAAAAGCAGGAGTAGGGTTTTACGCATCCGTGCGGCCCGAACTTGGGTAAATCTCTCTCGTGCGCTGTCGTGTTCTTCGCTAGATTTGCTCTTCGTGCGACCGTCTCTCCCTGCCGAACGTAAAGGGGTCCTTCCCTGGGTCCCATAGGTGATCGCGGATTCGTCCCCGACAACACTATGCGCCAAGCTCGTCATCAAGCTACTCTTCTCGATGGCCAATCATCCTCAAATCGATGGCCAAAAGGAAGTCACCAACCAAACGCTGTCTACTCTCCTACGTGTGTTGATCAAGAAGAACATCAAGGAGTGGGAGGAGTGCTTACCAATCGCCGAGTACGCCTACAATCGTGCAAGACACTCTACTACCGGCAAGTCCCTCTTCGAGGTCGTCTACGGCTTCAACCGGTTATCACCCTTGGACATCCTTCCTCTACCAATCCAAGAACGAGCGAACATGGACGCAAGTACAAGTACCACGATCGAGTATCAAGTACACCGGCTCTCCACCTAGCTCAACATCAACAAGACCCCCATGGTGTTCAAACTGGGCGACCTAGTATGGCTACACCTCCACAAGGACCGCTTCCCCAACGAGCGCAAGTCCAAGATGCTACCACTAGGCGATGGACCCTTCAAAGTGATCGTCCATTACAATGACAACGCCTACAAGATCGACATCCCGTGAGACAAGTACAATGCAAGCGACATCTTCAACGCCAAGGACTTGAACCCATACCATGGTGATGAAGATCACGATCCAAGGACGGATCTCTCCCAATGGGGGGGGGGGGGAGATGATGCGAAGCATCCTTTCATCATCCCATGGACTCTATACCAACACATCAAGCACCACGTGGACCTATCAAAAGAGCTCGAGCACGCGCCATCGAAACCGAGGGGAACTCACTCCTACTCGAGATCGATATGGATATGAATGGAACTTGGATGCTACCTCACCAAAACATGTTATGTTTCATTAGGTATGAAGACCAGCACCACCAAGCAGCTAAGGGACACCCCAAAGGAGTAGGAGAATCACCCCAAGGCCACGAGGAAGGAGGAGTCCCTCAAGATGAAGACAACACCTCCCAAGCGACCCTGTGCGCACAGGCCACCCAGACCCCTTGTCCACGGGCCTCCCAGAAGGCTACTATAACTGGGACGCGCACCCCCGTGCGCACGGCCTCCAGATCCTGTGCGCACGGGCCCTCGCCGCTGTAGCACTCCGTGCGCACGGGCGTGTACCGCGCACACGGGACCCCCATGCGCATGGGCCTCACTTACCCCGTGCGCACGGGCCTCACTTACCCCGTGCGCACGGGCCTCACTTACCCCGTGCGCACGGGCCTCCCAGGCTTCGGTCGCGGATGCTCTGTCTTGCCTCCCAAGTTATCCCCTTCCTCCCTTTGGCTATATATTTCGGGTCTAAGACACTTGTTAGGGTTAGCAAAGTATATGTGAGACATTGATAGAGCTTTGCTTCTTCTACCACTCCTCTTGGAAATCAAGTCCTCTTAGGAGAGGATCCCAAGTGGATATCAAGACCTCCTTTTGGAGAAGACTATCATCAAGACCTCACCTCCTTAGGAGTGGGAAGAACCTTACCTTTGTGCTTGTTTCCTTTGATTGTTCTTGTATTCATGTGGATCTCAACTATGCTATTCTAGTGGATGTGTGATTGAGTTTTGTTTGAGTGAATTTCCTCTTTGTGTTCTTGTGTTCATCAGTTTTTCCAACTCCAACTGTGAAAAGATCTCCACTTAGGGTTCAACACTACAACATCTTGGTATCATGAGCCATGGTTGATTCACATCTTGGAGTCCCTACCCCTCATATTCTAGCCTAATTTTGTTGCTTTTTGTCCCAATTCAAAAATCCCCACAAAAATAGCCCCAAAATTTTTCTTGCGATTTGTTGGATCTTGTGAGATTTTGTTGATTTGGTCCACGAATTTTGTGTTTGACAAGTGGATCTACCCCTTACCACCATCCCCCATCCATCCCACCACTGATATTTGGTCGAACTTGAGAGATTTGCCACGGATCCGGGTGTGTTCTTACGCAACAGAACACCCCGTGCGCACGGGCCATCGGGACCCAGTGCCACGGGCTCCACTTACCACGTGTGCACGGCCCCTCCTGTACAGTTCGGCCACCGGCCATATTGCATCTTTTAGCATTTCCACCACTGCTATTCACATTCTGCACTACTTCCCGTTGGTGTTTGAGCTTTGGAGTTGCGGTTCACCGTATCTTAAGGTGTTTAGGCTACTTAGGGACGGTTCGACTTCGACATCACTACCACTCGTCATCGCCTCGGACTCTACATCGACATCGACCACTTCAAAACCGTAAGAAAGGATGGTAACCTCGACGACATCTTATACCCATACCTTGCCATTACATTTGATAGCCTCGAGCCATTTTGCGTCACTTACCCATCGAGACTAGCGAGTTGAGAATTGCCGGGCCACGCTATTTGTGCACCTTTAGTAATACGTCTCTCCCGTGCATACCATACTTGTTGTCTCATACTCCGGCTCGAATATCAAGCATTGTGGCATAGCCAAAAAAAGCTTTTAAGCTAAAGAAAGGAGAAACTAAGAGCTTGTAAGCAATAGCATTGAGCCTTTTAGCATAGTTCCATCATCTTGGTCAATACATACATAAGCATACTTGGGATTGTAGATGACATGTTTCTCTCATAGGTTGGTGCCCAAGCATATCTAGACCATTTGAGAAATCGAGCTAGCGTCTCTCTAGTATCTGTACAACAAGAGAATTTTTCGTGGTTCCACATTTTGAGCTCATTCCTTGGTTGTGCGGATCCCACTTATCTTTCGTGTGTGTGTTCCTAGTGATATCCTTGGGTTAGATCTATTTGTCTTACTTGCCATTTGTTAATATTTTCAGCATTTTCGACATCTTGACTAACATTTGCTTGAATTATTGTGCCACTCCCTAACCAAGATCCTCCATAAGCCTTTTACTTGTAGGTGTGAGAAAACAAAGCCCGGTACCAATTCTCCTGTTATAACAATCCATTGAGTGATACTCGATACATCCTCAATCTTCGGAAAAGGTAACTTTGGTATTGTTCTCTCATTTTTCCTAATCACCACCTCTTGGTTATGATGGATAGGCCAACTTCTTCGACGAATCCACTCTTCGAGGATCAAGATGACGAACGCAACTACGTCACCAAATATCACTTCTTCATCGCCCAACAAGCTCTCCATCAAGAAAATGAAGCTTTGGGTGACCGCATCGAGCAACTCACCACCGACCTACGCCAATCGGAAGCAAGAAATCGGGACTACCTCGACGCCAAGCTCACCACACAAATGGAAGAATTCCACAACATGATCGTGGGCCGTGTGTCTTCCACCACCTCTTCATCAAGACGGGGCCACTCAAGTCGCCACTCTTCGGCCTACTCTTCTTCCAATGCAAGTCCTCCTCGAGTTCGTTCTCCTCAACGCGATGACCCCCAAGATCGCCAAGCTCAAGAAAATCCTTTCCATGGCAATGGTTTGCAAGACCGAGTCCGAGCACATGAAAGAGCGAGACGCCAAGAACAAGACGCCGTGGACCACAAGCAACCTCCACAACCGCAACATCAAACACCTCAAGACGGTGACCCAATTCGACAAGCACAAAGACGCCATGATGAACAAGCCCTTGAAGCACAACACGCACTCTGCAAGGCTACTAAATCCGTCAACGACCACAACTACCAAGTGTGTGAACAAGAAGAAGCACTTCGCCAAGAACGACAAGATGAAGCCCCTCGACGTGAAGAGCAACAGGAAAGAAGAAACCAGGCACAAATGCCTCGACCTCATCGGCGAGTCCTTCAAGAGGAGCATGACAATGAATACCCTCCTCCACGCCAAGTACGACAACACCATCGTCCACATGATGAAGAACTATGCTACGGCAAGCTCAAGTTCACCATGCCCAAGTTCTCCGGAAGCATCGATCCCGAGGAATATCTCTCATGGGCATTGAAGGTCGACAAGATATTCCGTCTTCACAACTATGAAGAGGAGAAGAAAATCGCCATGGCCTCCCTTGAGTTTCAAGACTACATCCTCATTTGGTGGGAAGAAGTGCTCGCAAGACAACGAGAGAGAGGCGAACCACCAATCATGACTTGGACACAAATGAAGGGTGTCATGAGAGCTCGCTTCGTGCCTACACATTACACCCGTGATCTCTTCAAGAAGTTGCAACTTCTCAAGCAAGGCATGAAGACGGTGGAAGAATACTACCAAGAAATGGAGACTGCCATGATATGGGCCAATGTCAAAGAAGATGATGAGCAAACTAGGGCGCGCTTCTTGAACGGCCTCAATCACCCAATAAAGAAGATTGCCGACTTCCAACCATACTCCAACCTTCTTGAGCTAGTTCATCAAGCAACAAGAAAGAAGAAACCGGTCATAAATACCTTGACCTCATCGGCAAGTCCTTCAAGAGGAGCGCGTACTTGAAGACCCTCCTGCACGCTAAGTGCGATACCACCTTCGTCCACATGATGAAGAACAACGCTACGGAAAGCTCAAGTTGACCATGCCCAAGTTTTCCGGAAGCAACGACCCCGAGGAGTATCTCCATGGGCATAGAAGGATGACAAGATATTCCGTCTTCATAATTATGAAGAGGAGAAGAAAATCTCCATGGCCTCTCTCGAGTTTCAAGACTACGTCGTCATTTGGTGGGAACAAGTGATTGAGCGACACCAAGAGAGAGGCGAACCACCCATCACGACTTGCACACACATGAAGGATGTCATGCGAGCTCGCTTCGTGCCTACACATTACACCCGCGATCTCTTCAAGAAGTTGTAACTTCTCAAGTAAGGCACAAAGACGGTGGAAGAATACTACCAAGAGATGGAGATTGCCATGATAAGGGCCAATGTCAAGGAAGATGACGAGCAAACTATGGTGCACTTCTTGAACGGCCTCAATCACCCAATAAAGAAGATTGCCAACTTCCAACCATACTCCAACCTCCTCGAGCTAGTTCATCAATTGACCAAGGCCAAGCGACAAGTACAAGATGACTTCAAATACGCCAAGTACTCTTCCAAGACCTACGGCTCATACACTCAAGGTCCCACGACTTCGACACCTCCTACCTCAACTAGAGCATCACCAAGCATCGCGACAAGTCAAGTTACAAGAAAACTTTGACATCTTCAAGTCGTCCTCCTACTACAAGCAACTTCAAGCCGAGAGCTTCATTCATCATCTACTCCAACGGATGAGACCGTCAAGACGAGTTCCATCAAATGCTTCACATGTCAAGGCCGCGGCCACAAGACATTTGAGTGCCCCACTCGGTGCACCATGATCGCCAACGACGACAGCACCTATGACCCATGAGCGAGGAAGAAATGGAAGTGCTTGAGCACGTGGCCATGCAACGACAAGCGAATGAAGAGGAAGATGGTCAAGTCTTTTGTGACAATGATTCAAGTCCCGCCGTTGTTGTTTCCAAGGTCTTGACGCTTCAACACCAACAAGACAAAGACCAACGTTGCCACATCTTCCACACCAAAGCGGGCATCAATGGATGTTCCGTGAAGGTCATCATCGAAGGAGGAAGTTGCCACAATTTGGCAAGTGAAGAGCTATGTTCCAAGCTACAATTGGTCAAGATGAAGCATCCTCGCCCCTACAAGGTCCAATGGCTTAGCGACTCCTGCACCATTCAAGTGGAGCACACTGTGCAAGTTTCCTTCAAGATCGGTGCATACGAAGACACCCTGGAGTGTGATGTGGTTCCTATGTCCGTGTGCGATCTCCTCTTAG